>OY725337.1:39931659-40339875 GCA_963243735.1 Neocrepidodera transversa | reverse complement strand
TTTTCATTTATTTTCATTTATTTTTATTTATTTTCATTTATTTTCATGTATTATCATTTGTTTTCATGTATTATTATTTATTTTAATTTATTTTCATTGACTTTAATGTATTTACATGTATTTTCAATTATTTTCATTTATTTACATGTATTTTTATTTATTTCAATTTACTTGCATTTATTTACGTGTATTTTCATTTGTTTTCATTTACTTTCATTTACGTACATGTATTATCATTTATTTTAATTATCTTCAATTGTTTTCATTTATTTTCATTTATTTTCATTTATTTTCATTTAATTTCATTTATTTTTATTTATTTTCATTTATTTTCATGTATTATCATTTGTTTTCATGTATTATTATTTATTTTAATTTATCTTCAATTATTTTCATTGACTTTAGTGTATTTATATGTATTTTCTTTTATTTACATGTATTTTTATTTATTTTTATTTACTTTCATGTATTTACATGTATTTTCATTTGTTTTTTATGTGTTTTCATTTATTTACATGTACTTTCATTAATTTTCATTTCCTTTCATGTATTTACATGTATTTTCATTTATTTTCATTTGGTTACATGTATTTTTATGTATTTTCATTAGTTTTCCTTTATTTTCGTTTATTTCCATTTATTTTCATTTATTTTCATTTATTTTCATTAATTTTCATTTATTTTCATTTATTTTCATTTATTTTTATTTATTTTCATTTATTTTCATTTATTTTCATTTATTTTCATTTATTTTCATTTATTTTCATTTATTTTCATGTATTTACATGTATTTACATGTATTTTCATTTATTTTCATGTATTTTCATGTACTTTCATTTATTTCATTATTTCATTTATTTTCATTTATTTTCATTTATTTTCATTTATTTTCATTTATTTTCATTTATTTTCATTTGTTTTCATTTGTTTTCATTTATTTTCATTTATTTTCATTTATTTTCATTTATTTTCATTTATTTTCATTTATTTTCATTTATTTTCATTTATTTTCATTTATTTTCATTTATTTTCATTTATTTTCATTTATTTTCATTTATTTTCATTTATTTTCATTTATTTTCATTTATTTTCATTTATTTTCATTTATTTTCATTTATTTTCATTTATTTTCATTTATTTTCATTTATTTTCATTTATTTTCATTTATTTTCATTTATTTTCATTTATTTTCATTTATTTTCATTTATTTTCATTTATTTTCATTTATTTTCATTTATTTTCATTTATTTTCATTTATTTTTCATTTATTTTCATTTATTTTCATTTATTTTCATTTATTTTCATTTATTTTCATTTATTTTCATTTATTTTCATTTATTTTCATTTATTTTCATTTATTTTCATTTATTTTCATTTATTTTCATTTATTTTCATTTATTTTCATTTATTTTCATTTATTTTCATTTATTTTCATTTATTTTCATTTATTTTCATTTATTTTCATTTATTTTCATTTATATTCATTTATTTTTATTTATTTTTATTTATTTTCATTTATTTTCATGTGTTATCATTCATTTTCATGAATTATCATTTATTTTCATTTATTATATGTAATATCATTTATTTTCATAAATTATCATTTTCGTTTATATTCATTTATTTTCATCTACTTTCATTTATTTTCATGAATTTACATGTATTTTCATTTTTTTTCATTTATTTACATGTATTTTCATTCGTTTTCATTTAGTTTCTTTTGTTTTCATTTATTTACATGTATTTTCATTTATTTTTGGTTACTTTCATGAATTTACGTGTATTTTCCTGTATTATCATTTATTTTCATGTTTTATCATTTATTTTTAATTTATAATCATTCATTTTCATCTGCTTTCATTTATTTTCATTAACTTTCATGTATTTACATCTATTTTTATTTATTTCCATTTACTTTCATTTGCTTTCATTTATTTTCATTTGTTTTCATTTATTTTCATGTATTATCATTTATTTACATGTTTTTTCATTAATTTTCATTAACTTTCATGTATTTACATGTTTTTTCATTTATTTACACGTATTGGCATTTATTTTGATTTACTTTCGTGTATTTACATGCATTTTCATTTATTTTCATTTGTTTACATGTATTTGTATTTATTTTTATTTATTTTCATGTATTATCTTTTATTTTCATAAATCTTCATTTATTTTCACCTACCTTCATTTATTTTCATTTACTTTCATGTATTTACATATATTTTCAGTTAGTCTCATTTACTTTCATGTATGTACATGTATTTTCATTTGTTTTCATTTATTTATTCATTTATTTTCATTTAGTTTCATTTATTTTAATTTATTTCCATTTATTTTCATGTATTTACATGTATTTTCATTTGTTTTTATTTATTTTCATGTATTATCATTTATTTTCATTTGTTTTCATGTAATTTCATTTATTTTCATGTAATATCATTTATTTTCATGTATTATCATTTATTTTAATTTATCTTCAATTATTTTCATATATTTTCACTCATTTTCATTGACTTTAGTGTATTTACATGTATCTTCATTTATTTTCATTTACTTTGATTTATTTTCATTTATTTTCATTTATTTACTTTTATTTTCATCCATTTTCATTTACTTTAATGTATTTACATGTATTTTCATTTGTTTTCATTTATTTTCATTTATTTAGATGTATTTTCATTTATTTTCATTTACTTTCATGTATTTACATGTATTTTCATTTATTTTCAGTTGTTTACATGGATTTTTATCGATTTTCATTAATTTTCATTTATTTTTAATTATTTTTATTTATTTTCATTTATTTTCATGTGTTATCATTCATTTTCATGAATTATCATTTATTTTCATTTATTATATGTAATATCATTTATTTTCATAAATTATCATTTTCGTTTATATTCATTTATTTTCATCTACTTTCATTTATTTTCATGAATTTACATGTATTTTCATTTTTTTTCATTTATTTACATGTATTTTCATTTATTTTTGGTTACTTTCATGAATTTACGTGTATTTTCCTGTATTATCATTTATTTTCATGTTTTATCATTTATTTTAATTTATAATCATTCATTTTCATCTGCTTTCATTTATTTTCATTAACTTTCATGTATTTACATCTATTTTTATTTATTTTCATTTACTTTCATTTGCTTTCATTTATTTTCATTAATTTTCATTTATTTTAATTTATTTTCATGTATTTACATGTATTTTCATTTATTTTCATTTGTTTACATGTATTATCATTTATTTACATGTTTTTTCATTAATTTTCATTAACTTTCATGTATTTACATGTTTTTTCATTTATTTACACGTATTGGCATTTATTTTGATTTACTTTCGTGTATTTACATGCATTTTCATTTATTTTCATTTGTTTACATGTATTTGTATTTATTTTTATTTATTTTCATGTATTATCTTTTATTTTCATAAATCTTCATTTATTTTCACCTACCTTCATTTACTTTCATGTATTTACATATATTTTCAGTTAGTCTCATTTACTTTCATGTATGTACATGTATTTTCATTTGTTTTCATTTATTTATTCATTTATTTTCATTTAGTTTCATTTATTTTAATTTATTTCCATTTATTTTCATGTATTTACATGTATTTTCATTTGTTTTTTATTTATTTTCATGTATTATCATTTATTTTCATTTGTTTTCATGTAATTTCATTTATTTTCATGTAATATCATTTATTTTCATGTATTATCATTTATTTTAATTTATCTTCAATTATTTTCATATATTTTCACTCATTTTCATTGACTTTAGTGTATTTACATGTATCTTCATTTATTTTCGTTTACTTTGATTTATTTTCATTTATTTTCATTTATTTACTTTTATTTTCATCCATTTTCATTTACTTTAATGTATTTACATGTATTTTCATTTGTTTTCATTTATTTTCATTTACTTTCATGTATTTACATGTATTTTCATTTATTTTCAGTTGTTTACATGGATTTTTATCGATTTCATTAATTTTCATTTATTTTTAATTATTTTTATTTATTTTCATTTATTTTCATTTATCTTCATTTATTTTCATCTATTATCATTTATTTTCATTTATTTTCATTTATTTTCATTTATTTTCATTTATTTTCATTTATTTTCATTTATTTTCATTTATTTTCATTTACTTTCATGTATTTTCATTTTTTTTCATTTATTTTAATTTGTTTTCATTATTTTCATTTATTTTCATTTATTTTCATTTATTTTCATTTATTTCATTTATTTTCATTTATTTTCATTTATTTTCATTTATTTTCATTTATTTTCCTTTATTTTCATTTATTTTCATTTATTTTCATTTATTTTCATTTATTTTCATTTATTTTCATTTATTTTTATTTATTTTCATTTATTTTCATTTATTTTCATATATTTTCATTTATTTTCATTTATTTTCATATATTTTCATTTATTTTCATTTATTTCATTTATTTTCATTTATTTTCATTATTTCATTTATTTTCATTTATTTTCATTATTTTCATTTATTTTCATTTATTTCATTTATTTTCATTTATTTTCATTTATTTTCATTTATTTTCATTTATTTTCATTTATTTTCATTTATTTTCATTTATTTTCATTTATTTTCATTTATTTTCATTTATTTTCATTTATTTTCATTTATTTTCATTTATTTTCATTTATTTTCATTTATTTTCATTTATTTTCATTTATTTTCATTTATTTTCATTTATTTTCATTTATTTTCATTTATTTTCATTTATTTTCATTTATTTTCATTTATTTTCATTTATTTTCATTTATTTTCATTTATTTTCATTTATTTTCATTTATTTTCATTTATTTTCATTTATTTCATTTATTTTCATTTATTTTCATTATTTTCATTTATTTTCATTTATTTTCATTTATTTTCATTTATTTTCATTTATTTTCATTTATTTTCATTTATTTTCATTTATTTTCATTTATTTTCATTTATTTTCATTTATTTTCATTTATTTTCATTTATTTTCATTTATTTTCATTTATTTTCATTTATTTTCATTTATTTTCATTTATTTTCATTTATTTTCATTTATTTTCATTTATTTTCATTTATTTTCATTTATTTTCATTTATTTTCATTTATTTTCATTTATTTTCATTTATTTTCATTTATTTTCATTTATTTTCATTTATTTTCATTTATTTTCATTTATTTTCATTTATTTTCATTTATTTTCATTTATTTTCATTTATTTTCATTTATTTTCATTTATTTTCATTTATTTTCATTTATTTTCATTTATTTTCATTTATTTTCATTTATTTTCATTTATTTTCATTTATTTTCATTTATTTTCATTTATTTTCATTTATTTTCATTTATTTTCATTTATTTTCATTTATTTTCATTATTTTCATTTATTTCATTTATTTTCATTTATTTTCATTTATTTTCATTTATTTTCATGTATTTACATGTATTTACATGTATTTTCATTTATTTTCATTTGATTTCATTTATTTTCATTTATATACATGTACTTTCATTAATTTTCATTTCCTTTCATGTATTTACATGTATTTTCATTTATTTTCAATTGGTTACATGTATTTTTATGTATTTTCATTAATTTTCCTTTATTTTCGTTTATTTCGATTTATTTTTATTTATTTTCATTTATTTTCATTAATTTTCATTTATTTTAATTTATTTTCATGTATTTACATGTATTTTCATTTATTTTCATTTGTTTACATGTATTTTCATTTATTTTCATTTATTTTCATTTATTTTCATTTATTTTCATTTATTTTCATTTATTTTAATTTATTTTCATTTATTTTCATTTATTTTCATTTATTTTCATTTATTTTCATTTATTTTCATTTATTTTCATTTATTTTCATTTATTTTCATTTATTTTCATTTATTTTCATTTATTTTCATTTATTTTCATTTATTTTCATTTATTTTCATTTATTTTCATGTATTTTCATTTATTTTCATTTATTTTCATTTGTTTACATGTATTTTCATTTATTTTCATTATTTTCATTAATTTTCATTTATTTTCATTTATTTTCATTTATTTTCATTTATTTTCATTTATTTTCATTTATTTTCATTTATTTTCATTTATTTTCATTTATTTTCATTTATTTTCATTTATTTTCATTTATTTTCATTTATTTTCATGTATTTACATGTATTTACATGTATTTTCATTTATTTTCATGTACTTTCATTTATTTTCATTTATTTTCATTTATTTTCATTTATTTTCATTTATTTCATTTATTTTCATTTATTTTCATTTATTTTCATTTATTTTCATTTATTTTCATTTATTTTCATTTATTTTTATTTATTTTCATTTATTTTCATTTATTTTCATTTATTTTCATTTATTTTCATTTATTTTCATTTATTTTCATTTATTTTCATTTATTTTCATTTATTTTCATTTATTTTCATTTATTTTCATTTATTTTCATTTATTTTCATTTATTTTCATTTATTTTCATTTATTTTCATTTATTTTCATTTATTTTCATTTATTTTCATTTATTTTCATTTGTTTTCATTTATTTTCATTTGTTTCATTTATTTTCATTTATTTTCATTTATTTTCATTTATTTTCATTTATTTTCATTTATTTTCATTTATTTTCATTTATTTTCATGTATTTACATGTATTTACATGTATTTTCATTTATTTTCATGTATTTTCATGTACTTTCATTTATTTTAATTTATTTTCATTTACTTTCATTTATTTTCATTTATTTTCATTTATTTTCATTATTTTCATTTATTTTCATTTATTTTCATTTATTTTCATTTATTTTCTTGTATTTTCATTTATTTTCATTTATTTTCATTTATTTTCATTAATTTTCATTTATTTTCATTTATTTACATGTATTTTTATTTACTTTCATGTATTTTCATTTGATTTCATTTATTTTCATTTATATACATGTACTTTCATTAATTTTCATTTCCTTTCATGTATTTACATGTATTTTCATTTATTTTCATTTGGTTACATGTATTTTTATGTATTTTCATTAATTTTCCTTTATTTTCGTTTATTTCGATTTATTTTCATTTATTTTCATTTATTTTCATTTATTTTCATTAATTTTCATTTATTTTAATTTATTTTCATTTATTTTCATGTATTTACATGTATTTTAATTTATTTTCATTTGTTTACATGTATTTTCATTAATTTTCATTTATTTTCATTTATTTTCATTTATTTTCATTTATTTTCATTTATTTTCCTTTATTTTCATTTATTTTCATTTATTTTCATTTATTTTCATTTATTTTCATTTATTTTCATTTATTTTCATATATTTTCATTTATTTTCATTTATTTTCATTTATTTTCATTTATTTTCATTTATTTTCATTTATTTTCATTTATTTTCATTTATTTTCATTTATTTTCATTTATTTTCATTTATTTTCATTTATATTCATTATTTTAATTTATTTTCATTTATTTTCTTTTATTTTCATTTATTTTCATTTATTTTCATTTATTTTTATTTATTTTCATTTATTTTCATTTATTTTTATTTATTTTCATTTATTTTCATGTATTATCATTTGTTTTCATGTATTATTATTTATTTTAATTTATTTTCATTGACTTTAATGTATTTACATGTATTTTCAATTATTTTCATTTATTTACATGTATTTTTATTTATTTCAATTTACTTGCATTTATTTACGTGTATTTTCATTTGTTTTCATTTACTTTCATTTACGTACATGTATTATCATTTATTTTAATTTATCTTCAATTGTTTTCATTTATTTTCATTTATTTTCATTTATTTCATTTATTTTCATTTATTTTCATTTATTTTTATTTATTTTCATTTATTTTCATGTATTATCATTTGTTTTCATGTATTATTATTTATTTTAATTTATCTTCAATTATTTTCATTGACTTTAGTGTATTTATATGTATTTTCTTTTATTTACATGTATTTTTATTTATTTTTATTTACTTTCATGTATTTACATGTATTTTCATTTGTTTTTATGTGTTTTCATTTATTTACATGTACTTTCATTAATTTTCATTTCCTTTCATGTATTTACATGTATTTTCATTTATTTTCATTTGGTTACATGTATTTTTATGTATTTTCATTAGTTTTCCTTTATTTTCGTTTATTTCCATTTATTTTCATTTATTTTCATTTATTTTCATTTATTTTCATTTATTTTCATTTATTTTCATTTATTTTCATTTATTTTCATTTATTTTCATTTATTTTCATTTATATTCATTTATTTTAATTTATTTTCATTTATTTTCTTTTATTTTCATTTATTTTCATTATTTTCATTTATTTTTATTTATTTTCATTTATTTTCATTTATTTTTATTTATTTTCATTTATTTTCATGTATTATCATTTGTTTTCATGTATTATTATTTATTTTAATTTATTTTCATTGACTTTAATGTATTTACATGTATTTTCAATTATTTTCATTTATTTACATGTATTTTTATTTATTTCAATTTACTTGCATTTATTTACGTGTATTTTCATTTGTTTTCATTTACTTTTATTTACGTACATGTATTATCATTTATTTTAATTTATCTTCAATTGTTTTCATTTATTTTCATTTATTTTCATTTATTTTCATTTATTTTCATTTATTTTCATTTATTTTTATTTATTTTCATTTATTTTCATGTATTATCATTTGTTTTCATGTATTATTATTTATTTTAATTTATCTTCAATTATTTTCATTGACTTTAGTGTATTTATATGTATTTTCTTTTATTTACATGTATTTTTATTTATTTTTATTTACTTTCATGTATTTACATGTATTTTCATTTGTTTTTATGTGTTTTCATTTATTTACATGTACTTTCATTAATTTTCATTTCCTTTCATGTATTTACATGTATTTTCATTTATTTTCATTTGGTTACATGTATTTTTATGTATTTTCATTAGTTTTCCTTTATTTTCGTTTATTTCCATTTATTTTCATTTATTTTCATTTATTTTCATTAATTTTCATTTATTTTCATTTATTTTCATTTATTTTTATTTATTTTCATTTATTTTCATTTATTTTCATTTATTTTCATTTATTTTCATGTATTTACATGTATTTACATGTATTTTCATTTATTTTCATGTATTTTCATGTACTTTCATTTATTTTCATTTATTTTCATTTATTTTCATTTATTTTCATTTATTTTCATTTATTTTCATTTATTTTCATTTATTTTCATTTATTTTCATTTATTTTCATTTGTTTTCATTTATTTTCATTTATTTTCATTTATTTTCATTTATTTTCATTTATTTTCATTTATTTTCATTTATTTTCATTTATTTTCATTTATTTTCATTTATTTTCATTTATTTTCATTTATTTTCATTTATTTTCATTTATTTTCATTTATTTTCATTTATTTTCATTTATTTTCATTTATTTTCATTTATTTTCATTTATTTTCATTTATTTTCATTTATTTTCATTTATTTTCATTTATTTTCATTTATTTTCATTTATTTTCATTTATTTTCATTTATTTTCATTTATTTTCATTTATTTTCATTTATTTTCATTTATTTTCATTTATTTTCATTTATTTTCATTTATTTTCATTTATTTTCATTTATTTTCATTTATTTTCATTTATTTTCATTTATTTTCATTTATTTTCATTTATTTTCATTTATTTTCATTTATTTTCATTTATTTTCATTTATTTTCATTTATTTTCATTTATTTTCATTTATTTTCATTTATTTTCATTTATTTTCATTTATTTTCATTTATTTTCATTTATTTTCATTTATTTTCATTTATTTTCATTTATTTTCATTTATTTTCATTTATTTTCATTTATTTTCATTTATTTTCATTTATTTTCATTTATTTTCATTTATTTTCATTTATTTTCATTTATATTCATTTATTTTTATTTATTTTTATTTATTTTCATTTATTTTCATGTGTTATCATTCATTTTCATGAATTATCATTTATTTCATTTATTATATGTAATATCATTTATTTTCATAAATTATCATTTTCGTTTATATTCATTTATTTTCATCTACTTTCATTTATTTTCATGAATTTACATGTATTTTCATTTTTTTTCATTTATTTACATGTATTTTCATTCGTTTTCATTTAGTTTCTTTTGTTTTCATTTATTTACATGTATTTTCATTTATTTTTGGTTACTTTCATGAATTTACGTGTATTTTCCTGTATTATCATTTATTTTCATGTTTTATCATTTATTTTAATTTATAATCATTCATTTTCATCTGCTTTCATTTATTTTCATTAACTTTCATGTATTTACATCTATTTTTATTTATTTCCATTTACTTTCATTTGCTTTCATTTATTTTCATTTGTTTTCATTTATTTTCATGTATTATCATTTATTTACATGTTTTTTCATTAATTTTCATTAACTTTCATGTATTTACATGTTTTTTCATTTATTTACACGTATTGGCATTTATTTTGATTTACTTTCGTGTATTTACATGCATTTTCATTTATTTTCATTTGTTTACATGTATTTGTATTTATTTTTATTTATTTTCATGTATTATCTTTTATTTTCATAAATCTTCATTTATTTTCACCTACCTTCATTTATTTTCATTTACTTTCATGTATTTACATATATTTTCAGTTAGTCTCATTTACTTTCATGTATGTACATGTATTTTCATTTGTTTTCATTTATTTATTCATTTATTTTCATTTAGTTTCATTTATTTTAATTTATTTCCATTTATTTTCATGTATTTACATGTATTTTCATTTGTTTTTATTTATTTTCATGTATTATCATTTATTTTCATTTGTTTTCATGTAATTTCATTTATTTTCATGTAATATCATTTATTTTCATGTATTATCATTTATTTTAATTTATCTTCAATTATTTTCATATATTTTCACTCATTTTCATTGACTTTAGTGTATTTACATGTATCTTCATTTATTTTCATTTACTTTGATTTATTTTCATTTATTTTCATTTATTTACTTTTATTTTCATCCATTTTCATTTACTTTAATGTATTTACATGTATTTTCATTTGTTTTCATTTATTTTCATTTATTTAGATGTATTTTCATTTATTTTCATTTACTTTCATGTATTTACATGTATTTTCATTTATTTTCAGTTGTTTACATGGATTTTTATCGATTTTCATTAATTTTCATTTATTTTTAATTATTTTTATTTATTTTCATTTATTTTCATGTGTTATCATTCATTTTCATGAATTATCATTTATTTTCATTTATTATATGTAATATCATTTATTTTCATAAATTATCATTTTCGTTTATATTCATTTATTTTCATCTACTTTCATTTATTTTCATGAATTTACATGTATTTTCATTTTTTTTCATTTATTTACATGTATTTTCATTTATTTTTGGTTACTTTCATGAATTTACGTGTATTTTCCTGTATTATCATTTATTTTCATGTTTTATCATTTATTTTAATTTATAATCATTCATTTTCATCTGCTTTCATTTATTTTCATTAACTTTCATGTATTTACATCTATTTTTATTTATTTCCATTTACTTTCATTTGCTTTCATTTATTTTCATTAATTTTCATTTATTTTAATTTATTTTCATGTATTTACATGTATTTTCATTTATTTTCATTTGTTTACATGTATTATCATTTATTTACATGTTTTTTCATTAATTTTCATTAACTTTCATGTATTTACATGTTTTTTCATTTATTTACACGTATTGGCATTTATTTTGATTTACTTTCGTGTATTTACATGCATTTTTATTTATTTTCATTTGTTTACATGTATTTGTATTTATTTTTATTTATTTTCATGTATTATCTTTTATTTTCATAAATCTTCATTTATTTTCACCTACCTTCATTTACTTTCATGTATTTACATATATTTTCAGTTAGTCTCATTTACTTTCATATATGTACATGTATTTTCATTTGTTTTCATTTATTTATTCATTTATTTTCATTTAGTTTCATTTATTTTAATTTATTTCCATTTATTTTCATGTATTTACATGTATTTTCATTTGTTTTTATTTATTTTCATGTATTATCATTTATTTTCATTTGTTTTCATGTAATTTCATTTATTTTCATGTAATATCATTTATTTTCATGTATTATCATTTATTTTAATTTATCTTCAATTATTTTCATATATTTTCACTCATTTTCATTGACTTTAGTGTATTTACATGTATCTTCATTTATTTTCGTTTACTTTGATTTATTTTCATTTATTTACTTTTATTTTCATCCATTTTCATTTACTTTAATGTATTTACATGTATTTTCATTTGTTTTCATTTATTTTCATTTACTTTCATGTATTTACATGTATTTTCATTTATTTTCAGTTGTTTACATGGATTTTTATCGATTTTCATTAATTTTCATTTATTTTTAATTATTT
This sequence comes from Neocrepidodera transversa, assembly GCA_963243735.1. Lineage (NCBI taxonomy): Eukaryota > Metazoa > Arthropoda > Insecta > Coleoptera > Chrysomelidae > Neocrepidodera > Neocrepidodera transversa. The sequence goes on along the minus strand of OY725337.1, from coordinate 40,327,344 downwards.
TTATTTATTTTCATTTATTTTCATTTATCTTCATTTATTTTCATCTATTATCATTTATTTTCATTTATTTTCATTTATTTTCATTTATTTTCATTTATTTTCATTTATTTTCATTTATTTTCATTTATTTTCATTTATTTTCATTTACTTTCATGTATTTTCATTTTTTTTCATTTATTTTAATTTGTTTTCATTATTTTCATTTATTTTCATTTATTTTCATTTATTTTCATTTATTTTCATTTATTTTCATTTATTTTCATTTATTTTCATTTATTTTCCTTTATTTTCATTTATTTTCATTTATTTTCATTTATTTTCATTTATTTTCATTTATTTTTATTTATTTTCATTTATTTTCATTTATTTTCATATATTTTCATTTATTTTCATTTATTTTCATTTATTTTCATTTATTTTCATTTATTTTCATTTATTTTCATTTATTTTCATTTATTTTCATTTATTTTCATTTATTTTCATTTATTTTCATTTATTTTCATTTATTTTCATTTATTTTCATTTATTTTCATTTATTTTCATTTATTTTCATTTATTTTCATTTATTTTCATTTATTTTCATTTATTTTCATTTATTTTCATTTATTTTCATTTATTTTCATTTATTTTCATTTATTTTCATTTATTTTCATTTATTTTCATTTATTTTCATTTATTTTCATTTATTTTCATTTATTTTCATTTATTTTCATTTATTTTCATTTATTTTCATTTATTTTCATTTATTTTCATTTATTTTCATTTATTTTCATTTATTTTCATTTATTTTCATTTATTTTCATTTATTTTCATTTATTTTCATTTATTTTCATTTATTTTCATTTATTTTCATTTATTTTCATTTATTTTCATTTATTTTCATTTATTTTCATTTATTTTCATTTATTTTCATTTATTTTCATTTATTTTCATTTATTTTCATTTATTTTCATTTATTTTCATTTATTTTCATTTATTTTCATTTATTTTCATTTATTTTCATTTATTTTCATTTATTTTCATTTATTTTCATTTATTTTCATTTATTTTCATTTATTTTCATTTATTTTCATTTATTTTCATTTATTTTCATTTATTTTTATTTATTTTCATTTATTTTCATTTATTTTCATTTATTTTCACTTATTTTCATTTATTTTCATTTATTTTCATCTATTTTCATTTACTTTCATGTTTTTACATGTATTTCCATTTGTTTTCATTTGTTTCATTTATTTTTATTTATTTTCATTTATTTTTATCTATTTTCATTTATTCTCATTTATTCTCATTTACGTTAATGTATTTACATGTATTTGCATTTGTTTTCATTTATTTACATGTATTTTCATTTACTTTCATGTATTTACAAGTAGTTTCATTTGTTTTCACTTATTTTCATGTATTATCATTTATTTTCATTAATCTTTATTCATTTTCATCTATTTTCATTTATTTTTATTTACTCTCATGTATTTACATGTATATTCATTTGTTTTCATTTATTTTATCTACTTTCATTTATTTTCATCTATTTTCATTTGTTCTCATTTACTTTATTGTATTTATATGTTTTTTCATTTATTAACATGAATTTTCATTTACTTTCATGTATTTACATGTATTTTCATTTATTTTCATTTATTTTTATTTATTTTCATGTATTATCATTTATTTTTATTTATGTTCATTTATTTTCATCTACTTTTATTTATTTTCATTTACTTTTATGTATTTACATGTATTTTCATTTATTTTCATTTACTTTCATGTATTTTCATTTGTTTTCATTTATTTTCATTTGTTTTCATTTATTTACATGTATTTTAATTTATTTTTATTTATTTTCATGTATTTACGTGTATTTTCATTTGTTTTCATTTATTTTCATTTATTTTTATGTATTATCATTTATTTTCATTTGTTTACAAGTATTTTTATGTATTTTCGTTTATTTTCATGTATTTTCATTTATTTTCATCCATTTTCATTTATTTTCATTTACTTTCATGTATTAACATGTATTTCCATTTGTTTTCATTTGTTTCATTTATTTTTATTTATTTTCATTTATTTTTATCTATTTTCATTTATTCTCATTTATTCTCATTTACGTTAATGTATTTACATGTATTTTCATTTGTTTTCATTTATTTACATGTATTTTCATTTACTTTCATGTATTTACAAGTAGTTTCATTTGTTTTCACTTATTTTCATGTATTATCATTTATTTTCATTAATCTTTATTTATTTTCATCTATTTTCATTTATTTTTATTTATTCTCATGTATTTACATGTATATTCATTTGTTTTCATTTATTTTATCTACTTTCATTTATTTTCATCTATTTTCATTTGTTCTCATTTACTTTATTGTATTTACATGTTTTTTCATTTATTTACATGAATTTTCATTTACTTTCATGTATTTACATGTATTTTCATTTGTTTTCATTTATTTTTATTTATTTTCATGTATTATCATTTATTTTTATTTATGTTCATTTATTTTCATCTACTTTCATTTATTTTCATTTACTTTTATGTATTTACATGTATTTTCATTTATTTTCATTTCAACTCCAAAGACTAGCCTGCATTTATATTACAGGTGCCATGAGGATCACTCCAACCGCGACTATGAAAACTATACTAAACCTCCCGCCACTTGTTATTCATATAAAAGCGAAGGCAAGAATGGGAGCATTCAGATTGAAGTGTAACGGAAACTGGTGTCCAAATGAACAAGGACATACCAGTGTAACAAAAGTCATCACAAGCTTGTTGTTATAAATGAGAAGTGATGAAATGATATAAAAAAATAACTTCACGAAGCCATTTAACATTCAATTAACTTGGAAAGGTGAAAACACATCAAACTGGGAAACTACGCATCAGTATTCCAAGCAGATGTATATGCCATAGAGCCATGTCTAAGGGAAAACATTGAAAGAAACTGGTCTGGAACTGTCTACAAATCCTACTGTTTCCACCAAACTAAAACAAGCTGAAAATTAAATGGGTTTCCAGGCAAAAGGGGATAACAGAACATCAGACCAGCTGGAATCTCGTGCCGGGTCAGAAAATAGTTAACTGATAGTCAAATAGCCATTAAAAACACTGATCAACGATATTCTGCAGCTAAGCAGAAATCAAATAAAGCATATCACGGGACTAATAACTGGACATTGCCACCTTAGGTAACATCTACACAACATGGGCATTTACCAACACAAACCCATCTGTAGACTATGTAATGAGGAGAAGGAAACAGCCTCTCAAATTGTACTAGAGTGTCAAGCACGTATACGCTGGAGGTACAACCTCCTGGGGACAGAAAATACACAGGAGGCCTTCCACAGAGAAAATCTTGTAAAGAGGCTGCTAAGCCTGATAAAGGTAACAAACCTCTTCACTTGATAACAACGATACAATTGGCATAACATAATAAGTCTTAAAGTGTTGAGGCCTAAATCCTTAGCTAATAACATTGATTAAATCAATCAAACAGGTATTCTCACTAGTCACTGTCAAATATGAAAACACCTCAACAACCTAGGGCTACCAGATTTCAGGGGATGTCAACAAGAAGACGCCGTTGTCAACTATATAAAATCTGTAGGCTGGCGGGCGAGCAAAGAAAGGTCTCACTAATTAAGGTTGATGCACAATGGACCTAATGAGGACTGAGTACTGTTATACTTCACTCTGTCGAGCAACCCGCCTTCCTTAATTAAAAATAAATATTCTTTTGCGTTAGGAGAGCGTCAAAGGTTGAATTTTGAAGAGTATATCAACGGAAATATATGGAAAAAAAATCTGAGTCCACGGAATATCCTTCACGATGATACTGTGACGTTTTACTCATCAGCTCATACAACAGGCAATTTGAATATTTAAAATATTGAAATAATAAACTTGGAGAGGAGCATACTACTATGTATAAAATTAAAGACAAAAATTTTATATTTTAGAGATACCATCTTTTGCAAAAATACTTTTCAGATTGGTTCAAACACATTCAAAACTGTATCGATTATCGTGGAGAATATTTTTAAAAAGAATAAAAACCATTTTTGATGATAACTATTTTTATTGTCATTCCGGCTAACCTCGTAGAGCATATGTAGCACGAAAGTAATAAAACAAATCGACGACTTTTGTAGCTGACGTATATTTACAAATAAAAAGTTTAAAGCTATATTACTTCGGTATTAAATATTATTAATGTACAGTAATAAAAAGGAGAAACTAAAAGCAATGAAAAGTTTAATGGAAAAAAGTCTACAATGGCCATTTCCACAATTAAGATAATTTTCAATTAGAACAGCAAAATATTTTCATTTAAATAACACGCCGCTCTTTTCTTGCTGTTTAACGAACTAATTAAGTTAGAAACTAGGTAAGGCACAAACTGAATTAACGAAAGAAAAGAGTGAACAAGATCAAAAAAGTTGAAAGAAAACATTTTCACTTCTTTCTTGGAACAAGATACTTGTGGGATTTTTGTTGGTATAATATATTAGATTACATTGTTTGTCTTTGCCGCTGAGAACGTCTACAGAATAAGCTATACCACTTGTATCAATTACACTCCCTAAAAATATTAAATGAACCTTCCAAGGTTCGTTTTTAACAAATATAATATATTCGGCTATAGAGCCTCATCATATTAAAGACCTAAACATGAAAGGCCAAATTATAAATTATTGTCTGGTTTGAAACGATTTTGTTAAAAGTCAAAATGGAGTGAATCACATTTTCTCAAATACGGTTTAGATTTGTCAACATTGGTGGAGAAATGTTGAAAAGACACTTTTATATGTATAATTTCATAAGAATAACAGTTTGTTTTTGTTGCACAACCATAACCACTAATTAAATATTTTTACAACTTCTTGTGAACTTAGAGTGTATTTACAAAAATTTTTTTGGAAGTTATTGCATTTTTTATTTTCAACAAATTAACCTTCTTTATTTGTTCCGCTATATCCTTGTAGAGTGATATATCAGTCAATAATTGATTTTTTTAATTTTTTGTTTTTGTAACAATAATCGCGAAAATTTTTATTTTTTCTCAACTAATTAACGGAAAATGAGAGGAACATTTTCTGTATTTCTTTTTTTTTTTGGAAGTTTATTAAATGTTGTCGCCCTAAGTTTATATTAGAGATTACTTACCGTTTCCGTTCTCGGATATCGTTTGAATAATTTAATTTTCCGAAATCTAAATATGTAGTATACGGGATAACCAATCAGTTACGTAAATTAGTTTTCTGAACTTAATTTAGCAGGAAAATAATATTTGTCTTTAAGAATCAAATAAAAATCAAAATACTGGAGAACTGATTATAAATTGAACTAAACTTGGTGTGTTAAACAAACTTTACTCATAGATTTTTCCGCTTAATTTCCTGAACATTAAAATATTTGTTAACATCATTTAGACCAGTGTTTCTTAACCTTTTTCAGTCCGCGGACCCCTAGGAAATCAAGCACAATTTCACGGACCCCTCTTAATAAAAAAAACTGCAATAAATTTCGAACCATTTATTTTAGTACTATGAATACAAAAAAAAATACTTTTTCATAAAAATGGTTAATGTGAAAGTTGGTGCTGCTTTTTTGCAACTAAATTAGTAATATTTGGTTTGATGTTACTAAGTTGTATTCTTAAATCAGATTCCACTTGTAATCTGTTTCTATATTTGTTTTTGGTATACACAAGAGCAGAGAATGCCTTCTCACAGAGATATGTAGTTGAAAAAAGCAGTAAATGTTTCATTGCTTCTTCTGAAATTTCCTTATAATCTTTTCTTACATTTATCCAAAAACTTGATAAAGAGGATTCTTGGAAGTTACGTTTCAATGCTGAATCACAGGATATTTCTATTAATTGATTTTCCTGTACCGTTGTCAAGCCCATGATAGCAGTGACATCTGTGCTAAAAGGGTCTACTATCCATTTTTTATTTTTGTCCGGTGCTGGAAAATAATCCCGAAACGAAGATTTCAAAGCGCGGAGGTGTTTAATCATTTCGTCTTGTACTTGTGTTGGCAACATTGTTTCACCAGAGGATTTCAAAAACGCTGCCAGTGTAGGAAAGTGATTATAGTTTTTTTTATTGTACGATTATTCCAGAGGTCAATCTTTTTTAGCATTGTTTCTATTTTATCTTCAACTTGGAAAATGTTATTATCTCTCCCTTGTAGACCCAAGTTCAGCTCGTTAAGGGCACTAAAGATATCAGATAAATACGCTGCCATTGTGAGCCATTCAAAGTCATTGAAGTGATCAGCATATGTTTTGACGCTGCGTACAGAATTCTTCAAAAACAACATTTTGATCTCATCTCTCAGCTCAAAAACACGCGACACAACTTTGCCACGAGACAACCAACGCACTTCAGCATGCAATAACAACTGCTTGTGAAAGCTGCCCATTTCTTCACAAATTATTCCGAAAATACGGGAATTAAAAGGTCTAGCTTTAATAAAATTCACTACCTGCACGATGGCGCCCAACATCTTTTTAATTTTTCTGGCATATTTTTAGCAGCTAATGCCTCTCTGTGAATGCAGCAATGATGCCAGATAATAGATGGATTCATCTTCTTCACATTCGCCTGAAGTCCTATTCGTATACCGGTCATAGCCCGAGCACCATCGGTGCTAACTGCCACACATTTATCTCACGCTATTTCATGTGTGGACATAAATTTGTTCAATACTTCAAATATTGCTTCACCTGTAGTACGCGAAGGCAGAGCCGTACAGAATAAAAAATCCTCACTTATACTGTCGTTGTGTTCGTAACGAACATATGCAAGCAAGTTTGCGTCATTGCTAATATCTGTACTCTTCATCTAATTGCAGAGCATAAAATCTGGTCGCTTTAACCTTCATAATCAACTGCTCTTTAACATTTCCTGACATTTCATCAATTTCACTGTACTGTTGGATAGCGATATAATGTCCAATTCTTTTGAAACGTTGTCTCCCAACATAGCAGAAACCATAATTTTAGCGCACGGTAATATTAATTCTTCAGCGATCGTGTGTGGCTTACCACTTTTTGCAACTAACAAGGACACTTGGTAAGACGCTAATATTATTGTTAAATTGTTTGCGGACCCCCATACATATGTTCGCGGACCCCCAGGGGTCCGCGGACCACAGGTTAAGAAACACTGATTTAGACTATAAGAACGACACTAATTGGACGTTGTTGATAAAACAAAGTCACTTTAATTAATGTTTAATTCTTAAAATAAAACTGTTCAATTCCCAGAGATGAAAGAACAGGAAACTCCATCGACATAAATAACACAAAAAACCTCTTAAAGGAATAAAACCCGGAAAAATCGCAATTACAAAAGTTTTTCCAAAGAGCCTTTGAAACACCATTTTAATTAAATATATTTCGAGTCTTAACAAAATTCATTTTAGAAAAGTCTCGGCGAGCTAAGACTGCAAGGCACACAAATTGCACTTTTCTGAGTCGGGAAAAATTTATTTTATTACGGAAAATAAGCCCAACTGAGAGGGATATAAATTGGTGTACTAGTCCAAGTTATAGTCCGTTTAACAAAGGATAAATGTCAAGAAAGTTAAAGTATGGAGCAAAAGTTTTACCCGAGTTCGATATTTATTATATATTAGGAAGGAAGGCAGTCAAACACAGATGCAGGATATTTAAAGAAAGGGATTTTGTTCCCTCGTTAACTCGATCGAGATTTTAAAGTGTTCTTTTCACATAAAAATGGAAGTGTGCTATATAAGTTTGATTAAGAAAGTTTTAAATTTCTTTGTAAAAGAGTCTAATTACTTTAATACAGTACTTTCATAAACTTAGTCGTTTATTCATTTCAACAACAGAATTTTATAGTGAAGATATTGTCTAATAAAATGAGGACTAAAAACATCATTGATCTAAAAAACATTAATCTATCAACATTTAATATCTTAATAAAAATTAAGAGGGCGAAAAAACATATATAAAAAAGTTGAAGTTTTGATGGATTATTTCATTCAGTTTAATAATTGCAAATTTGGTCTCGTAAAATTGACAAACCACACACTCGAAAAATTGACAACAAAAAATATTTATTCAGTCCTTGTGGTATTAGGGGAGACCGGGTTGGTTGAGCGAATTTTCGCTTTTTATTTTTTTACTTTAATTTCCAAGCATATTTCTGAAAATTAATGACAACGCATGAAAGGCTATTCTTTTAGCTTCACTCTACTATTTTTATTTCTCAAAAAATATTATCTGTCAGTAGATAGAACGTCCTTTAACTTTAAAGACTCAGTAAGTAAAGGCAAGAAATATCTATAATTTGTAATAAAAGCTTGAATGAAGTCGATGAGGTTAATTCAATCATGACTCAACCAGCCCCCGTGAAATGGCTCAAGCAGCGCCTCAAGCACATTCCATTTTCATTTACACTTCGGGGATAAGACAAGAAATAATTTTATCACTTTGATTCAATGAAAAATATCACCAGTTTCGTCAAAAACTTTCCTAACTTATAATATCTCTATGCCTGAAGTGCTAAGACATATTCATCACAACATGAAATATTTACTCACCAGTATGAAATATCTGTAGACAAGGATAATTGAGAAAAAACAGAACCGTCGGCCACAGTAGTTAACTCTACACTGTTTTGATGGTGTAAAGAACATATGTGCCTGAGAACAGCTCAAGTTATTGCCGAGATATGGCATATGATCCAATCTGCCCCTGCGCTCAACCAACCCCGGTCTCCCCTACCTTTGATTGTAATTTTTTACATGTCGTTTTCAAACATATATTTTGTGGAAAATATAGTTAGATACAATTCAAATCCTTGCATTGATTGGATCTCAGAAAAAGTATTTAAAAACACTGTTAAAATCTACACTACGGCGCAGACTAGGTACTGGAGATTCCTAGTCTTCGTTCCGCTATGTATAACATGTATAAAGGGAAAGTAATGTTTTCAGATAAAAATTCGATATCTTTGAGTCTAAAAAATCAATTTTTTTATAATGTATCTATGTCTGTACATTATTTTAATATCTTAAAACACCATACCTGGGTAGAGTGGTTTGTTGAATACTATTTTCGATTAATTTTAACACAATTTCCATTCAATTATCATCAAAAATAATTATATTATACAACTGAGGAGATGTCTGAGCTAATTTTGTGCCGTTCTCATTCAGAGGTGATACAATTATTCTATATTTCCTTATATTTTCCATAGTTTTACCAAATACGTTATTCATAAGTTTATAATTTTCGTCTTTAAACTCAATTGAAGTTTACGTTCTCTTTTTTATTATATATAATTTACAATCTACTTTAAAGAAGCTATAAGTAAATAGATTTAAGGCTGGGTTTTAGGCGGGAAATGACATATGTAAAATATAGTCTAAAACATGTTAATTTTACTTCGCACAGGTTAAACAAACAATAGCAAGTATATTGAAAGTTAAATTAAAAATGTGTTTATAAAGGTTAATTCTTTGCAATGGCTGGGTTTTAATTAAATTCTTCCACAAATAAAATCGCAAATAAATCCTAAAATTAGCGTAAATTATCGTACTCTTTTGTATCAAAATTTTTATTAAAATAAACCAAAAAAATTGAAATATCAATTTTCCCTTAGTTTGGCTTATCAAAATTGTCGATTAATAAAGCAATTTGAAAGTTATCTGCGAAGTTAAGCATACATAGCTGCTTGAGAAGGCGGAAACTACTTATATTAGTTTGGACATTCACTAACAACACCGTATATATTGATACGGACTACCCGGTATTTCAGATGTCCTATCTATAATTCTCAATCCGGGTTGGGTTCAATTCACTATAAACTTTAAAAATTATAAAAAAAATACAGTTTATTTAAATTGTGCATGTCCTGGTACTTCTTTGACTTCTGTCAGTTTTTCCTTTTCACTAATGTGTCTCCTATCTGTTTCTTGACGTTGTCCGTGTATTACCTCCTACTTTATATTTGTTTGTATATGTATCTTCATATTAATTTTCTCGTTTCTATCTCTTCATATAATTTAATCTAAATGACTTCATCTCCTTATATTTATTTATTCTATTTCTGTTTTTGTATATTTATTTTTGTATTCCTTTTACTTTAAGTTTTTTGTTATTCTGTGTAATAATAAGATTACCTTGAGTTTAATTTTATTTCTTATAATTCATCTCTGACAATTTCAAACATTTTTTATTATATCAAATATTTCAAAATTGACAAAAGTCATCCTCATTTTTTGTTTCTCACTTGATTAATTTTTTTTTTAATTCCCAGATTGTTAGTCAACCAGGACTGATCATCATAGATATGACATCTGAAATGACCTGGTATCATGCTATTTTAAATTTTCATATCAAATTTTCATATCAATATATATTGTTATGAAATTTGATATACCTGGTAATTTTGGGTAAGTGTTAGGAAATTTGTATGATTTGTTATAAAATATTATATATAGTAAGTAAGGGTTGGTTGAGTTAAAAAAAAATGAATAGTAATTGCAAGTAAAATTAACAGTATTCCTTTATTTTTAACATTAAAAAGAAAAAAGTAAATTAAAATGAAATTTTACTAAATGATATAAAGTACAAATTAATCTTGGTAATATAAATAGGGCTTAAGCTATTTGAAGTTTGAAATTCCTGTGACAGGTTGGATGACATTGCCGATCAGGTGAAATGAATTGGGTTGGGGTCAAAAAAAAATTATAGTTTTTTAAAAAAAAATAGTAGGTAAATTTTTTTTGGGTTAAAAAAAAATTGAAAGATGATTATTGATTGTCAGAGAAAAAAAAATGTCAATAAAAAATTAATATAAAATTTTGTAAAAAAGAAGGATTGTAATTAAAAATATAATTTGTAAGGTACATGATAACTAGAATGATATTGATTGACTAAGAGAAGGAATAAAACAATTTATAAAAAAAGTAAGCACTTTTATTTCATTTAAAACGTTTAATCATAAGAAGCTGACAGGAGGCGAGTTTAGAAGAACTACAAATAGATACAGTTGAACAACTATTTCAGAAGAAAAGCATACATTTAAAAAATAGGAGAGATAGAGAGAGGTAAAGAGCAGAAGTGAAATGAGGAGATAAAAGAAATATATTAAGAAAGCTGAAGAAATAGCAGAAAGAAGAAGGAAATTAAAAAGAAAATTGTTATTTGTTTAATTTTTTTTTAATATTATATATTTCATTTTTTTTAAGGCCTTTGAACCTAACCCATTTGAGAATCGCTCTACAGGTTAGAAAATTGAATTCACTATTCAGACAGGAATTTCTTATTACAAATGGCGCCCAACGTGGGGCACTCATAAAAACAGCTTGGAGCAATTTAGTTTGATCGGTGGAAGTAACAAAAATTTATCAAATTTTAAAACGAGAAATGGTAAGAATTTTTTTTTTATATTTTTCTTTATTAAAGGAGAACTGTTAATTTTGATTGATAGAATAAATTTAAAACAAAATATAATAGGGGTCATAAAACAAAATTAGAAATAAAATTCGTAACAGCATTGACAATAACTTTTACAATAAATAACGACTAAAAAAAATATTATAACAAAGTGGAATATTAAGTGATATACTGTGTGAGATATTGGTAGTAAAATAAAAGGTGTTGTATAGTGAATGAACTAGTATGGATTTGAGAGGTGGAAAGAACATTGGAAAATGGAAGAAGAGGAAGAGTTGAAATAGGACAAGGTGATATTGTAGAAATACCAGAACAAATTATGGAAGAATACGATGGAATAAGTGTAGGTGAATCAAAAGAAGAGCAATTACGAGAAAAACAAAATAAAAAAGAAGAACAAGAGAATATTATGGATGTATTAAGACAAACGATGCTTCAGATGAATGAAAATAATAAGAAAATGGATACCAAAATCCAAGATATGGGAAGGAAATTAGACAAGATATGGGAAAAGATATAAAAAAGGATATTAAACAAGAAATTAAGGAAAATAAAATTGAAATGATACAGAAAATTGTAGAATTGAGAGTATATACTGGTAATAAATTAGAAGAAACAAAAAAAGAAATAAGAATAGAAATGATAGGAAGAATAGTAGAAGTTGAGAAATTACAAGATGAAAAATTTAATATACTTCAAAGAAAAGAGCATAATTTGCAGAAAATAGAAGAAGAAATAGAGAAAGTAAAATTAGGGAAACAAGATAATGCAGAAAGAATAACAACTTTGGAAAATAAGTGGTTAAATACTATTACCGGAATAGAAGGGCAACTGGAACAGAATATAAAGGAGGTAGAAGACAAGATTATGGAAAACACTGAAAAAAAATAGGGGAAAAGTTAGAAAGATTTAAAAATGAAATAAAAATAATAAGTGACGAAATAAATAAATTAAAAATTAAATAGTAATGCATAACTATTTAATTTTAAAATATATACCACAGCTAAATAGCTTCATCCCAAGATGCAAGAAGAAGAAATAGTGATGTTTATTTCTAGACATTATAAAATAGAGATAGCAGAGATAATTGCACTACAGAATATTAAAACTATAGAACAATTGAGTAATTATTTGAAAAGAAAAGAAATTACGAAACATTACAGTAACAATTATAATCCTAATACATTAACATGACAAAATTCAACAAAATTTGACAGAACTCCACGATATAGACAAAGTAATTGGGAAAATAATTATTATGGAGAGTTGATTAATAGACAAAATCAGAGACAAAATAATAATAATAATTTTAGGAATTTTAACAGTGACAGCAGAAGAAATAATAATAGATATGATAATTCTAATAATTTTAGAAACAATAATACTTATTATAATGCACAAAACAATAAGAGATCTAATAGTGATAATTATAGAAATAATTACAGTAATGACAGGAATAATAATAATAATTATAGAAGTAATAATAATAAAGGGTCTTATAAAATAATAACCAGGATAGGGAAGGTAATAATACAGAAGACAATAGACTTAGATCAAATTCAAGAAATAGGAACAGACAGATTAATTATGTATCAGTAGAGGAACAAAATAACCCCACATGTAGTAGTTGTACTAATGCAAAGGTAGATAAAGAACTATTAATTGAAAATGGGGAACAGTCTCAGATTTTTCATTAGATTGCACTTTAGACAGGAATCTGTATATTTGTACATATGCACATCCTCGGGAATTTATTAAATTAGATGATTATATAGCGCAGGATAAAAATTTGGGGTTAATCATATTTGAAACTGAAATCAGTAAATTAAAAGTAAAAATAATTGTAGATACAGGTTCAGAAATATCTATTGTAAATCAAAAATTAATAGATAAATTGCCTAAAGTGCATAATGATATAATTAGAATTGAAAAATTAGTTTTGATAGGGACAAATAGAAAAAAATTATGTGAGGTTAATAAAGGTATAAATTTAGATTTAGAAATAAATAGGAAAAGTATAAAATTTGAATTAATAATTGTAGAGAATATAGAACCAGATATAGTATTGGGCAGTGATCAGTTACAAAAATATAATGCCATCATTAATTATGAAACTAGGAAATTAGGAATAGATGAAAATTGGACAGAATTAAAGTGGGGAAATTTAGAAGAAAATGATATCAGTCAAGAGAATGTAATTACTATGAATATGATCTGTAAAGAAAATAATGATAATATTAATAATAAGGATAATAGTGATGAATTTAATAATAATATTATTATTGATTGCCAGGAAAAATATTTAAATATTGTTAGTCAATTGGTAAAAAAATATGAAAAGTTGAGTTCAAAGGAATCAAGGGTAGCTAAAGAATATGTGCATAAAATAAAAATGAAAGATGAAAATAATTTTAGAATTAAAACCTATCCCAATTCCATTTAAATATAAAAATCAAGTAAATCAGAAAATAAATAAATTAATTAACGACGGTATTATGGAATGTAGTGATACACAATTTATTAATCCTATTGTAGTGGTAAAAAAAATGGGGAAACAAAATTATGTTTGGATGCTAGGACAATTAATAAAGTTACAATACCCCAATATAAAGCTCCTATGTCAACAGAAGCAATTTTAGGTAGAATTACACATATAAAAATTTTTACAAAATTTGATTTAAAACATAGCTTTTGGCTTATACCATTACACCAAGATTGTCGAAAATATACGGGGTTTTCAATAGATGGTGTAGTATATGGATTTTGTGTCGTGTCATTTGAACTGCAAAGTGCATGTGCAGCATTGGTAAGAGCACTTCACAAGAATTTGTTTTACATTATATAGATGATATTTTAATTTTTTCTAAAACTATTGAAGCACATCAAGAACATTTGGAAATAGTGATGAAGGCATTGGATGAAGCAGGTTTGAAACTGAATATTAATAAATGTCAATTCTATAAATAAAAGGTAATATATTTGGGATATAAAATAGATCAAGAAGGAGTGGAAATGGATCCAGAAAGGATTAAGATTATAAAGGAATATAAAAGACCAAGTAATTTGAGAACTTTAAGAAGATTTTTAGGTATGTTAAATTATTTTAAGAGGTTAATACCTGATATTACACAGAAGAAACTTCCTTTAATAGATTTATTAAAAAAAGGAGTAAAATGGAAATGGACAGAAGAAAGGGAACAAGCATTTCAACAAATTAAAGAAAGTTTTGAAAAAAAGATCAGAATATACCATCCAGATTATAATAATAAATTTATTTTGAGAACAGATGCTTTAATACAAAGATTGGCTGGAGTATTGGTTCAAGAACAGAACAATGGAGAAGTTCCTATATGTTTTGTATCTAGGACTACAAAAAAACATGAAAGAAATTATACTGTTGGAGAATTAGAGTTAGCTAGTATTATTTTTTGTATTAAAAAATTGAGATTCTATCTACTAGGAAATAAGTTTATAATAGAAACAGATAATATGGGAATAGTATTTATATTGAATAATAAATTTGGAAATAGTAGAATTCATCGATGGGCCATATTAATGCAAGAATATGATTTTGAAATTCGACATATATCTGGAAAATTAAACGTAATAGCAGATGCCATCACAAGAATGGATGATAAAAATAGTGGTGATAAAAAAAAGTTCAAATAGGAATTAATTGGTTGAATGAACAAGAAGGGGTATTTTCACGAAAGCAGATTTTTGAAGATCAAAAGGAACACAGAAAGAAAAAGAAAGGGTAAAATATAATGAAATCGAGAAGGTATGGTATAAAGGAAGTGAAGGGGAAGAAATGCATCTAATTTCAACAAAACTAACTGAGAAGATAATAAAAGAAATACATGAAATACATGGACATCAAGGAATGCGGAAGACCTGGTTAATTTTTAGAGAAAATTATATTTCAATAAAGGATTATCAAAAAACATTATAAGAAAATGTTCTACATGTCAAATTGTAAAGAGTAAAAATTTTCATAATGAAGGGATTTCAAAGTCAATAGTAGCAGAGAAACCATTGGATATGATAGCAATTGATTTTATGTCAAATTTAATAAAGAGTTATCAAGGTAATAAACATATTTTTGTGATAGTGGATATTTTTTCAAAATTTATTACTGTATATCCATGCAGTAAAACCAATACAAAGACAGTAATCAAGAATTTACAAAATTATTTTGAAGAAAAAGGAAGACCAGGGAAATGTATTTTGGATAATGCAACATATTTTAATAATAATAGATTAGAGAATTATTTTATAAAAAATAATGTAGAACCTAGATACATTAGTATTCGACATTCAGCTGCAAATCCTACAGAGCGATATATTCGAGAAATAATTAAAGATCTAAGAATGTTGACACATAATGAACTTAAGAATTGGGAAAATAAATTGGAAGAAATTAGTATTTATATGAATGAATTACCAAATGTAAGTACACTGGAAATTCCTATTAGGTTAATGGAAAACAAAATGCCTAAGCGACCCTGGATTAAGGAGAAGAACGAAACATATGACGAAATTATGGAAAAAGTTAATAAGAGAATAAAAAGAAATGCAGAAAATTATATTAAAAAAAAGAAAACGAAAATTAAATCGCTGAAATTCAATAAAGGAGAATTAGTACTGGTTAGAGCTTTAAAAATTCCAAATAAAAAAAAAATAAATGTGCAAAGTTGCAATTACCATTTGAAGGTCCGTATTTAATCGACAATGATAAGGGTAATAATAGTTATATTTTAAAAGATCCATATACGAATATAATAAGGGGAAATTTTCATATTAATCAAATATATAGATTTCTGACAGAAGAATCTTAAAGATTATATTAACAGTTTAATTTTTAGTTTTAGTTATGTTGTAGTAGATTAGGAAAATGTTACATTTAAAATTTTACCACTGTATAGAAAATTTTAAATGAAAATTTTGGGAAATTGTTAGGAAATTTGTATGATTTGTTATAAAATATTATATATAGTAAGTAAGGGTTGGTTGAGTTAAAAAAAAAATGAATAGTAATTGCAAGTAAAATTAACAGTATTCCTTTATTTTTAACATTAAAAAGAAAAATGTGAATTAAAATGAAATTTTACTAAATGATGTAAAGTACAAATTAATCTTGGTAATATGAATAGGGCTTAAGCTATTTGAAGTTTGAAATTCCTGTGACAGGTTGGATGACATTGCCGATCAGGTGAAATGAATTGTCATCGGGTTGGGGAAAAAAAAAAAATTATAGTTTTTTAAAAAAAAATAGAAGGTAAATTTTTTTTGGGTTAAAAAAAATTGAATGATGATTATTGATTGTCAGAGAAAAAAAAATGTCAATAAAAAATTAATATAAAATTTTGTAAAAAAAAGGATTGTAATTAAAAATGGAATTTGTAAGGTTAGGTGCGGAGATAAAAGAAATATATTAAGAAAGCTGAAGAAATCGCAGAAAGTGTAAAGATAAGTCTTTTATAAAATAATATTACAAGTTGAGCTTTACGACAAGTATATTTCTTATCTGAAATTCGTTGTTAACTGACTGACAAAGTGGTCACGTCAAGTGAGTTTACATTAAGGTATGTCTTAATGTTACATCCTCCCTTCGAAGTGAACACAAACTATAAACAAATAAAATATAACAAAATAATTAACAATAAAAACTTGTTTCTGCTAAAGGTTAAACCTCTTCGCTGGTTTTACCACTCTTCCTGATCTTGTAATGTAGTTCTCTTGTGATTTAAATTTAGGTATATCTTGTTGCGGTATGTTTTCCAATTTTCTGTCAGTGTTAAATTCTGAGTCCTGTGCAACCTCAGAAGTGTTATTTCTTTCTTGATTAGGTATAATCACAATTTCTTTGTCTTTTGACAGGTTCGCTTCGGTTTTATGTAAAACTTCAGCGTTTCGCCTATTTAACGTTCCATCATCACTTTTAACGATGACAGATCTTGGATTTTCCTCTAACTCTGCTTCGACTTGTCCTCCTTCCCATTGTCTGTGAGCAGTTTTCAATCTTATTCTGTCACCTACTTCAATTTCATTTTTGTAATTCTTTTTGTGGTAATTACTGTATCTTGCTTGTAGTTCTCTTTGTCTTTTTAATTCACTGGCAACATCGGTTATTATTTTTGGTTTAAGGTTATCCTTTGATACAGGAATTGTTGATTGGGTCATTCTACTATATAAACGTTGGTTAGGTGACCCCAAATTAGTTCTTGGTGTATTTCTGTAATTTAAGAGTGCTAGTTGTATGTAACTTTGATCGATGAGGCATCTAGAATATTTTTCGCTATGCTTACTCCCTTTTCAGCAAGACCATTTCCTCTGCTATGGTGGGGGCTAATCGTTTGATGTTCGAACCCCCATATATTTTTAAATTCTCTGAATTCTTTCGATGCAAAGCAGGGACCATTGTCACTTTCTAATTTTTCTGGGATCCCATGTGTTGAAAACCCCTCTTTGAACTGTTCAATTACTTGTCTTGATGTAAAACCATTTATTAGTTTAAAATCCACATAACTGGAATAGCTGTCTATAATACAAAGATATTCGTGTCCTTTAAACCCAAACAGATCTGAGGCAACAATTTGCCAAGGTAATTCTGGTATTTCTTTATTAAGAACTGTTAGTTGTGCGTTAGCCCCTTGAGTTCTTTCACAAGCGGTACATTTTTGGACGTATGAAATAATGTCATTGGCCTGTCCTTTCCAGTATAGAAGTTCTCTAGCTCGAGGCAAGCATTTTTGAATACCTAAATGGCCTAAATGGATATTTTTGAGCATTTTATTTACTTGTGACTTTGGGACAACTAATTTTTCTCCTTTAAACACCATACCGTTATAAAAAGCAAGTTCTTCTCGAAAATTAAAATAGTGTTGAACGATTGTCGGAAGTTGTTCTTTTTCCTTGGGAAAGCCATTTTGAATAAAAGTTATTAAAGTTTGAAGTTCAGAGTCCTGTGCAGTTGATAAAACAATTTCTTCTCTAGCATTTCTGGATATAGACAACACTATTTGTACCTGAAGTTCTTCCTCATCCATGGCAGGTTGTTGAAGGCAATCGCGACTAAGAATATCTGCAATTGGTATATCTGCAGCTTTTTTGTATATTACCTTTGGAGAATACTGTGCTAAATCAAAGATGATTCGTTTTAGTCGTGCTGGTGCTGAATGTATTGGTTTTTTAAATATTACCTCCAGAGGCTTATGGTCAGTTTCTATAGTTAGCAGTTTTCCGTAAATATACTGGTGAAACTTTTCGCACCCAAATTTAATCGCATAAGCTTCTTTTTCTATCTGTGGATAATTTTCTTGAGATTTTGAGAGTGCCTTGGTTTCATATGCTACTGGCTGATTTTCTTGCATAAGTAGAGCTCTAACACTCTTCGAACTAGCATCTACAGATAACGTCACTTCTTTGTTGACGTCATAGAATTTTAAAACAGGGGCAGTCGTTAATTGTTGTTTTATTCTTGAAAAAGCATCTTCTTGGTCATGGCTACATTCAAATTCTGCGTCTTTTTTCAATAATTTTCGTAAGGGTTCTGTCGGCTCTGACATATTTTTTATAAAATGGTTAAGATAAGTTACCATTCCCAGAAGCCTCTGTAGCTCTTTCTTGTTTGTTGGTTGCTTCAGTTTCTTAATGGCAGCAACTTTTTCAGGATCAACTGACAGTCCTTTTTCCGAAAGTAAATGACCTAAGAATTTTACTTGGTTGGCTTCAAATACGCATTTTTCTTTGTTCAATTTTACGCCTGCTTCTTTGAGTCTTTTTATCACCTGTGCTGTGATTTCGCGCAATTTTTCCTTGGTTTCTGCAAATATTAACACGTCATCCATTGAACACTCTGTATTTTGAATATTTTCAAAAAGAGAAGACATAAGTTCTTGGTATACTTCTGGTGCTGAGGCTACCAAAGCATAGACGAATAAAACTGTATCTTCCCCAAGGCGTAGCAAATGTTAGGTACCTCTGTGTTCTCTCTGTGACTTTAATTTGCCAGAAACCTCTTTTTGCATCTAATAGGCAAAACCATTTAGCTCCATGTACTCGAGTCGAAATTTCGCTAAGCGTTTTTAAGTGGTAATGTCTCCTTAAGATGTTTTTGTTGACATCAGAGGGATCTAGGCAAATCCTAATTTTACCCTTTTGATGTACTATCACCATAGGACTGACAACAGGTGTAGGTTCTTTTGTAGGTTTTATCACCCCTAACTTTACCATATTATCTAACTCCATTTTTACGTCATTTCTTATTGCATGAGGTATTCTTCTTGCGGACTGTATGTTAAACTTAGGATTTTCAATCAAGTCTATGTCGTATATATAATTTTTTATGCATCCTAGACCTTTAAAGATGTCATCATTTTGTATTTCTCTAACATCTTCTACTCTGACTGCTAAACCTAGATCTTGACAAGATTTTCTACCTAAAATAGACGGGACCTCTTCATTAACGACTTTAAAGAGTAGAATTGTCTCCAAATTTTTTATTTTGCATTTGACTAGTGTTTCACCTACGACAGGAATTGTGTTTTCACTAAAACTTATTATTCGTTTGGTTTTGGACGGTCTTATTTGAGACCCTATCTTTTCTGCAATATATTTTGGTAAAACATTGCATTGAGCCCCAGTGTCTAACTTGACTTCAAACTTTTTCTTATTGGCCTTTATTATTTCGTGCCAATCTTCATCTTCATGTATAAGACCTCTTCTTCACTTTCTTCACTGTCTTCTTCATCCAATGAATTTATCTTTTTACCTCTTGGTCTGTTTTTATTTGAGAAGCATTGTTGCGATAAGAGTCCTCTTTTACTACAGGATTCACATTTCTTGTTAAAAGCAGGACAACTTCTTGGTCCATGTATTTTGCCACACCTTCTTCAATTGAAAGTTTATGTCGAAGTTTCCGAGCCTTTTTTGTCAGCTTTTTTTTGTTTATTTTTTACCAAATTCACTTGACTAACTTCTGAACTCTGGACTTCTTTCAATTGTCTGGTAGCCTGCTCACTAGCTCTACATATTGCTATAGCTTTGTCTAGTTTCACATCATCTTCTATTAACAGCTTTTCTCTAATTTTATCGGAATTAATTCCAAAAACTATTTTGTCTCTTATTAGGCTATCGAGTAAACTTCCAAATTCGCATTTTTTTGCTTGTGAGCTGATTAATGTTAAAAATTCGTCAAAGGTTTCATTTTCTTTTTGAATTATTTTAAAGAACGTGTAGCGCTCGAACGGTATATTCTTTTTTGGGTTGAAATACTTTTTGAACTCTTCTTTGATTTTTTTAACATCTTTTTGTTGAGCATCAGTAAGACTAAAATTGTTGAAGATCTGAATAACCTCTGGACCTATGGCTGTCATAAATATTGTGGCTTGGACTTCTGGTGGCTTTTTGGAAAGTTGGGTCGCTGCCGAATACCACTCAAATTGTTGACTCCAGTCTTTCCATGTGGAACACATGTTTTCTGTGTGTAAGACAATATTTTTCGGTAGGCGAATTCCTGCAACGCCAAACTGGTGGGTGGATGTTTCTTCAGTCATTTTTATGATCCCACTTCTGACACCATGTGTCAATTTTCGACATTTCTTATCGACAACCAGGTCACGTCTTAGACAATCATTTCTGAAGGAACTGTATAAACTGTATAATTTTTGCTAATATTGCTTCCTAGTAATTATAAGCATTCAGCAGTTTACTATAAAAAGTATCAATAATAGGTATCTTTTAATTTTTCTATTTTATCAACATAATCATAACAAAATACTTCTTTCAAGTAAGTAAGTTGAATTTCTCTGATTATCTAAATCCGTATCTTAAATTATGTAGTTCTCCAATCTTCAAAGCCGATGCAAGTTCATCCAGGGATGCTTTCATAAATCTTAAGGAGTCAATAAATCCAAATTTAATGCTAGTGTTTGAAAGATGCTGTGTAAAGGAAATCCATTTTTCTTTGTTTAGTGGTAGAAACCGTATTCTACATTTTCGAACTAGATCTTAAATAATAAAGTGACTATCGTAATCGGAGAGGTTCTGAGACAATAAAGGTACAAGAAACTTCTTATAATTGCAGGCCTGATGTATTAAACCTCTAAAATCACCAGAAATATGATTTTTCACAATATTTTTTATTCATGCACTTCTTCATAACTTTTATAGTATGAAAGATTATCAGATATATAATACTAGTGGTATCGTAACTATCGATAATCGCATAAGTGATTTCACGAAACGTGTTGTCAAATATAAATTTTACGAGTGCGTTTAGTCCAATAAGAGGAGAATATGTAAAAGAATTCAAAATGATAGAAAAGATAATCAAAAGAAATAAAGAGGAGGTAATCCCACCCAACTTTCCGAATACTCCTAGTAAAATAATTGTTTAATCAATTATTCTTCAGAAATTTTTTAATAAAAATAGGCATAATTCTAGCAGCGATACCATAAGAAATTAGATAAAAAAGTAGAGACAGAATTTGTAGACAATTTTATGCTCTATAATTTTGATCTCTTGTAATTTTTCAAAATCTACAAAACGGAGCAAATGTCTATACAAATTTCTTTCACTCCCTCTAGGGACGAAACTATGCTGAGGTAGAAAAAAACAGGACGGGCAAAATGTGTAGAAAATTTTATGTTCTACAACTTTAATAGCTTGTAATTTTTCACAAAAATGCATATTTTTACAATTAAAAAAAAATATGAAAAAATTAACTTTCTGATAAATCTGGCAACAATGGCAAAAGTTTTGAAAATTTATATTATACAAAATTAAACTATAATGCCTACAAAATATATTTGTTAAAATGTATTTCCATCTTATTTAGTAATTATGTCATCACTTAATAACAATGACTTCCGCTTGTCAGATTAACACCAATATCCTTGCTACTCTAAATATGTATATAAAATTTCGTCTAAATCGGTTCAGCCGTTTATACGGTATCGTGTTCATACAGATAGACAGACATCATGCTTAAAATGGACGAAATTAATTCAGGTGACCTCAAAACTTAAAGGTCCGTTAAAATCTGGATATGGCCAAAAAAATTATGATTTAATATCTTCTTTCTATACAGCTTTGTTGGGTTTGGAAAGTAAAAATAGCTCGGTAAGCAGCTAAATGCGCATTCCTGTATGAATACAAATGTAATGAGTCAGTCTAAAATATGCATCGCGCTAATTGGCCAGCTGAGCGTAACTGAGAGCATAATCAATTTTCGCATCTTTTAATGACAGTGAGGTGAGAGTGACAGAATTCTGTCAGTTTTAAACGATGTAGTAATATTCCTAATTTAGTTTGTGCTTATGTGTTTTTTTAATATTTTACGTATTGTCCTAATAACGTTTTTGAACGAATCGTTCTAGTGATTTTAAGCAGTCGAAACGGTAACGCGGTTAAAATGTTTATAAAAAATTTCGTTTGGACAAATTTGTGGATTTACTAAACAATTTGTGGACTTGAAATATTTGTGGACTAATGTAAGCTGAATTCTAAAGAAAAACGCAATTTACTGCTGTCAAAGGTAGGTCAGCATGTTTTTCAAATTTTAAATAAGTACAAATTAAAATTTTCTTTACATAAATCAGAATCTGGTCGGAACTAATGAGATCTCTACGAAGTAAATTCATATTTGACCAGAAATTTATCCTAAAATTTTTTGGTAAATGTTGAGCATTTACGAAACTCTCAGATTTTCATAAAAATTGGTAGAAATCATCTACATAGTGTAAATATCACTTTCCAAAAAAATTTTTTTGCCGCAACCACTGTTAAAGACCTTTTTTCCATTTTGATAAATATATTATTTTTAAGGTTAATTTTGTTTGGATACATCACAATGACTTACATGATGTTGCCAAGTTGTGTAAAATATCCTTAAATCAGAGTTTTTTTTAGTTTATATTTACTGATTTGTATTTTGCAATATTTTTTTAATTTTTCTTCTTCAAAATATAAACATAGTGCGATACAAAATATAGTGACTGCATGATTTTCATTACTCAGCGATATTGATATTAAGCTGTTGAGAACGAAATAATATTCTTTGATCTGTGTCAGTTGGTCGGGAAGCGGAGGTCATTTTTGAATCAAATTGAAAAAAAGGAGTAATTTATAAATAAAATTGAATAAAAAATTGGCTCATTAAGCCAGTTAGTGAAAAAGGAACACAAAAAGATATAATAAATGTGTTATTTAGGCTGTCTTTAGACAAATTATCGAACACACTTAATCCTTGTTGGACATATTAAAAAGAAATAAATTAATTAATCCTAATTGTATAGGTTTAGGTTAGATTTGGATAGGTTTTAGTTTGTTAGGATCGTCCTGTAACTGGTTAGCTTTGAGTTAGTCTTTTTTTTAATGCATCATTACAATATGAATGCACCTATAATAAATTAATTTTTTATTACGAGTTGTTTTATTCCATTAATTCTAATTTTAGATCTGATTTAGATTTGTAAAAAAAGTTCCCTTCTTTAAACTCGTCTTGTATCCGTATCTGGAATTTTTTATTACGTTTTTTTTATTAAATCCCGACATCTTCAAAAATATTTATCGGGTCTAAAATACAATTTTATGATTAAGATTTGTTTATAGAGTGATTTTGAACCCATTTGAACTGCTCCTTTGTATAATTATCGAATAACTACTTTATGGTCAGTGTTAAATATAAAAAAATTGTAATCTTTCATCTAAAGATAATTTTAAAGTACGATTACACTCTGGGCACATAAATTGCCCTTGTGGTATCATACCCCAATTTTAGAGATTATTTATAAATTCAGCTTTATTTTCATTAATTTTATATCATGTTTGTAAATTCATCAATTCACTACTAGATTTTATTCACAACTTCCTATGTTCCATATATATGTAATTTCCATTACATATATATGGCAACATCGCTTTCTTGGTTCTTTTATGACAATGATGTGAAGTTAACACTGCATGTGTAAATGACAATTCTATGTTTGAATGGTTTACACAGAATCAATTCGAAACATCAAATGTGTCATAATTTTACTCTTAAATCAATTCCAAACGTCAAATGTGTCATAATTTTACTTTTAAACATCAAAAAAGTGGAAATTTAAAATTAAGAATAAAGGTGTTAAATGTTGGTTGCGGCGATTTGTTTTTCTTGGAATGTGATATTAATATGCTCTAGATGATTTGTGAAATTTTTTGTGAAAATCGGCGTATTTAGTAAGTGCTCAACTTTTTCCAAAGAACTACCTAGATATTATTAATAGGTATCAACAATATAGTTCGAGATAAAATAAAAATTACTGATTTTAGTTAAGCAAAATATTTTTAGAAATGTAGCTAAAAACGCCTTTTATAGTAACAAAACATTCTTGATTTACTAAAGTTGGTTGAAGAGTATAGTTTATAACAATAAATGTTAACAATTTTCTAATAAAATACTTTATCGGAGTGCGGTACGCATTTTCATAGTCGGCTATGATAGTTTTTATTTTCATTGACATTTGACAGTTATCGAAGCAGAATGTTATGTCAGTTACTGTGATAACTAGAAATATTTCTACCCTTTGTTATAACAGTCGTATTTAGGTTAGAATAAAATGGCGAAATCTATTGAACGCATTGCGTTTTCGGATGAAAAAATTATAGAATTAATTAATTGACTTGTATCGCGATAATTAATGTCTTTGGAACAATAAGTTAAGTGAATAAAAAAATAATATTAAAAGAAAAGCCGCAATAAGCAATATTACTAAAAAACTGTGCTTCGAAGAGGAAATAATTTTAAAAAAATAACCTTATACTGTAATGTTCTATTTACCGACCGCAAATGAGTACCGGCGAAGTAGATTTACTGGACAGGATGAAATAAATAACTTATGAAGCAGGTCATGCGCATATACAGGGCTGCGTTCATATTTAAAGTGCGTTTTATACCCAGGATGTTGTGACGTCTTATAGGAATTGTCTTGCAAATATGAACGACTGGGGCGTGATTATTTAAGCTATTATTTATTTTCGGAATCAAGTTCTAGTGAAGAAGAAATTGTAAGAGTTTGCAAATATCTATAATGAGAAACAGGATTCTAAATATTTCAAAATTTGCTACAACTTCTTACTCCATATTTAACAAAAGATGACAATACAGTAGAAAGACCGCAAATCTTTGCTGAAAATCAAATTTACATAATCTCATTTACCTTCGTAATAATACCAAATTATTTGTCTTTTTTATTAAATTGTTTTCATCATTTTTAACAAGATAATAAAAATTTAGTAGAGTCTGGGTCCATTTTAATCAGATTTTAATTTATTTAATAAGGCAATTGCCAATTTTGTGATATTTGTGTGGTTAGAAAGACGTTCATTTCATTGAAAAACAGACTTATGCTCAAACTGCGCATGTCAGATGAATTTCCTTCAAGTATTCACTGTGATAAAAGTTGTCGTCTAGACGATAAATATCAACGCAAAAGTATGTACACTCGGATAAAACGCCCTCTAAATCCGAACGAAATTTGACGTTTGGTGTGCACTCTGGACGTAAATCTGAACGGAGCCCAGTAGACACATCTGAGCACAAAAAAAACCAATTCAAATTAATAGTCCAAGGAATACAAACAATAGAGTTATTTTATTATAATACTTTACAGTCGGACCGGCGAATGATTACCCGTGTGTCATCAACAATATTGATCCGTAATTAGTCGATAAGTTTTAATCAAAACAAAAACTGTCTTGTGTTCATAATCCACGTGCCTACTAATCACAGGAAGACTGGATTTTGAAAATTGTATATAGAGGCTATAACTGGTTGAGAGGAAATTTAGAGAAGAAGAAAATCAAGTTGGAAAATCTAATTTGTATGGTGATGTGACATATCGGGAGATTCTATTTTATTCGCTATTTGTTATGTAGTATATATTATTTATTTTAAAGTGATTTTCTAAAACACCCCTAATTGACTATAGGTCGAGCGAGGCACACGTGGATTCTGTAAAATGACATCGCGAGACAGAAGTAATTCAACGTCGCGAGTACAGAGAATTTCTATATCTAATATAAAAAATCTTGCACCTACCTTTTTCTGATGAATAATCTTCAACTCGTAGCCATGGTGAAGGAGATCGTAACCACTATTTTTCACATATTTTAGGTTACAGGAGTATAATTATTTTCATTCATTGAAACACGATATAAATACTAATTAATTTTATTGGCAAGAGATACCTATATGCATGACCATAAGTTGCTCCACACTCCTTTAAAAAATAAAACGTAATTCGGAGGTATGAAAAGGTCAACCGATGACCTTAGGGTCACCGGACACTATCCATGATTTTATATTACTAGTTAAGCAAAAAAAAGCCGGAAGATTTTCACTACATTCTTTCCTTTAAAAAGTAAATACGTAATTTTAATATGAAAAGTTTATAGATGACCTTAGGGTCACTGGACACTATCCATGATTTTATATTATAAACTAGTGGACTAGTACTACCAGTTAATCGAAAAACACCGGAAGATTTTCACTACATAGTTTCTTTTAAAAAATAAAAACCTAATTTTGATGTAGGAAAAGGTCATAGATGACCTTAGGGTCACCGGACACTATCCATGATTTTATATTATAATCCAGTTGACTAGCACTATCAGTTAAGCAAAAAAACCGGAAGATTTTCACTACATAGTTTCTTTAAAAAAATAAAAACCTAATTTTGAGGTAGGAAAAGGTCATAAATGACCTTAGGGTCACCGGACACATTCCATTGAAAGAGTTTAATTGAATTTAATTATGCATATATCAGCTACTAGCTATATAATTAGAATCCGCGCAATATAATATTTAGTCTGATCTCTCGAGACAGGTAAAGGTAAAGTTATAAATCATGAACTTTGGACTTTTCAAGGATGGAAAAACCCGCCAAAAAACCATCATCCAAAGCCATGTCCTGTCTTCTAATTTCTTATCTAATAACATATTTTGACTAAACTAAAAACGTTGTTTTCTATTTTTGAACGGGTAATTTAATATCGTGTCAGAAAGTTTTATGTACTACATATGCTGTAAGCCCGTTGGCTTTTTCTTTTGCAGGTCCTTCTGAGGAGGACAGCCTTTATCCTATTGTGTTATATATCCTGGTAATATTTCTAAGGTGTTCTATAATGTATTGAATTCTAACGAAATAGTCTATTTTTCTGAAGTGCTTGACAATTTATTACTTCCTTTATGTCTAATATAAGTTACTAGGACCTCCCTGAATAAGGCACTATTACAGTGATAATCAGAAGCGGATAGAAGAGTGGTCAGGATATATCTAGAATTTGTTATTGATTGTGCTTATTATTTATTTTTTATATTTTATAGAACCCACCCCATTTTGAGATTATTTGTTAAAATTAAATCACTACATTGGTTTGTTAATACTATGTGGAGATTCATAATCAATAATTTTGAATTAATTCTAAATTAACATGTGCATCTAATTTTAAATTAGTATAGTAAGTACTATGTGTAAAATATGCCACTTTCGGTTAATTCTAAATTCTAGAATTTTTTTCTCCGGATAAAGAGTGCATACAATTGTCCAAAAAAAAACAAGCTGAATCTTTATTATGCACATTCATACATGTTCCCTTCTTTTCTATTTGTTTAGGATAGGTGATAAATAAGGAAACACCGTTACCTATCAAAAACATCTACGAATATTAATTTTTCATCAGCAGAAAGGTTAACAAAATACATGAAAATATGTATTAAAAGTAATGGACTTCATTACGGCATATCATAATTACTTACTTTTTTATTGTTTTAGTTTCTAAAAATACCGCAGTCTTTTTTCTATTTAAAACATTCTTTATTGATACACCCTGTTACGAACGATAGTATCCAACACGACTAAGGCTTATTTGAAATTACAATGTCTTTCTGTGTTTGTTACTCGTAATTTACTTCGTAGATCGCTATCAATCAGATAGCCGTGGTTGTTTGCTCATTTGAGTTTCCCAATGGAGCGTTTCTATACCGAAGTAACAGACATCTCTGTTTTCCCTCCATTTGCTGGCCCATTAGGAATTACGACCGAATTAACACCAAGGAAAATGATGTTTATTCGAAGCCGGACAAGTGTCCAGGTGGGGAAACTAGAATTTATTTTGATGGTCAGTATAAGGAGAATTCATGCAAAAATGGGAACGGATTTACTACTTTCTCGCTACATATTGTACTGAAATACTAATAAATAAATCTTATTTTGGTATGGGTTGTATAAAAAAAATAATAAACTTTACATAAAAAAATCACCCATAACAATAAATCTTAAATCTTGTCCACCTCCTCTTTTTTAGACATCTCAGACAAATCCACCTTCAAATCTTAAAACACTCTTCAAAATTCTTCTTAAATTGCTTCCCCTAACACTACTAGATTTTAAATCATCTTCAACTTACCAATCAGCCTTATCTAATTTTTCAAAAAAAAATCTATTAATACATTTGAATTTTTTTTATTTTTCAAACTTTTTTCCTTATTCACAAATTTTTCCTTATTCCCACTGGTACACCATTTACAATTCTTTTTCTTATAATTAACAACTTTCAATAAATTCTTGTGACTTTTCTCTCTTTTTAAAAAATTTGTAACATTTCTGTTTATTATTCTTTTTTTATCTGTTTTTTCCAAAAAATAAAAATTTCTCTTACTTGATTTATAAAAAAAATTCTTTCAATCTTGCCCTTTACCTAATTGCTTAAATTTTCTTTTAATTTCATTTCCAAACTTTTATTTTCGTAATAATAATAAAGATGTGCCAAAAATAAGAATAAGATTCTTTATATTCCACAATTGTAATAAAATTATAAACCGATCTCTAGATTTTAACGTTGTCGGATCCAAAAAACAGTTTTTTCAAAATTATAAGATTTGTTCATAGAGACAGTTTCCAATGGTTGGTGATTCTTATATAATGCGCATGCGGGAATTAAAACTGATTGTGATCGATTATTGTTTTTGTGTTCTGCGAACGCATTTTGTACGGTTGTGAATTCTTCTCGACTACTTTTATTAGGAAGCATTTATTTCAAAATACTTAGTAGTATATTTTCAAATGTACCCACCTCAAAATTACTGTTTTATTATACAGGGTTTCCCAAATAAAAGTGATCGGTCTTAAATGTAACTGCAGAGCTATTAATTGCCCTAAAGAATACGGGTTTTCAGTAAATATTTTTATTTACCCAAAAGTTTTTTATGAAGTTTATTTATATTTAACCCATCAATACAGGGTAATTTATTAATTTTGGTTAAAATAAATGAAAAAAACATGTATTATTTTAAATAGAATGCCTTGTATATCTCTGAATAAATTCTTTGTCAGATTTGTTAATTATTATTTAATGTCAGTTATTCCATAAGGAAAAATGCAGTGATTCTTAAACACTCGAATACCTTTGTTTTTGGAAAAGCAGAAAGTATTAGATTAATCGCTCTTTTGAATGCCGTCAAAATATACAGCGTATTCCATTTAAATTAATACAATTTTTTTCCATTTATTTTGACCAAAATTAGTAGATCACCTGGTATTAACGGGATAAAATGTAAACAAACTTCATAAAATACTTTTGGGTAAATTCAAACAATTAGTGAAAACCCGAATTCTTTAGCAATTAATTAGCTACGCATGTACATTTAAAATCGATGACTCTTATTTGGGAAACCCTGAAAAAAATTTAAAGTTAATTATAATGTTTATCACGAAAACATCAAACACCAAAAACAACACCAATCAACACAATTATCGACGAATAATAATAAATGTCAAGCCAAACAAATGTCAAGTTGTAGGTTAATGAAAATATGCATTATCATCTGAAAACGAAGTAATAATGTATTGGCAGGGAGCGCGACGAAAACGCCATCTAATGGTTGCATAAAATCATGCTCGACAAGTATGTAAGTTCTGTTTAAAAAAATAAAAATTCGTTATAAAAAAATTTCTTTTTAATTTATAAACATATAAATTAAAAATGTGATTATATTTTTAAGAGAAAAAATTTAATATAACTTGTTATGATGAACAAAGTATAAAACATGTAAATAAATATCAAAAACTATGATTCTTAGGTTAGGTTAATCATGACATCCAAACAATTAATACATGACAGCCAGAATAATAATAATTTATGAATATCTGCTAGATTTTTAGTTACAATAATTTATCATACTCTTTTTTAAAATAATTTTTAGGCTTTGATAAATATAATTATTCAATCAAACCGGATTTGAGTCTATTCAATCAAACCGGATTTGAGTCAATTACTCATCAAATATCATTTCAACCCCATACGATGGACAAAGGGTAGCAACTTGTCGCATCTGGTCACGTTAGAGAATTGATACATAGTGGCAAAAATTATTTAATCACATCGAATAATTGTAGAATAAAACAAATATTCATCTGTAAGTAAGCTTGTTACAGAAATAGGTTATACGTTGCTTACTTTTTTCTCCTAACTGAATTTATCCAGTTCTTTCTTTTCCCTAATTTCCAACTAGCTCTTGAAAATGTAAAAAACTTACACTTGCTATTTCTTCCTGTTTTTTGCAATTAACGACACAACTATTATGAACCATTTTTATATTTAAAGGAGGGTATCGTTTTAAAAAAAGTTTTTATGTTTCAAAAACTTGAAAATCTAAGAGAGGAAATCGAAAATTTGTTTTTATATCAAAACTATAAGCATAAAATGAATTTCCATTGTGTGAAATTCTAAATTATCTGATATTTGGGGTGTTTACAGATGGCTAAAATTATTGATAAATAAAACATATTTAATGCAAGAAATCTCTGTGAAATGAAAAAAAAATACGTAGAATAAATCACTAATATTTTTAAAACTATCACGTCTGTCTGAAAAGGCCCGAATATTTAACAAACATGTCCTCGAGACAATTTTAACTTATTAAAGCTAACCGACCCTATACTTAACTAAATTCGATGAAAAAATAAAACAATACGGAATGTGCAGTAATCCACGAAGGCGTAGTAAGGCCAATGTTTCAGTTTATTTTCAATTATTGTCACTTTTAAACTGACAATTGTCACTTTTAAACTGACAACTGTAACTTTTAAACTGACGATTCTGAGTTTAAGATCGTAAAGAATGGATTATAGGCGCGTTCGGAAATTATATCTGGAGCGATCAGATCAATCCGTATCGTTTGTTTATTAGATCTAGATGTAGGGGAGGTAAAAATCTTCGTTTGTTAATTAAATCTAGATGCCTAAGATCAAGCTCGATTCGCTCGAACCCATTCGCTGGACGAAAGAGATTAATCTGAAATTGTAGGGTTATGTTCTAAGATTTAAAAAAAAATATAGAGTTCGTTTTTTGTGTTAAAACTGTTAAATATGAAGAAAGTTCAAATTTTTGATTCTGAAAAGCAAATTTATTATAATTTTAACATTTCAGACGACGAATAATATGAAATTTATAGGCAACAGGAGTAAACAATAATGCATTTTATATTTTATTAAAATAACACGCTACTTCTCATATAAGCAAACTGCATGTAAGTAGCATATGACATTTTAGATTTAGTTTTGGCTACAACTTTTTTACAAAGAGAAAAGGAAAACGAAAATTTTGTAGCTGCAATCCTTTTACAAAATGCACAAGAACAATTGTCTAAAAGCCCTTTTACAAACCCCCTTTCCAAACCGAGGTACAGTTTCTTCGGCAAAATTATCAATTTTTTCTAAACTAATAATTCCTTAACCATCACGATCATCATATATCATCTGCTATTCCTGATCAACAACTGCCAATATAGCTTTCTCAACAGTTTGAGAGAAATTCATATTTTAAATAATAAGACAAAAACACAAATAATAGGTAAAATGTAATCAAAAAAGTTAGGTTATATATTTATATCCATTCCGTTCGTTTATTGCCAATTGCTCGTTCTCATCTGTAGTCACATGATCAAAAATCGGTCTGAATCTAGATATAATTGCCGAACGCGCCTTATGTTGCATCTGTCATACTTTCAGATCTAATCAGTGTGGTAGAGTAGGAGAAAATCATATATCGCGAGATGGCACTGTAAATGTCAAAATGTCGGATTGAGGTGTGAACAACAAACGCGTCATATGATATCTTGTAAAAACGTATCAAAGAACGTTTATATGTAAAGCATACACTCTACCAATAGTGACCACAATCCGTATCACAATGATAAATAATCAAACTTTCAAGTTAACTTACAATAACTAGCACATGCGCTAGTCGCACAAGGTCGACCGATGTACAAAATAAATTCCTGCTCCGATGTCACAGCGAAAATTAAATGAAAAGCGAAAATTAAATGAAAGACAAATGTAAATTTAAAAGTGACAATTGTCCGTTTGGAAGAGACAATTGTCAGTTTGAAAGTGACAATTGTCAGTTTAAAAGTGACAATTGTCAGTTTGAAAGTGACAATAATTGAAAAATAAACTGAAATATATTGGCCCTCATAGACCTTCGTAGTTAAGTATAGGGTCGGTTAGCTTAGAGAAGTTAAAATTGTTTCGCGGATAATATGTTTGAACACATGCGCAGACGACGGAATTTTTATCTAGTTATCGCCTCCTCTATAAGCCTTATACTGTGACAGAACTAGGACTGTTTTAAGATGTTTTCTGGCTCGCCCTTAATTCGTGTAAGAAGTTTAAATGTTAAACTTTTTATTATTGATCTGACAGGAGTACCTTATAACGTCAAATAAAATATTACTAACACATTTTTTAAATGTTTTATTCAAATATTTAACAATCTTAATTTTTTAAATTAACGTAAAAAGTACAGTTAGTATTGTTTAAAATATTAAAACTTCGATATTTTAAATCAGAAGAAATGGTATTCAAATTAATATCTTTTGTTCTTCCATCCATTTGATGAACTTTTCACATTCTTTTTTTTAAGTGTCTACTGATTTTTGCTAAATGAACCGCGATTCTGCTTTATTATTTAAGGTATCAAGGTTAGAACTTATTTTTAAGCAATTTACAACTGTGGTGACAATAATAAATCTTATGTGGCAGATTGAAAATTAATTTTTGTATTTGTCATTTCGGTGACAACTGATATCATCACTAATTCAAACATTTTACATTACTGTTTCTTTATTTCTATTTTTGGTAGTAATAATACCAGTATTTATGATTTTAAAGTGTACCAATAAAACAAATTGCAGAAATTATTCGTGGATAATTGGTCTTTAAAACACTTGATCTATTTCGAGAAAAATCGTGCGTGTTCTATCCACTTATACTTTAATATACTATTATGAAAAATGACAGCCGGCCGCCATGTTGCCAAATCCTCATTGTCAGTCCTTGTGATTTTGTCGAAAAAAAGATTTCAAAATTAAAAAAAAGTATGTTCGAGGAGGTTTTAAAGAAAAAAATTTTGGGAAATCTATTATTTTTTTTAATATCTTTTAGTGAGAAAAATTTCGTACGGGGTCGCAAAAACCCTCCTTTGACGTGTTTATTTATGACAAGAGCATAATTTCACGAAATTTTGACCACTTTGACCACTACGAGCACCCAGTGAATAATGAGATGTGGGGAGTCAAAGTATACCATGAATTTAAATAGCATTTTTTTATTATCGATTTTTAAGCGTGACCAATAGTTACCAACATTGAAATGGCAAAGATCGGTTATCATGTTTTTGTCATAATATTGTTCAACTTGCTCGGTCGTTGTCTATTAGTGCTTTACACTTCTTATTTTAATTTTGATTAACTTTATCTATTTCTGGAGAAACAAATGTCGTAGAATTAGTTTCATAAAGACTTGACTTTAGTAAACTATTTTAGAATAGGTAATAACTATAGTAAATTATCCAGGTATCAAGCAACTACAGAAACGAAATTAAAACGGTTATAATTCACTGTGCCAAGACACCGAACATTCCCGAATTGTTATTCTCCATTATCAGCAAAATTAAAGGCAGGAACGTTGAGCGCAAAACTATGCTAAAAGGGGTAAAGAACAACATTCAGTCTGGAGTTAATTAAAATACTTCATCACAATAAAGTTTAATTTAATTCAATACAGATGGTAAAAGCAATAGAAGCCGTGTGCTTTCCTAATTTCTCCTATTAGCTACACTATCAGTTCTGTCTACTCTGGAAATTTATACTGATTCATTGTTGACTAATTTCTTATATTAAGTAATAGATTTAAATACAAATAATTTTTTATTATAAATTTATTTAATAAATGAATTAGATCGATGAGGCGGTAATATATCCCCTTTTCTTAACAGTTTCTTATGTATGCATAAATCCTTTAAGTAGAGATCATTTTTGGGACTTAACTGACTTTATATGAACTTTAACATTAGAACATGTAAGAGGAAGTAATCTAAAGGCATGTGATTGTACCTTATCCACTTTATTGACCTTGGTATAAAAAGTTTTGTCTATTAATCCCTATATTTTATTTCGTCCTAACAAGTAACACAATTGTTCCAGAAACCACTAGAATTACTCTAGCTTATACTGTACAATATTTACTAATTGCTCTAAGGCGTATTCTACGCTGATTTCTTTTTTAAATGTCTTTATATTTATTTTACCGTTAGACATTCATACCACATTGGAGCTCTGTATAAAGGAAAATACTACACACCGATTTTTTATTCATTTCTATATATCAGCTTTTTTTAGAGGTATTTCTACTCTTCTACATATTAACGTTATTTTTGTTCAATTTTTGTCTTTTAAAAATGACAGCACCAGCTTTCTCCCAATTTAGCTGTTTTATATTTCTAGCGGTAATGATTAATGCTAGGACATGGTCATGTTCAAGTTTGATACATTAATTAGGACAGGTCCTAGAACCAATTCTTATTGGGTTCACATTTTTAAATCATGATAGATCTATCTTCTAGATTATGGTGGATTTTAAGGTACGTGAAACGCAATAGTAGACAAGAGATCGCGGTATGTTTGCTTTGTATGTAATTGTATAAAGAATATTTAAGGTTAGTTCAGCGGTGACAGTGGAAGCGAAGATACCACGCTACAGAAGAACAAAAACAAGCGCAAAAAATCCCTTGTCAGTACTTTTCAGTACTAAATACTGATAAAAATAAAAAACATTTATTTACCCCTACAGGATGCCAAGAAAGAAAGAAAAAGAGAAGATGATAGTTGAGCAGGGCATGTTCGCTACCCCAGAGAAAGAAACTAACCTAGAAGACGACACAGAAACTCTCAAGAAAATAAAACCGCAAGCTGAGAAAGATTATAACGAGAAACAAGGGATAATGAAAAAATCTAAAGAGATAATAGAACGCGCAAAAATTGTAATAGACGGATATGACCCGACAACAAAAAACGCGAGAGTAAGAGCCCAAAACGACCAGCTAATGCAAAAACTAGACCGTATACTGACGGAACTGGAAAAGTTAAGGGAGGAAAATCAAGCCCTACAGATAAAGAATACTAAGGAAATATCCGTAAGCAACCGAGAAGCGCCTAAAAGAAAAAGACACAAAACCAAAATAAATATGATAGAAAAATACAAAAAAGAAGAAACAGGCATGGAAAATGAGATGGAAATTGAGAAATCCGATATCCGAAGCAGAAGAAACGGCCAAACCGGCAGCCAAAAGGCCTACCTGTACACCCCTCATAGAGGAATTTTAAGACAAAGGAACAAAGCCGCCAACGATAGTGTTGGAGTCACCGGATAATTTTGTTAAAATAAGACATGACATCAAAGATCGTGTATCGACATTTACGACTCAGTACAGTAAAAGACAGCTTTTGCTAAGAATAAACACTACATATTCTATGTACTACAGAAAGCTAGCAAAGTACTTAGAGTCAAAACCCGAAATTAAATGGCACTCCTATAGACTTCAAGAGGAGAAATGAACTAGGATAATAATCAAAGGCCTAATCTAGACATTCACGGAGGAAGAAGTAAAGAACGATCTTATGGAAATTGGCTTGGAACCTCTTAAGGTAAGCCAACTCAAAAGCAGATACGAAAAATGTGAGATGTTACCACTATTCCTAGTGGACATCAACAGAGAAGCCAAACACAATGCTATCGGTGTCAAGGCTTTTATCATGGAAAGTCAACATGTTATAGCACGACTAAATTGGTCATAAGCGGCGGTAATCATCGCACATATGAATGCAAACGAACAAAGCCTGAAAAACCGACGTGTGCCAACTGCCAAGGAGAGCATCCAGATAACTACAGGGGATACCCAAAGGTGCCGAGAGCACCTGAAAGGACACAAGAGGACCATCAAGATTGACGACTCCTGGAGTTAGTTAAAGCAAGGCAACAAAAGGACCAAACGTACAAAACACCAAAATTCAGACGATGATGCTGCAATTCCAGCAAATACAGCAACAAATGATCCAAAACTTCATGGAAGAGATAGCAAAATGCAAGAAGGTAGCCAAGAATGACTTACAGATAAATATCAATGACAAGCATCAGACATGTGGACAACATACAGACAACGTTTAACAGAAATTAGAATTTTTCTGCAGAAGGAAGATACGAATTTTGTTAAACGAGGACAGCCAAAAAATGTCGTCACCGCGAGAGTTAGCACTCGAATGACTCTGATTGGATCAAGGGGCATGCCCCGTACGGACCATATACCAGAACATGCCTCACAAACCGGTTGTGCACTTTGGATCTAAATTCTGGTGCTTTAAATGTCACTGGGGTTAGTCACACGTTTAAATAGCACTTTTAACCCTTTCAATCTTCCGGGATTTATTTTTTTTGAGGCTCTTTCCTTTACTGACTTTACATTTGTTTCTAAAATACTGTATACATAGCGTTGATTGTACGCTTCTGGGGTCTTCTTCACCGTGAGTTCGGCTTATTTAAGAGCGTTATCCCTTTGTGAGTTTAGTTTCACTTTACCTTGTTCAATGTTGTTTAGGTTTTGTTTCTCGATTGAAAAAAAAAACAAACCCTGCGGTTACTCGTTTACTCGATTATTGTGACGGTCGAATTTTACCGCACGCTATTTTTGAGATTTATATTAAACACTTGCTAAAAATATTGTTAAATTCTACAACTAACCTTGTTTATCTCTATATATCGAATTTTTAGCTACATGAATTCGATTTCCTTTAAATCCTGGTTTTGGTATTTTCAATAGCGGTACAGGTAGTTGTCTTCAGTGACAATTATTTATGCTTTTGAATGTCTATAACGACATATATTTATACATTCTATTCCACTCTATATTATTTCACTTCAACTTTTCTTTATCATTCACATTTAGCTGTTTGATTTCGACTTTAATTATTTTTGTTTTAAGGTTAACATTCATGTGTTTTGTTATTATTCCAGCTGAGAATTGACCTTGAATTTTACTGGAACTACTTTTGTTTTTGTCGCGGTTCGAACTCCCATATTTGACGGTAGGGCAGTTTGATACCGCAGGCCAATTTTTAGCGTTTATAGGTTTCAGTTTTGTTAATAGAAATTAATTGGGTATTCCAGTAAATTTTGAAATTCTTAATCAATCCAGTATCAATTTTTACTCTTATTTTGGGGTATTTCAGTAAATGTTATTGTGGATATATTTTCGCTTTCCTTTTTGGGAAGTACGGTTTGTATATTTTAGTCGACGGTTGGCAGCTGTGTGTATGGGTTGTCATTTGTATGACGGAGAGATGACTAGTGACTGTTGAGTGGTTCATCTCAAGAGCGCTCTCAAGATGACAAAGCGCCGAATGGGCACGGGTCAACTAAACAATAGTATTCACCTGGACAAAATTACCTAAGGCAGATACTTGCCTCCAAAGTACAAAAGCGTATGTCAAGACCAAAGTCTTGCATAACGACCAAAACACATACTCGAAAAAGCCAACATGTAGAAAGAAAATGTAGAAAGTTTAAGGCGTGCCAGAAGGAAAAACCACCATGGTACCTACTGTATGACCAGGGAAGTGTCGAGTCACTCCCCAGCAGGTATATTCCTGCCAAAATAAAGCGGGCATACAACAAACTAAGGGGATAATAAATTAATAGATCTCCGGGAACAGTACACTGAACCAAAATCCGCAGATCAGCATATGCAGCCATGTTCGCACGGACACAGTAGTCCCAGCCCCACCCAATCCAAAATTAATACTCACGCCATGTTAGTGAGATAGTGTCCCCAGGCCTTAGAAAAACAACAAAAGGGGAAAATAACCTAAACAAAGGCCCTAATTCAAGGAACGTAAAACACAACGGTCTACAAGATGCAAACTCGTTGCCCACAAAAAAATGACATGAGAGAATCTCGCACAGCGCTAGCTGATTTTAAATCTTTAATACTTCATACACCTTTGTTATTACCTTGCTCGTCTTCCAGACTATACATCCACGGATTGACCTTCTTCTTTATGAAAAATGGATCTACCCATCTTGGTGCTAACTTTTTCGTTAAGCTTGACGAAACGTTGGATAATGTAAAATTTCGCCGCCGAACGGCCTGGTTAGGAAGAAACTCCTCTCGCCTCCTGCGAAGAATGTACACCTTCTCAGTCTTCTTGGAAGCCATATCTAGCCTCTTTCTCACATTCTCAAATAACTTCTTTAAGTCCTTGGGTTGAGTTTCTACATTTATCTGGGCAGGCTAGTCGTCATTTAATTCACGCAGTTTATCTTTCCGAAGAAAATCACTACCATTTAATACCATGTTCCTGCCACAGTTTATCAAATAAGGATTCTGATGAGTAGATTTTTGAAATGCCGCCTAGTTGCACAAGTTTCCTTCGCCAGGCTTCGATCCCAATGTTTATGGTTGTCCGACACATGGTCTTCAGAGTACGATTGTGCCGCTCTGATGGATTCGCTTGCCGATGATAAAGTGCGTTTTACCTCTCCTCAACACGATAGGTGCTCATTAAATCGGGGAACATCTTGAAGGTCTATTGAACTCTATTGTCACAAATAAGTAGACGTAGCGCACCAAAGAGCAGAAAAACTCCTTGCTCGATACTTTTGACAATATGCGGTGCTTTAGATGAACGAAGCGGAACAGTAGGAGAGAATTTACTGAAAAAATCCATGACAACAAGAACGAAACGATATCAGTAGCTATGATTTTTCATAGATGAAAAGTTCTGGGCTTAGAAGTCATTAAACCTTTAGCTCCACTTTGCCACCTTGTGTGCTCCAAAACCCTGAAGAGGGTATTTCACCTAATTGGAGACATATAACTGAATAGGAATATTGAAAGTTTGGCACATCGAAGAAAATTGGGTGATCTTAATCTTTTTACAGAAACTTTCATGAAAGGTGTTTGTTTGGATTACCTTTCCCGCTTGATTCCTCCTGAAGTCGGGAGTACAAGGAAAATCTGTCGAGCTGCTAAGTCTCAACCATACAAAGTTCAACCTTTAACTTCCCGTACCAAAAATTTATCATCTCCTTTATCTAGAGAACGTCATCACTCTGGAGTGACATTATTAAAACCGTGTTTCCCATTGAGTGGAATCTTCATTTTAATCCACGCTCTACTCTTGACGCGGCTTAAAGTATTTCCTATTATGCGTATGCTGTTTTCATAAAAAAATGGGACAAATTTTGCTACTTTAAAAATAATTATTGTGTCAAAAAAATGAAAATTGAATGCCACTGCCGAAAAATGCATTTTAATCAAAAGATTCTGTATCCAACGAATACGCATTTTTGTATTGAAATTTTCGTAATAAAAAAAAACAGTTAAAAGAGATAGTGAAGGACCGCTCTTAATTTTTTTTATTTACGTAAAAACGGGAATTATGTATGTCGAATTTTGAAAATCTGATTACAGATTCGGAATCTATGAATGAAATTCTAAAAGAATCGATAATAAAAATGGTTGTCACCATTTTAGCAACTTTATTGAAACTTTAATGGTTTTTGGTAAAACAGTTAAAAAAGTTAAAATAGTATGGACAATTTTAGACTTCTAAACCCTAAAGGAGAAGTCTTATAATACAGCTCTGTCTGCCTGTTCGTCTGTCTGTCCCCATTTCTAACTCAAAAACGAAAAGAGATGGAGACAAGCGGTAAACGGTAATAAACTCAGCATACATGCTCCCAAATAGATTTTCAGATTTTTCGGACTTCAAAACTGGTTTTACAAACCGGAACCGGAATATCATTCCGACGTGAAATTTAACGCTGAATCGATATTTGAAAACAGATTTGAGATATCTTTCACGCTTCATGAGATAATCGAATTTTTGTTTAGAAGTCTTCACGTGCTTGCTAACGCGCAGGCGCTTCTGACTTGTTTTGTGTGAGGAATGTTATGAAAAAACTGTATAATATTTTGCTCTAATTTTTTATGTGAATGTACTCAGATGAAACGATACTATAATTTGTTGTTAATAAACAATTAATGCGATTTAAGCTCAAATCTTTTATTTATGGGTTCGTTTCAAAAATTTGAACACCAGTCTAATTGATTTTTTGATGTTATTAGAAAAAATTGACAAAAAAACTATAATATATTTTAAAATCTGTCCTTTCTCTTTTTTTGTGGATTAATGAAATTAACTCAAATTAAACGTTATATTTGTTTATTTTATGATAAAAGAAAGTTTCAGAGATTTTTTCTTTTTTCTTTTTTAAAAAAACTTAGCTTTTCTTGAGGTTTTTCTTTTCTTAGTAGTCCAAGAAATACAAGCTTGGTCCAAAAAAAAAACGTTGTCCCAAAGGAAAAATGTAGTCCAAGGGAAAAAATGTAGTCCAAGGAAAAAAACCCTAAAAGTTCACATAAAGTAAATATAAGCCAAAAATCTTATAAATCACCAGATCTCGTGGTCTCTGTTTTTGAAAAAGAATATAAAACAATGATAATATTAAAATGAAATACATGAATTTTAGATCAAAATATGAAATATAAAACTAATTAAAATGAATTGAATTTTAAGACAATCTGTAAAAGCAAATTAAAAAATGGATTCTCTTTTTGTAAAACGACACACAGACATCAGATAATTTATATTATTATAAGAGATAAGAAAGATATGAACTTTTGAGTAAATTTAACAAAGAAATATATATATCGGCATTAAAAAGAATTAAAAATAACAGTAAATAAAAGTTAAAAGCGTCAAAATGATTAACAACGAAGGCAGCGGATTTTGGTGCATATATTGTATAATATAATATATTTTAAAACTCACCCTATATAAATAGGGGAAGAAAGAAAATTTTAAATTTATAGCACAGACTATATACAAGTCAATTGTTTTGACTGAAGAGGCAAAGAGAGAGAGAGAGAGAGAGAGAGAGAGAGAGAGAGTGTTGATAACATGGAAAAGACATTTTATAGTAATACCTAAAAGAGAGGGAGATCTAGAGAATGGATATGAAGCGAGCTGAAATCAGATAGACTGAGTAAAGGAATAATAAAACTACAGGGTGGCACCAAAAATGTAACACAGAAGTATTCCTAGAATATAAAAAAGTAAAACTAGATAGAGTGTTTTATTTGAAAATTCAAGATAGTGTAGTTTCCGGTGAAACCGGAAGTGATGGGAGACTATGAAATATTATACAACTTTTACTTGGAATTTTGGATACAATAGCCTGTCTAAAGAATATGTTGATACCCGGTATGATATTAAATTAAAAATCATTTCATTTTAAGTTAATTATAATATAATTTTATATGGTATTTCATTTTTTTAAATAAATCCCCTTTATTTTCCATTAATGAAAGATCCAATATTGCATAATATAATATCGAATCCTGTAATTTTGTTTATACTATTCTGAAAATGTTTTGCTTGCTTGCCTAATATTTACCTTCAGACTAGGGTGTCCGGTATACAACTTCAAGTATCGATTTCAGCCGAGCTTATCTTAAGCTGATAAGATTACCACGAAGTCTGGCTAGACTTCCACTAAGAGCCCAGATATGTTTCTCTATTGATGGGATTCCCTCACTTGAAAGACATTTTTTTC
Organism: Neocrepidodera transversa; assembly: GCA_963243735.1. Taxonomy (NCBI): domain Eukaryota; kingdom Metazoa; phylum Arthropoda; class Insecta; order Coleoptera; family Chrysomelidae; genus Neocrepidodera; species Neocrepidodera transversa. The sequence continues at coordinate 40,284,886 of OY725337.1, read as the reverse complement.
ATTAACTTTATCGGGGATTGACCCAATTTCTAAACGTTGCATCATATCTATTTTGAACGCCGAAAATTTATACGTCAAATGAAAATCATTATATAGCTGGAATTAGGCGAATGAATAGAATGAATTTTGAGTTTAAACCTAAAAAAAAATTATTTCAGACCTCTATAACTTTTTTGTCTTTCCTATTGGGCAGGCACAAACTTTTTGTAACACATTTTTTTCTTTATTTTTTAATGCTACTTTTAGTTAATTGAAAATAATTTATAAATTTAGAAAAAAAATTTTCAATATTGATTGACAATTGTTTTTCCAAATAAATACGTGCTGGTGTTTTAAATATCATACATAACCATTCAAATAAAGCCAACTTGAAGTGGCGTCATAAGTTTTCAGGTTGAACTGTTTCCGGTGTTGCCGATGGTCCTATTTTATAAATAGTTTCCAAAATATTATTGAACTTTTGTGCGATCAAGTAACGATAAATATAAAAAATTCTGACCAGTACTTAAAAATAGTAGTAGAGTTCATTGTGAAAACCTACTAAAAAAATTGAGTATTTTAAATGGTTGGATAGAAGAAAAAATGAGGAATTCAAAAATGAAATAAAAAGTGCAGTTCCGTATTAAAATAAATACTTGAAGGTGGCCCTTCAAATACAAAACGTTATTTGAAAAAAATATTTTAAGCGGTAATTGACCTTCCATAAAAGAACCTTATAAAGTTTTTTTATCTTTAAAAATTTAAGGCGTTAATTAAATAAAACGATAATCGTCAATTTCGGTTTGAACCAAATATCTTGGAAACCGATCCTGATATTTTAATTTCAATACACATATTTTTTCCAATAAACCAACTTTGTATCTATAACAGTTTATGAACTGCCAATGGTATGATAGTATATAGCATCGTAAGGCTCAAGGAGTATGGCCTAAATATTTCTACATTTAAGTAAATATTGAAATATAATAGCTCGGTTTCAAGAATAAAGAGCCCAAATATCATCGTTGCCAACATATTACTTTCTCGTAAAGGTATTGTCAAAACAGTAATTTTATCTGCTAAGCATTTAGAGTGAAAGACACAAATATAGGAATGAGATGTAGCCAAATTTTTACGTAACCAACATAATACTACCCATCTGCCTTACTAATACCATAATTTCTCGCTGTTTAAAGCATTTTTTTTAGCATGTTATTCAATTCATCATTATTTTCCATAACTTCTTTAACGGCAGCATCAGCTTCTCAATGACGTTCGATAAAATGTCATTTAAATATTTAGCAGCATTATGCAGAACAACAGCACTTATGATCAATGAGAAAATTTTGGTAATTTTTAATAACCTAAGCTTCGTACATTTTATTAATGGTGTTAAGCAGACATACAGGCCTATAGGTCGCCGCGTCGTCTTGGCTTTTTTTGCCCTTCGGGACAAGAAGTAGTTTGGATATTCTCCATTCTTGAGGGAACTCCCGTCTCTGTAGCTGTACGTTGGCAATCTCTAGCAAGAGATTTGGTGCTACTTTTCCCGTCTCTCTGATCGCCTCCGCCGGGATGCCATCTATCCCAGGGGCTTTGTTCGTCTTCATCCCGCTGAGCGCGGTTTCAATCTCTTTCAGACTAAAGAGAGGTGTAAGAGCTCTTGCCAATTCCTTTTTTCGTTCAGCTGTGAGATCCACTGGAGTGGGGTTACACAGCTTCCCAATTACGGCGATGTACCCCTTCCACCATATGTCCCTCTCTAGTTCTTCTAGCACTTCTTTCCATTTTTTATTTTTGGAGTCCTTTATTTGTTTCTGTAGCTTCCTTTTTTCTGCCTTGTACTCTGTATAGTTAGTATAATCTTGCTGTCTGTCTCTCATCATTTTTCTTCTTGCCGCAGTACAGCTCCTCCTGGCTTCCCGAATCTCTCCATTCCACCAGTAGGGCATTCTTGTTGCAAAATAGTGAATCGGCGTTTTAGTTGTCCGGAACAGCGTTCTATCATCCTGCGCTCTGTAAATTATTATATGCTATTTCTTGAGGTGTTTCTATATGGTGTTAGCAGCCATGGTATTATCCCGTAGCCTTTATCACCTAAAAGAAGTTCGTAGTTCTGCTGAAGTCTATTCATCTTACCAAAAATATTTGGCTTCTGAAAATACGACTGTCGTGCACAGAGCCAGGCCATTGAGCATCTAAGGATGCAAAAATCTGTTTTGCATTACATTACATATTGCTTGTACATTTATACTATACTAGCCTTTTTATTAATAAACTCGTCACCATGTAGTGATAGTTTTATTAATGAGTTAAATCAAGACACATGGAAATCTATACAACCCTGTCCATTCATTGATTGATTGGCCCATCAAGTTTTCGGTAGGAAATTTAATCCAAATAACTGCCATTTAAATGATTTTTGGTAAAACGTAAGATACAGTTTTACATATTGTTGTTCTATTAACTCCTTCTTTTCCAATCCGTATTTGAAATCCGGGATCACTTAAAAATCGCAAAAATTCTTATTTGTATTTGTTGTTTTGGACCCCATCTAGTATCTACCTTTGGCTCCAAAAAATGGTTAGTAAGGCTTCACACGAGACGAGATAAGGCTAGTAACTCTTTGGTAGCTTATACAGAAGATATGTTATTCTATTTATTCTATTTAGAGTAAGTTTTTGAAACTGTGCATTCCGATTAATTATCACTGATGATTCCTATAAGGGCGAAACATGTATGGTAATGGTCGGAGTGTATAGTTTTAAAAACTGATTTTTTCTGGTTTTGATTTAGTTGCGTGGTGTCCGCTTCCGCCTATAAGGTATTTTGATGCCCGATGTGTTTCCATCTACCGGCAACTAAGTTGTACTTGGTTTGTCGCTTTTAAAGAGGATATTTTAACTAGCGAGTAATTTTAATTTTGTCCTACGAATAGGCACATATCGTTAACTTCCAATAAAATTAAAATGATTAGCATTCAAAATAAATTTTAATTTCTCCATGCCCGATCCAAGTGCCAAGTACAGAACAATCTACAAAAAATTATTACTCTTAAGAAACCTTTGTACGAACTATAACTTACCTATGTTCCGGGGACCCATAACTTGCAACCAACTATTATAGAATGAGTCGGCCAGATCTGACATAAAAACCTTCGGCGCAAGTATTCCTATTTTTTGTTTAACAGAAGAAAAAAAGAGAAAGTACTTCTTGATCACTCCTATTTGATATCAAAAAAACATGGAAATCCTTACCTCAAACTGTCAAGGACTGAAATTGTGTTTAGTTCAAAACCATATCCATTCATGCCATGTATTCCATCTATACACACACAATCTGAACCATATTTTGACATTATTTCTGCTTGTGCATCAGTATTAATAATTAATACAAATTCATTAGATGTTAAAAAGGGTACATGTCATTATTTGTTTCTTGGTCTTTATAAAGTAATATGTTACCAGTAGTATCCATTTCCCTTAAATACTCCTCAACACTTACTGCATCATCTTTGTATCGAACTGTAGGCATTTTCTATGTTTTAAAGGTCCTTTTTACTAAGAAGGTGTATTCTTTCTAATTTTTGATTATGTATAGAATCAACTTCATCCAAAATTACAGAAAATGGAATCTTAGCTTCAATTTTTCCGGCAATAGATTTGCGCTCCGGTGCGGTTAAATATAACCGGCCAATGTCACATTGATGTCCAACATGTGTCTTTAAAAATTCTACTGAGATGTTGCCATTTAAATAAAGTTTAATAGCAAGGCTTGCTGGATAATATCCATTAATTTTATTGCTTCCTGAATTAAGTAAAATAGAATTCTGAGGTGGAAGTCTGTAAGGGTATTGAATTTAATCGTTAACGAGTTATTCATTTGTTAGTTTCCGTCAGTGACGTATATTCCATAATCTGTAACACACACTGATATAAAGGTAGCGCGTTTGACACAAAATTAATTAAAAGATGGGAGAGGACTATCACCCGTTTCGGTCAGCGGAAGAACGGACATGGTACTTTGTATTATTAAAAAACACACATATCAAGATGTAATAATAATAGGTATGTTGTTTATATTAAACTCAAGATCATATTTATTTATCTCCAAAGTGGCTTAGTGGTCTAAGGTAAGGAATTTGGAAGCGATAGGTCCAAGGTTCGTTCCCCGATACAAACATACTTTTTTTATATTTTCTAAAATTCGTTTTTTCATTTTTGCAATTGTTTGATACTTTTTAATAGAAAAATTTGCCTTTTTTCCCGGAATATTGATATTAAGCTAATCTGTGTCAAAAACAGAAGATTATCCATACTCAAATTTGGAAAAAATTATTCAAAAAATTATAAAAAAACTCGTAGTCGTACCACAATCATAATTAAGAATCTTAAACGTGAGGTAACATGTTTCGGCCATTCAATGGCCATCATCAGGCCCATAATACAAAAAGTTACATTAAAGAAACGCAAAAAAAACATAGTTTACTAGTTACTTATAGAAATTATTTAAATAAGTATAATATAGATTAAGATTCTTAATTATATGATTGCGGTACAACTACGGGTTTTTTATTATTGTGTCAGTTGGTTGGGATGAAAAGTAATTTTTGAAGTGGTAATTTATAAAGAAATTCTAAAAAACGGAATTTAAAAAAAAATTGAGAAAAAAGGAATTCATTGAGGTAGTTACTAAAAAAAGAACAAAAAGAAAACACGTAAAAAATATGTCTGGAAAAAAAGCAAAGAAGTAAAATGCTTAAAAAAGGAATAAATGTGTTAGATTGCTGTCTTTAAACAAGTCTAGAGAGTAGTTGTAGATGCTGTCTTCAGATACGTATTGTTACTAAAAACAGATGTATTAAATCTGTTTGATTGCCATCTTTAGACAAATGTAGAATACATATGTAGATCCTGTCTTGATCGCTGATAGGATAGATTTAATTAAATTAACGCCATTGTTTATCCAATCTTGCCTGTGTATAGTATGTATTTTCATGTTAAACAAACGTAAAGAATACCTCGCACAGTTTTTAAGCTTCTCTGTAGTCTCTCTTAGCTATTTCACATTTTATATTATATACAATGTGTCCATCCAAGTTCGCAACCTATGGAAAACTTTTTTATTATTAGTTTTAAGAAAAAAAAATTATTTTTCGTAAAAAGTTCTGCAAGTCGTATACGGGGTGCGCCAAAAATTATAAATTTTACTAAAATGTAAATGTACGATTACTTAAAAAAATACAGAAAAATGATAATTGTTAAACTTCTTTAAAAACAATATTTACCTCCAAATATAAAATCATAGCCTCCCATCTCCAAACCATATTTTTTCTAATGGTTTTCTTGTAGCAAAATTCGAAGTGAACTGAGATATAAAATTAGTTTCCACAAAATATTTTAATCTCATTTATTGGTCTTAAGTTAAAATAATAAATTTGATCTAGTTTAATATGCTCATTTTTTAAAAATACTTTAAAAAGATAAACAACTATGTGTTTTCTTTATGCAAAATTAGTATTTTACTCTGTAATGGCATATTAAACCAGGTAAAATCATTATTTCAAATAATAGCCAATAAATAGGTTCAATAATGTGTGGACTAATTTTATATGGATCAATTCACTTCAAACGTTGCTACAAGAAAAAAATTAGAAAAAATCTTGTTTTCAGATAGGAGGAAGTGATTTGAGATTTCTAGGTAAATATTGTATTTAAACAAGTTTTCTAAATAACATTTTTTTATATTTTTTAAAATAAGCGTGCTGTACTCTTGAGCCAAATTTATATCATTTAACTCATCTCGTATACGGGTCAAAAAAGTTATTATGTTGCGGGTCACTTTGGCGCCTTAGTCCAGGTTTCGGATTGCCTCGGGCGCCACCTTCCGTTTAGAGTGTGAAGGCCACTGCACGGGCAGCGTCAGTGGAGAAAGAAATACTCCAGGGGTCGTTATGGTATCGACCAAAATCACTGGCGGCCAGAAGGGCGGACTTTACTTGCCCTACTGGGTTAAGTACCTGGGTATTAGCTGCTGGGATGTTAAATCTCAAAACAAATATTAATAAATAAAACTTTTATTTATTACCCAAAATCCGGCGGAGAAAAGGTGTGTAACGGACGATTGGCTTGGCGGCGTGGTGTAGTCGGACTGACGGTTCTGGACTTCGGTACAAACTTGAACTTGGCTTCAGCTTGACCTATCTCTAAAGGTCGACGGACTGCACTGCTGTTCCAATTGGGACGGCCACAGCAAGTCTGGCTTCTCGCTGCCTCTGCAGCTGCCGACAACGGTATGAATTGCCCTACTCGATACGAACTTAAGCGTCTAAGAAGCAGAGACGAGAGTGTCTCCATCTGCCTGGCGACGGTTGAACTGGCACGACTGGCCTTTTATTCACAATTTTAAGTTAATTTTAATCCAGTGCCGTGCGCGATTTAATTTATATATTTTAAATAATACGGAAAAAAGTAACTTTGTTACACACCCTTCCTACTTCGGAAAAAAAAATTATTACATACATTTTTTTTTACACCTTAACTAAAAGAACTCTATGAAAAATAAACAGATCATATGAGGTGCCTACCCCTGTAGTGGTCTAACTCTATATTCGGGGTAGGTACTCCTGTTACAAAATAACTAAAAATAAAAAACTTCTTTGGCGTCTTCGGCTGAGTCTTCGGTCGAAGGGGTGTGAGCAGGTCCTATACTGGCAGCTGGTGCTGTTTTCTTCTATACTTCCACCCTCTGTATCTGGAGCTGGGAGGTTGAAGCGGTATCTCTTGCTGGCGATTATCCTGGGTGCAGATTAAGACTGATCCTATTTCAGTGGTACTGATGGCGAAGCATGGTACGGGCCAGGCATCCACCGCGACGGAGTGGTTGTCCAAAAAAATATCTTCAGAAGTTTGTTCTATACGGTAATCCTCTTGCTGGATCTCTGTAATGGTTCCGGTCTCTGTGTTTATCAATCGGGCACCACTTTTGTCAGCGGGAACATTAGCTTCTCCTGGGTACTTCCATTGTTCGGCTATCTGATCTTCTACATAGGAAGTCGTAGCATCACTTTCGATAACGGAATCACTGGTGGCACTTGGCATGTCGGCGGGTAACTGGGGGTGACTGTCTTCATACGGTATGATGGGTGCGGCATCATAAGGGCGTTGCTGCACAGGTCTCATTCCTTGGCAGCGCTCTAGCCGTTGTTCCGACCGCGGACAAGGGCAGTCACGGGACATGATTCCTTCTCTTTTACATCTTGAGCAAAAGATCCGGGGCGCCTCTCTACATTGGCTTCTCACATGTCGCGTTTGGCCACAACGCCAACACTCTTCGTTCCTTTCGGTGGATCCTCTAGTGATTGGGGTTGCTGGCATCTGCTGGTTTGTCTCAGTACGGTCTACGTTATTTCCTGGCTTGACGGAGGCGGTAGGAAATGTTCGTGGTAGGGGGGTAGGAGTATTTCTAAACGGGGAAGGCTCTGGACTAGAATTGGTCATATACGGAATAGACGGAGTAGGTGGAAAGGATATGTATGGAGGTAGCGTAATGATTCGGTGTGGGGTAGGTAAAACGGACGTCTGGGCTAGTTCGATCTCTGATCGGAGTAATTCATATTCTCGAACAGCTTTGGTAAATTCCTTCAAGTCACTGAAATCTGTTCTGCGGATATGAAGTCGAAATTCAGGATGCAGATTTCGGTACAGAGAATTCAGTTCTTGATTTGGCGGTATACCTCCACGTCGGCGAATAAGCGTCTGCAGGTCGGTGATATAGGAGGTGGCGGTTTCATCCAGCTGCTGTGTCCTCGTACTGATGGCAACTTCTAGGTCAATTCGGTAATTTACCGGAAAGAAGAAATTTTGGAAGGCGGTGCAAAACTCTTCCCAGGTGGACCAATATCGTCGGTTATTCCTAAACCACATGGCAGGCATCCCTTGTAGTAGGTCGGGCATGACCTGCAGGAGTCTGTCGGCGGTAATTCCATAATATTCTCGTATTTCCTATAGTCTTTCTAGAAATGCGGCGGGATCGTCAGTACCCTCGAAAGTGACTCGCCAGTCCTCTACCATCAATGGCAGCATTACGGTGCTTCGGACGTCTTACTCGGTCGAGTCTCTAATGCTAACTCTCTCTCAACGCACAAAAATGTGTCTAACAGCGTTTATCAGGTAAATATTTGTGCTTCTGCGCACTCTGTAGTCTATCTGGTTCGGTATTACTCGGAATTCCTCGCTTTTTCTCGTTTTAAATCAAAATTACGGCTTAGACCCTTGTATCTTGAGATCGGCTTCTCAGATTTGAAAACGGATATTGCCAATCGATTCTACGACCTCGTAAACCTATTAAACGATGGGTCACTCGGTTTCCTTTTTCAGTTTGTCAAAATGACAGGTCGGATGTTTTCAACGGATTTTCTGTATTTTGGCCTCTGGACGTGTGTGGAAGCGATGCGGGCTCTCTTTGAGCAAATCTGGACAATCTGTCAAAATGACAGGTCAGCGGTTCTTGACGGATCTCTGTATATTTCGGTCCTCTGAAACGTTCTACGGTGGTTTTGGCTCTCTACAATGGCCGGTTCAATCTTTGGCCTCGGAATCAGCTTTTTCAACAATTTCGGTAATCAGCGGTCTTGGTACACCATAAAAACGGTCCCTGCTCGGGCGCCAAATTTGCGACGACACTTCGGTCGTTGCGGGTCACTTTGGCGCCTTAGTCCAGGTTTCGGATTGCCTCGGGCGCCACCTTTCGTTTAGAGTGTGAAGGCCACTGCACGGGCAGCGTTAGTGGAGAAAGAAATACTCCAGGGGTCGTTATGGTATCGACCAAAATCACTGGCGGCCAGAAGGGCGGACTTTACTTGCCCTACTGGGTTAAGTACCTGGGTATTAGCTGCTGGGATGTTAAATCTCAAAACAAATATTAATAAATAAAACTTTTATTTATTACCCAAAATCCGGCGGAGAAAAGGTGTGTAACGGACGATTGGCTTGGCGGCGTGGTGTAGTCGGACTGACGGTTCTGGACTCCGGTACAAACTTGAACTTGGCTTCAGCTTGACCTATCTCTAAAGGTCGACGGACTGCACTGCTGTTCCAATTGGGACGGCCACAGCAAGTCTGGCTTCTCGCTGCCTCTGCAGCTGCCGACAACGGTATGAATTGCCCTACTCGATACGAACTTAAGCGTCTAAGAAGCAGAGACGAGAGTGTCTCCATCTGCCTGGCGACGGTTGAACTGGTACGACTGGCCTTTTATTCACAATTTTAAGTTAATTTTAATCCAGTGCCGTGCGCGATTTAATTTATATATTTTAAATAATACGGAAAAAAGTAACTTTGTTACAACCTTGTATATTAAACTGGAACTACTATTTGTTATTTGAATTTCCAAAGTAGGTATATATTTATGAAAAACCTTTAAGTCGTACATTTAAATTTGCCCTAATCAATTATATTGAATTGAATTATACATACTTTATTTTATAAAAAATTATTTTTAAAATTAATAATTCTTTCTAATTATAATCTTACGTATATTCAACTCAATTATTAAAATAATTTATAAAACACTTATCCACCGATACGCATTTTTGACATTTGGATTTAAAGGTTAAAATTCGTAAGCTAACATAAAAATGATCGGTTGAGTTGGAGCTACCGAATAAATTCGTCAGCAAAAATGCGTCACTACCGAGTTTCATAACTTACTTTGTTTTCATTCAAAATGAAAATTACTGACGTATGTTAGGCAGAGTTTACAGACTGTCAATATCTGAAAATTGAGGAAATGTTAATTTCACGTGAGACTCGTAAATAGTTTAGTTTTGGGCTAGTTAAATAAGTTTGTCGAACAAAATTATTTTTAAAAACTTTTTTTATTTGAAAAATGAAAAATTACAAAAATCACCGAAGTGAATGTTAAGAGCGTTACAATCAGAATGCCGAGTCCGAGTCCCGAGATAAGCGGCCTCTGCGCCGTCGCTTGATGCAGCGTTCGCATATTATTTTATGTTGTTGGCGGAATCTCGTCCTTTAACGCCTCCCTCTTCAAGTGAAAACAATACCGTTGAGGGTGGTTTGTTTTCTGAGGAGTGATGAGTTTTCATTGTTTTCTTCTTCCAAATCCAGAATATTATTATGAAGAGTATAGTTAGCAGGAATAAAAACAGACTTGGGGTATTCCATACTGCGGGGTGAATTTTTTCGGTAATTATTGGATGGATGGCTTTTGCTTCTAGTTGAAGTTCTTTAATGGCTTCAAAATCGAGAGATTTTAACTTTAATGGAGTGTCATCAATTTCTTCGATTTCCAATTGGTTGTAAGTTTCTAAATTCATTTTGGGTAAAATGAATGGATTTCCTAGAGTGACTTTTTCGGTATTTTTGAAGGTGAGATTTTTTGTTGTAAGACTGCATCCCTCCGGTATTTTCAATAAGGTGTTTTTCTGAATTTGAAGTAGACTATTTTTTTCACAATTAATTTGCACCTTTATAGGATCTTCATTAGCAGGTAGGACTAAAAGGAATCGGTCATTGATTTCTTCTATCAGCGGATGTTCCAAAGATGCTTTTTGGACTTTGCAGTGTGGTTTTTCGGCTCGCATGAGTGCTATGATACAGGTTTCTGTCGTAATTTCTTCTTGATATTGACAAAGGTAGACGTCCTCCAACTGGGGGCAAGGCTCTTGTCCAAATTGGTGGAATTCAGCACCGAGTATGAGGTATGGTTTTTTGGGAAGAATAATGGTATTTTGGAAAGGTAGGCCGATAATATGAAAGGTTTGAAAATCGTTATTATTTAAAATAGGTAAATGTATAGCGAAAATAATTTTTGAATCATATAAACTTATTTGTACACTCATTAATTGATAGTATGTGTATAAATTTTTAAGTTTATAAATTTTGCTTCCATAAATTTTGACAGCGTGTTTTATTAGATTCGATAAATGTTCAATGTTTATAACGGAAGTATGTAAATTTCCCAAATGGGCAAATACCATGGCATTTTCTAGATTGTCTAAAAAGTTTATCAGGTTTTGACAATTTAAAATTATTTGATCCAATGCGTTTTGAAGAGATAAGTAAATGTAAATGTCATCTGTAAAGTTATTGAATTTCTCTACTATTTGTTTTAGCTTGTTTTTGATTAGTAATTGATTTTCATTCAAGTTAAATATTGTTTTATTATAATGTTCTATTAAATGGTCATTTAAAGAAGTTTGGAGATTTAGTTCGCGTAAAAGCGAATTTTGATTATTGCTTAGTTTTTCAATTGCTAAGTTATATTTTATTTCGTCATTTCGGTCCAAAGTACCGAACAACCATTTGCTTATTGTACCAATGCCATTCATAAGTCCTCTTTTCTTTCTAGTTTTAGGAAGGAGGTTAGTAATTTTAATTTTTGTATTTTCGATAAGATATTTTGAATGAGATAGTAAATTGTTTAATTCTTCCGTTTCGTGAGATAATTTTGTAGTATTCGTTAAGTTGAAAATATTGTTATAAAATGTTTCTATATTAGATAGTTGAGAAGATAGCCAGTTCGTTTCGATATAGTGTAAAAACGTATGTTTTGTTTCGATGATTTTTGTTTTTCCTAATTCTAAGGGTAAAATAGGTGAATCTAATTCTAATATCTCTACATCGCTAATTACAGGGTTTAGAAGTTGAAGGAAGAGAAGAAGGAGTAGTGGTCCTTCTCGTTTCGCTGCCATTTTTATTCTGAAAAGAATTTCGGTAATTAATTGGGGGTCGTTTTATTTTGGATTTGTGAACGATTAAATTTTTTGATGTTTCTATCTTTTTCCCTAGGTCATTTAGAACTGTAGATTTTATGTGTCTTGGTTTGGATTTGTTACGCGTTGCTTCTCGATTTTTAACAAAAATATCTTGTCCTTTCTCGTAGTTAACCGGTTCTTCGCGTACCGCGTTACGTTTTTCGATTATGTGTTCTTTTTGATTTATTGTCTTGTCATGTATGGCCTGGTATATTATCTTTAGGCGATTTTTCCTATCGTCAATAAAGTCATTTATAATTTTTTCGTCGGTTAAGTCAAAAGGGTCTAATGCTTTTGTGTCGCCAAGTATTATGTCGAATGGTTTACATTTAGTTACACTATGCGTAGACGAATTATAGCCTAAAACTGCAAATTGGATAATTTGTTTTACCGACATTTTTGGGTGCTGTAGTTTTAGAACTCGAGCATTTTCTAATAATGATAAATGAAATCTTTCTACCGGGCTATTGCTATTGGAATTCCTTGGCGTGGTATAATGTAGTTGTATTTTATGCAGTCGACAAAATTCTTTAATAAGTTCACATTTAAATTCAGTGCCGCTATCGCAAGTTATAGCGTAGGGGACACCAAAATGCGTTATAAAATGACATAAGTTTTCTAATATATTTATGGCGTTAAGATTTGGCTCTATAAGATATGCTTGGCCGTATTTTGAAAATGAATCGAAAATCGTCATAAATTTAGTTTTACAAATTTGAAAAACGTCGATATGTATCATTTCGAATGGTTTTGTAGGTGTAATCGTTAGTGAATATTTTATTTTTGGCGGGTGTCTGTCATACTTTGCCTGTTGACAAATATCGCATGAATTAATATATTTCGAAATATCTGTTTTCATGTCGGGCCAGTAATATTTATTTTTTAAACTTTCTATTGTTTCATTTATACCTCGGTGACAAGTTTTTGTCTCGTGATGGTACCTTGTTATATTGTCACGTTCATCGATGTCGTCAACGTCAATAGCTAGTTTCCTGGAAATTACTAGCTTATAAGAGTGGTTTTTGAATGTTGCTTGAAGTGTTCTTATCATGATTGGGATAAGGTCACTATTAGATTCTTTAATATAAATACAATGTAGTTTTTTGGGTTCAATATAATCTTTAAAGAGATTAGTTATCTCGTTTTCTATAGAGTCTATAGAATTTGTTAAATATGCAGTGATTCGTGTCTTTGTTATAAAATGTTTACTCCTATTTACGTGAAATTGCTTTACATTGCCTTGTTTAATGATAATTTGATTATTGTACGAATTTGTGACGTTTTCTGTGAAAGGTATTTCGAGAATAGGATCTTCAGCTGATGTATGAACAGTTTCGTTGTCGCTTTCGTGAGTTGTTATTTGTCTGTCGGGCAGTTCATTGTCCTCTTGTGTTTCGTATCTTTTTAGAAATTCGTCCATACGTTGTCTATCTTCGTCTGTCAATGTTGTGTTTTTTACTACGTCATCTATTTCGTCTACCTCAATGAGATTTTGTATAAAGTCGTCAATGTCGAAATTTATGTCTCCTGGACTACCTACTAAAGAGTCGGTTGTTTCATTTTCGGTCATATTAATTTCGATTCTAGAAAGTGCGTCCGCGTTAGCATTTAAGGAACCAGCTTTATGCTGAATTTCGTATTCGTATTCCTCAAGTTGTAGTCTCCACCTTACAAGTTTAGAGTTCGGTTCTTTTAAATTAAATAGCCATTTTAGGGGCTTATGGTCTGAGACAATAACAAATTTACGTCCAAATAAATAGGGTCTAAAATGTTTTACTGCCCATACTATTGCTAATAACTCTTTTTCGATAGTGCTGTAGTTTATTTCGGCAGGGTTTAATGTTCTAGACGCGTAAGCTATTGGTAGGTCATGTCCAATTTTTCCTTGGCTTAAAACTGCGCCGATGGCAAAGTTTGATGCGTCAGTAGTCAGATTAAAAGGATTGTTAAAGTCAGGGTACTGGAGAATTGGGTCATTGGTCAATATATTTTTACATAAGTTAAAAGTGTCTATAAATTCGGTGTTATGTTCAATTTTGGCTCCTTTTTTAAGGCATTTTGTAAATGGTTTAGTTAATTTCGCGAAATTTTTTATAAAACGTCTATAGTATCCTATTAGACCCAAAAATGATTTAATTTGTTTGGCAGTTTCTGGGATGGGAAACTTTTTAATCGCTTCTATTTTCATTGGGTTAGGTTTAATGCCTTCAGATGTAATAACATGCCCTAAAAATTCTACTTCCTTTCTAAGGAATTCGCATTTATCTAGTTGTATCTTTAATTTCGTTTCTCTTAATCTTTGAAATACTAATTTTAAATTTTGAATGTGTTCGACAAGGCTAGAACTGAAAATAATCAAATCGTCCATATAGACTAATACTACTTTACCTTGTAGGTCTTTTAAAACGTTATTCATGAGACGCTGAAAAGTTGAAGGAAGCATTACGGAGACCAAACGGCATCCTAAGGAACTCATAATGTCCATTTTCAACTGTAAAAGCTGTTTTCGGAATTGAATTTGGTTCCATCTCGATTTGATGAAATCCGGAATAAAGATCTAGTGTAGTGAAATAAGTGCATCGACCAAGTTTGTCTAAAATGTCTGTAATGTTAGGGATAGGGTAACGGTCTTCTATAGTCTTTTCATTGACCTTTCTATAGTCAATAATGATTCTCCACTTTTGAGCACCTCCCTGAGCACTGGGCTTCTTTTTTACTATCCATATGGGGCTACTCCATGGTGAGTCACTAGGCCTAATTATGTCATCGTTAAGCATTTGTGATATTTGTCTTTGAACCTCTTCTTTATGTATAAAGGGGTATCGGTATGTCTTTGTATAGACAGGGATTTCGTCTTTTGTTTTTATTTCGTGTTTTACTTGATTAGTAAAAGAAAGTTTTTCGTTAGTTTTTTGAAAAATGTCGTGATAGTCCTTACATAATTTTACAATTGCTGATTTTTCTTCATAATTTAAATGATCTGTACGTATTCGGGTTTCAATATTATTAACACAGTCTTTTAAATCATTTTCGGCATCGAATTTTGAAAAAAAATGTTCAATAGTATAAAATTCAAAATTTTGTTTGTGCCACTCTGTAAGTGCGAGTACTTTTAAAGGTTCGTTTAAAACAATGTTAATTCTTTTATCTGTATTATTTCTTATCTCAGTCTTTGCAAATCCGTTTTTAGCATAAGTTAAAGTTTCTGGGAAATAAAGATTATCAAGTTGAAACTCGGGTACTATTACTTCTCCGTTAACATGATTTACCGGAATTTTAATAGCAACAACCTCATTAGAATCAACTGAAATCGTATACTCTGTTCGGTCTAATTTATAAAAAATAGGAATTTTGGTATTTTCGTTTTTAAGTAGATTTTTGCAGAAATCTATTGAAAAGTTTAAACGTCGAATATCATTCAAACCGATTAATCCGTCGAATTGATTATGAAATTGATATAATATAAAATTTAACTTGATGGATGAATTTAATTCTGTAAAAGCCGGTATTTCCGCATTAAATTTAGCTTCTCTTTCTCCAACGGCAGTTTTGATCATTGTAGTACTTTGGTAAATAGTTTTTGGATAATATTTTTCAGCTACAGAAGGACTTAAAAGAGAGTTCATCGAGCCTGTATCTATTAATAGTTTAATTGGCGGATTATTAATTTTTATATAGGGTAGGTCAGTTGAAAACGAATCGGAAAATATTTCATTTACGTTTTCTCGGTTCGGAGGCTCGTTAACCAAAAATTTGGATCAGAATTTTCGCGTATATTTTGTTGAGGGTTAGCGGTATAACCACAAGCATTTTCTTCGTCATGATAAGAATTGTTAAACATTTGCAAATTGGTTTCAGCAGTGTCACAATTGGGGTTATTAAATGGGTTATCGAATTGAATATTATTATTTATTTGGAATAGTTCCTCTGATGTGAAGTTTCTTTTCTGGTTATTGCTTCTGAATGTATTACGAGAGGTAGTGGACATCGGTTCTACGATGTCAGTGGGTTTTTTGCCAGTAGGAGCAAAAACATTTTTCGGTGGTCCGAAAACTTGTCTATTGGTGGGATAATGAGTTTGAATTTGTCGTGGTTGAATATTGATTGGTTGTCTGGGAAAATAATTATTATGATTTTGTTGATTTTGGAAATTTGTGGGAACTTGATAATTATTATTGTTATTGTCAAAGTTTCGCTGAAAGTTTTGACGGGGAAAATTATTTTGAAAATAATTATTTGGAGCGTTTTGTTGAAAATGATTATTTCTTCCATACTGGTTTTGCATAGGAGCTGTGTTTCGAAACGTGGGCTTATTTAAAGGAATTTCTGTTCTAGTAAAATTATATTGTCTAGGTTGTTGTGTTGAAAAGTTATTATTTTTTATGTTATTTTGCGAATAGAAAAAGTTTTCTTCTTCTATTATATAAGAAATAGCTGTTTCGATATCGTTTGGATTTTTTAATCGAATAGTAGCTTGCAATTGGCCATTAAGATTTCTTAAAAGAGTTCTTAGAGTCATTTGTTCATATTGTCGTCTATGAATATCTTTACTATTAGCATTCATTTCCACGTTACTATAATTATTAATTTTATGAATCAAATGGCTCCTTAGAACTTGCAATCTTTCGGCAAATTGTAACGGGTTTTCATTCTTTTGAGGACGGGCCATCAAAAGATCTTGTTCTAAACACTCTAAACTTCTTTTATCACCAAAGCACAAATTAAGGGCATTTTTAATTAAATCCCAAGTTGTTAGTTCTACTCTAGAACCTATTAATAAATGAGCTCTATCAACTAACTTAGACTGAATAAGCTTAACTATGTAATTTTGTAAAATTGGATCATTTACTTGTGCATAAGTGTTAACCAAAAAATCACACTGTGATATGAATTTTGTTAATGTAGTTGGATTCCCATTGTAAGTAGGAATCATATCTACATAAAGCTTTAACATACTAACATTTACTTCGTTAGGCATTGTCTCGTTTATCCTAGCTAAATTATTAAATTCAATAATTAAATCTTCGATATCAGAATTATTCATAAATATTTTATCTATAGTTTATTAAAATTATTTTTTTTTTCACTCTATAAAAATATTTACTTAGATATAAAAACTATTTCTCTCTTAAAACAAAAAAATCTAAAATGCTACTTTTTACCTATCTTAAAATTTCTCGACCGGAGAAAAGGGCAAATAAAGGAAACTCGGTACTTACGTACTTCAGAGCCTTCTTCTTGATTGATTCTGCTTGCTTGCTGTAATCCTTAGAGGTAGGTCCAAACGCGAAGAGTTGAAACTCACCGTCGAACTTTTCGAAAACCGGTTGTCGATACCGTGACTTTTCGATTGGTTTTACACGTCGTTTGTATCCTACTGACTGCGCCAGTTAAATAAGTTTGTCGAACAAAATTATTTTTAAAAACTTTTTTTATTTGAAAAATGAAAAATTACAAAAATCACCGAAGTGAATGTTAAGAGCGTTACAATCAGAATGCCGAGTCCGAGTCCCGAGATAAGCGGCCTCTGCGCCGTCGCTTGATGCAGCGTTCGCATATTATTTTATGTTGTTGGCGGAATCTCGTCCTTTAACGGGCTTAAATAATAAGAGTTAGTTGCCCAAAACAATTAACATTGTAATAAATTAAAATATTATGAGTATTATGTTTAAATTAGAAAAACGCCAAACGCGCTACATTTATCTGTATGAGTTAGACTACGGATTATTCGTCACTGACGGAAAACTAATAAATGAATAAATCGTTAACGAACAAATTCAATACCCTTACAGACTTCCACCTCTGTTTTCCAATAAGTATACAATTAAGTAAGTAAATAAAAAATAAAAATAAATAAATTACCTATTGTTTTTAGGTGTTTCATTCCCTGGATTTGTAAAATAACAATATTTCATGACCTTACAAGATTTGTATCTCTTTCTACAAGACTCTTCCATTTTTTAAATGATTCTTTATCGGAAAATTCATATGTCTCTAACTCAAGATGTATGTTATGATCTTGTTTAAAATATCCTTTTAAATTTTTGGTCAGCCTTGCCTGGAATGTGCATAGCGGGAATTTTATTAGCTTTATGCTTGGGCCTGAATTATTATCTTGAAATATTGCATTTGCCGCCGCGTTAATGCTACCATGGCTTTTAAGATGAAACCAAAAATTGCTTTCTCCATTATAATTTCTGCTGCAGACTTTGCACTTAAACTTTTTTTCTACATATTTACATTTATATGGCAGCAACTCTTCAAGTTTTGTCTCATGAAATGTCTTTATATGTCTACGTAAATTTGATTTCGTTGTGAAAGATTTCTTGCACTCCTTACATTTGGAATTCATATTGCACCAGAAAAATGGTAGTTTCTCTATGTGTTGCACTACAATATAAACTTCTCTATACACTATAAATTATCCTTATCAAAAACCGCCAAATTTTTCTACTTAACCACAGTTTATATTCAGTTTTCTGTTTTCTCCCAGTTCACTGTTCTGGCCTCTTGCCTCACAGGAACATTTGCGCCAACTATTTAAATCTAAACCTTCGTGCCAACGCATCCACGTCCACCCATTTTTAATTGGTTGTGCTCTTCTGCAATATTATAACCGCTAGACGCTAGTATTCGCTGGGTGCAGAGTGCATGGTGGGGACAACTGAAATGATGCCAGAGCTCGTAGCGGTCAAAATTTGGTGAAATCGTGCTCTTGTCATAAATAAATACGTCAAAATTAAATATAAAAATGGTTCATAAAAGTTGTTGTGTTGTTAATTGCACAAATAGAGAGATAAATGGCAAGTGCAAATTTTACACATTTTCAAGAGCTAGTTGGAAATTAGAGAAAAGAAAGAAATGGATAAATTCAGTTAGGAGAAAAAGTAGTACTGTATAACCTACCTCTGTAGCATTTTTATTTAGACGAATGTGTATTTTACTCAACAATTATTCGATGTGATTAAATAACTTTTACCATTATGTCTCAATTTTTTCACATATCTAACGTGACCGGACGCGACAAGTTGCTTCCCTTTGTCCATCGTTTAGGGTTGAAATGATATTTGATGAGTAATTGACTCAAATCCGGTTTGACTAAATAGACTCAAATCCGGTTTGATTGAATAATTACATTCATCATCGCCTAAAAATTATTAAAAAAAAAAGTATAATAAATTATTGTGACTGAAAATCTAGCAGATATTCAAAAATGTTTATTATTCGAGCTGTCATGTATTATTTGTTTGGATGTCACTGATTAACCTAATCTAAGAATAATAGTTTTGATATTTATTTATATGTTTTATACTTACTTTGTTCATCACAACACGTTTTACTGAATTTTTTCTTTCAAAAATATAATCACATTTTTCATTTATATGCTTATAAATTCTAATGAGATTTTTTTTATAATGAATTTTTATTTTTTATACACAATTTACATACGTCTCACAATTGTCGAGCATAATCTTATGCAACCATCAGATGGCGTTTTCGTCGCGCTCCCTGCCAATATTTCATCCTATTTAGCGGCTTTCGGATTGGTACCCATCAACCTACGATAGATGTCGTGAGTATCTATCATTTTCATAACTACAAACTGCTTCTTAAGCACCACTTTGAGATTTATTAAAAAAATCTCATACATGTGATTTAACTGCGCCATGTTTTATTATTGGAAAAAAAACGTAGAAGAAATAATTGTTGCCTAGTTGCCGAAAACTCCGGAAAGCGAAAAAGTCAGAAATCAAATCCCAATCCAAGTCAAATAAAAATTATTAAGCTCTACTAAATAAAATAATATAAAAAATAAATCATGACCATGCCATAAAGCAATAAAATAGATTCTCTTTTTTGTAGGTCCATTTGTTTTGTACATAGTTTAAAGTTTATCGATTTGTTGGTACTAGTAGGTAGAAAAATAAAATTAAAAGCTCTTTTCAAGATGGTGTAAGGGTTTTGTGTTATAAGTTTTACAATAAGAACCAAACTTATTTTTTCCTATTTTATAGAATTATTTTCATTATGTTTATTCCACTAAATGGAAAATACGAATACAAATGCATGTTATCCAAACATTCAGATTTTTTATTTGATTTTTAATCAAAAATATCTAATCGCATTCGTTATACAGTGTGTCCGTAAAGTATGGAACAAATTCATTTTTAGCTAAACAGGCCATTTTAAGAAATAATCCTGAAACACGTCGATTTTTGATTTTAATTTACCGTATTTTAAAATAATAATCTAATATACAGGGTGAATTACTTTCGAGTAATGAAGTAACCGTCATTTTT
Source organism: Neocrepidodera transversa (assembly GCA_963243735.1). Lineage (NCBI taxonomy): Eukaryota > Metazoa > Arthropoda > Insecta > Coleoptera > Chrysomelidae > Neocrepidodera > Neocrepidodera transversa. The sequence continues at coordinate 40,264,828 of OY725337.1, read as the reverse complement.
TTTAAATGGAACACCCTATATTTTTTTATATTTTTAGACTCGTTCCGTGAAGCTTATTTCAAAAACCTTTTACACTTATATTCTAAAGTAAATAGTTTTGAAGTTATAGACAATTGAAAATCGCATTTTTTCAAATTTAAGTGATTGCTCCGGCCAAACGACATGAAATCAGATAAAACGGCTTACATGTCCCTATCTTAAGTTTTTGAGTTATAATTGATGGCATAAGAACAAAACGTATATGGGATGATCAAAAGTACGCAAATTTTGATCACCCTGTATACATTTTGTTCTTACGCCATCAAGTAGAACTCAAAGAGTTAAGATAGGGACACGTAAGCCGTTTTATCCGATTTTATGTCGTTTGGCCGGAGCAATCACTTAAATTTGAAAAAATGCAATTTTCATTTGTCTATAACTTCAAAACAATTTACTTTAGAACATAAGTGTAATAGGTTTTTGAAATCAGCTTCACGGGATGAGTCTAAAAATATAAAAAATATAGGGTGTTCCATTTAAAAAAAATGACGGTGACTTCATTACTCGAAAGTAATTCACCCTTTATATTAGATTATTATTTTAAAATACGGTAAATTAAAATCAAAAATCGACGTGTTTTAGGATTATTTCTTAAATTGGCCTGTTTAGCTAAAAATGAATTTGTTCCATACTTTACGGACACACTGTATAAACATTAATTTTCATTTTAATAGTTTTATCACTTCATTTTATTCGTCTAAGTACTCGAGTAACAGATGGTTACCATATTTTAGATTTCGTACACGTATCGTAACCTATGCAGACCTTTTTTTTATTATAAAAAAATTAAATGTTTATACTCCTTGTTAGTTTATTTTTCTCAGAAATTCAGAAAAAAATTCTGAAACAATATGAACGAGACCAGAAACGAGACTCTCCGCATGTGGTCTTGGTATCGCCTAAATAAATTTTAAAAACGTCTCGTCTTGCTATTGTCTGGGTTTAACGAGACGAGACAAGTCGAGACGAGACGAGAAAAGTATCATTCTCGTGTGAAGCTCTAATGGTTAGTTATCCACTCGACATTTTCTTCACTCTATACAGATTGTGGTATCTTCGGCACGACTTTGTTTTCTTTCGGGATAAAATTTCACAGACCTTATATTCATAAATGCAGCCATTTCTGCCAATTTTTGAAACACCACTAAAATTTTTAAACCAGGGTTGACCATGCTTACAAAAATGTAAGTTTTCCTTCATATAATTAGGAATTGCTTACTTTTATTCACACAATTTAAAGAAAATGTTAAAAACTCTCGCTTTTAGTAATTATATTTTTACTTAAAGCTAATACTCATTTTTATTCACTGCAAAGTTAAATATTTGCTTAGAAAACGTAAGATAAAGCTTTTACCAAATTTTTATTCACACTACCCAATGAAGGATTCTAGCATCATGTATGTAATGCAGAACCGTTCGAGCATCCCTAGAATTCTGTTAAAATTCATCCAAAAATCATATAGAAATTTTTTATAACTCATTTTTTTCATGGAAAAAGATTTCTCACTCCCTATCAATTTTAACATCTGTATTTTATTTTCATTACCTTTGAGTTATTTAAGGCAACTTTTCCTGGAGAGGTATCCTTGGATGAAAAGTTTATATCGGAAAGAGTGAGATGTAGCACAGGAGTGGGTATAATGGACAGGCACAGAGGATATTACCATATCTCTCAATTTCAGATTCTGAAGTTGGCGCACAGAAAAATGATGAAAAATCGTTTCAAAGTTTTATAACTTGCGGACAACTGCCAGAATAATAAATGTTCGGGTTTTCAGAGTGTGCTTCTTTAAATTCATTCTAGCTTATTATGCCAAGTGCGGTTTATTAATTTTTTCCTACGATCACTACCCAAAGTAGGCTTTTGCACACTCAAATCTAACCGCAAAGTTGACGTTTTCCGTGATCTGTAATAATTTGACATTATTGTCGCTCTAGCGCGTACTTTTCCGCTCGCCTGTTTTCATTTACAATAAACTAAAGAAAGTTAGTAAACAACAGGTATCTTAAAACAAAATGTAGGGCAGTCTGAATATTTTAGTTGAAATATTAATATTTGAAGATATTTCGAACGAAATTAAACTTTATTTTATAAAATTTATCTAGTAAAAATATAACAGTCAGAAGGTACACCTAGATACACCTAGGTACACCTATATGAAATAGTGATTGCATATTTAAGTATCTACTTACTGTTTTGTGCAAATAGTAGACTATGAAATTAATGAAACGTCATTATTTCATTTTTAGGTTATGAAGTGTATTTTCATGTATTTTTTTAATTATTTGTCTAAAAATAATGTGATCGTAGAAAAAATCTTGTGTGCAATTCGAGCAGAAAGTGCTTTGCCGCTTTCGGCAGATTGCCCGCGCTCCGCTACGCGTCGCGCGGGCAACTCTCTGCCTCAAGCAGCAAAGTATCACTTTCCGCTCTTAATACACAAATAGCTATTAATGATCTACGTCGATATTTTGTAACTTCGTAATTTCAGTGAATAGGTATAATTAATTATTCAGAAAGTTTTGCAAATAATGGATTATGCGCTGTTTATTGGGGATACAGAAGTTTGTTGGCCCGGTTTATGATTTTTTAGATTATTTGACTGATTAGTTGATGAACCAGTAAATGTTGTATGTCATATTAAATAAATGAATCTCAACTTAAAGTGCAGATTCAAGTTTCAATAAAACTACTCAAATATTTTCCTAGCAAATTTGAATTTCAGATTTGCTTAAATTTAATTAAATAATTTTAATTATATATCGCTTTATTGTTATCTCTTATATATTACATCGTTGTCTTGTTTTGGACTAAATATTTAGATAACTTGTTCCGCACCTACTTTTCGTTGAAATTTACGAAAGTTAAGAGGCCCACACACCACGTGACTTTTGTGTTTACCGGTTAAAGAATTACTCAAGGAAAATGTTGGTTAGGTTGCCAAAATATAAAAAATCCCAGTTTGCGAAAATTCCTGCTAAAATTAGGTAATTTGTAAATGATACCCTATAAATAATTTTCGTGATTTTTTAATTTTTGTTTTTTAGATTTTTTCAGACTATTATAATTTCTTCAGATTTTTAATTTTTTCAGGTTTTTCAAACTTATCTGTTTTTGCTATGATTTTTTCTTTTGATTTTCTAGCTTATACTATTTTTTTACTTTTTTATTTTTTTTTTATTTATTTCTGATTTTCTGTTTTCTGCGTTTTTCTAATTTTTCTTTATTTTCTCCTGATTTTATAATTTCTTTTGATGTTTTTGTGTTGTTTTTCTGATTTTTTCGTAATATTGTAATTTTTTCAGATTTGTCCTGATTTTGTTTATTTTTTGCTTTTCCTAATTTTTTTTAAAATTCATATCTGATTTTGTAAATTTTCTAATTTTTTCTTTCGTTTTTCCGATTTTTCATGTATTTTTTTGATTTTTTTGTTTGATTTTCTACGTTATGTTCTTTACTTTTTACTTGTTTTTTTATTTAATTTTTTCTGATTTTCTAAATTTTTCTATTTTTTCTGTTTATGAGATATTTTCAAATTTTTCTTTTGATTTTTCGAGTTTTCCTGTTTTTTCTCTTATTGTTTTTTATTTTCTACATGTTGTTTTTTTATTGTTTCATTTTTTTCTGATTTTATAATTTTTTTAATTTTTGCTGATTTTTCTTCTGATTTTTTTTTGATTTAATACTTGACTTTGTTTTTTAATTTTTTATTTTTTTGTTTTCCTTATTTTTTTTTAATTTTTCTGATTTTATAATTTTTTTCTGGTGCTTTTCTGAAGTTTATCTGATGTATTTCGGTTTTTTTAGTATTTTTTCAGATTTTTAAAATTTTTTCTGCTTTTTCCTGTTTTTTTCACTAAATTTTGTTTCATTTTTTCCATAACGTTGTTTCTTTTGTATGTTTTCTTGTTTTTTTTTTGATTTTTTCGTATCATTATAATTTTTTCATATTTTTCCGTTTTTTATTTTTCCTAATTTTTTTAAAATTCAAATCTGATTTTTTTAATTTTCCAATTTTTTCTTTCGGTTTTCTGATTTTTCCTGTTTTTTTGATTTTTTATGTTGGTTTTTACTTTTTAATTATTTTTTTTCTAAATTTTTCAATTTTTTCTCTTTTTCAGATTTTTTCAAATTTTCCCGGACTATCACAATTTCTTTTGATTTTTCGTTTTTCCTGTTTTTTTTTTTATTTTCTACCTGTTGTTTTTTTAATGTTTCGTTTTTTTCTGATTTTATAATTCAAATTTTTGCTGATGTTTTTCTAATTTTTTCCGTTTTCTTCTAATTTTTTTTTTGGATTTCATACTTAACTTTGTTTTTTTAATTTTCTTTTATTTTTGGTTTTTTTCTTGTTTTTTTATTTTTTTCTGATTATATAATTTTTATAATTTTTTCAGATGTTTTTTTTGATATTTATCTGATGTGTTCCTGTTTTTTTTTGTATTTTTTCAGATTTTTAAATTTTTTTCTGTTTTTTCCTGTTTTTCTCCAATTTTTTTGTTGATTTTCTACCTGACTTTGTTTCCTTTATATTTTTCCTTGTTTGTTTTCTGATTTTTTCGTATTATTAAAATTTTTTTAGATTTTTCCTGTTTTTGCTAATTTTTCTTCTAATTTTCTATTTTTATTCTTCCTGATTTTTTTAAAATATGTCTGATTTTCTAATAATTTATTACTTTTTTCTGATTATTTCTGTTTCTTCAGATTTTTTTTTTTGATTTTCTACGTCATGTTTTTTACTTTTTGTTTTTTTTTATTTGTTCTGATTTTCTGTTTTTTCTTCTCTTTTTCTGATATCTCTGATTTTTTAGTATCATAATTTTTCCTGTTTTCTACGATTTTTTTTGATTTTCTCGATGATGTTTTTTTATTTTTCAGATTTTTTTAAATTTATTTCTGATTTTATAGTTTTTCTAATTATTCCCGTTTTTTATTTGATCATTTTTAAGTTTTCTTCCTGATGTTTTTTTATTTTTCGTGTTTTTTAAAATTTTTGATTTTAATAATAAGATTTATAATTTTTTTCCTTATGTTTTCCTGATTTTTTTTTACATTATTTCAGAATATTATAATTTTTGTTGATTTTTTTGATTTTCTTGTTTTTGCCCTGATTTTTTTATTTTTCAGTTGATTTTTATTTTTGCTATTTTAAACCGGTATATATTTTATTTTCGATTTATTTCTAAGATAAAAAGTCACCATCTAAAAAATTGTACCACATAATTAAGTCAAGTAAGATAAAAGTTGGTGGAAAAAGACATATAAGTCTAAAATGGTATAAAGAACCAGCGAAACCAACGAAATGATTAAAAATAAAATTTATACATAAATAAACCCTAAATAAGTAATATATTTGTCTATTAAGTAATAAGAAAACAACACCCAGTACATAATCTAGGCTAGGTTGAAATTAAAAAACCACGCGTTTGAAAAAAAATACAATATCCAATTATACAATTTATTGTAATAAAAATTAAATAAAGCATGTACCAAAAAATTGCAATTGCTACAGAGCCATCTAAAAGAAAGAAAAAAATAACCTGCCGAAAAGTTACAAGCTACATAACGATATGGTCCATCTCTTTTTTTTACTTCTTTGTTTTACTCATCAGGTTTAAAGACTATTCTTTAATCAGACAACGACTATACGTGGAATGAAAATAAAAAGAAATTCTTTTATGAAATACACTAAAGTTTAAAAAAAAAGAACAAATTAAATATCTTAAAAAAAGCACTTAAAAATGTTTGTGTTAATTACGAAAATATAACACTTTAACAAAGTTTCGAAGTAATTATTGAACTTTCTGGATAATATTAATTATGCTTTGATGGGAATTTCTTCGCTCATCGTATATGATAAACTTCAGAAAATTATTTTAATTAAATAATTTAATAAAAATTAGTAAATGATACTCAATTACTTTAAAATAATTATGGTATGTATGAGGAAAGCTTTTTAATCTTTAAAGGATATGTTCCGTTGGTGGAAATTATTAGGAGTTTTCATTTTTAAAAGTAAAAATGAGAAGACTGCCAGCACTGAGGAGACTTTAGAGTTGTTACTAAATTTACACTTCCCAGGTTGCATATTTAATTAAAGTCAAGAGGATTGGACTGAGGTGGCCCTTATAGCAAAGGCCATGAAGCAGAACTGGAGTGAAGAAAACAAAGTTGTAAATAGAACAAACTTGCATGGGCTCTGAGATGTTTTCAGTCATTCAAGACAGCTGGACCGGATGGAATATTCCCAGCTCTGCTTCTCCTTACCAGCCTGGCCTTGGGGTATGTAGAGTTTGTTTAACCATCCTTTGCCGTTGCGTCATACATTATCCATCTCGATCTCTCCATCATGAAATGGATGAGACGGATTTAAGACGTCATTGACGTATTTCTTAACTAATTCAGATTATTTATTACTTTTGACAGTTAAGTTGTCATATTTTGATTTGTATTGAGTATTTTTGATTATCTTCGCCTTTTACAATTAATTGTTCATTGTCAAAATGCGTTCCCTGTATAATGAGAAAGAGCAAACTTTAAGTTGATTAATTACTTTTCAAGAGAAAGATATGCTGGAAAACCCCTTTTACCGTTAAATGCAGTCTACAACGTAAATATCTAGCTGTATTATGCAAAATGTAAGCATTTATTGATTTGATTTTATTAAATTTTATAGCATGTTGCTGATGCTCTAGACATATCTATTAGAACCATTCAAAAAACAGTTACTAGTGGAATAGAAACAGATAAAGACTACAAAATCAAAGTTCATGCTGGAGATGTTTCATGGAAGCACTATTTCAGGCACACAAATCAATTAATCAATAATGACTATAGTAGATCACCTAAGCAACTACTACCGCCACTATAGGGAATTCAATGTGTTAGAGAGAGAAGTATAGGAAATTCAGCGTACCAGAAAGAGACGCAGATAAAAATGGCGGCATGTGGCATACTTTAAATATTAGGATAGAAAATGGCTGCGGACTAAAAATATAGTACTCTTCATAACTCTAAGATGTAGTACTGCCGCTAACAAACAGATGGCGCTACTAGCCATCTTTTTGTAGCAATTTTCAAGCCACAATATAATATATCTTCGTAATTAATGGACCGATTTGGGTGGGTCAAACGGCATTATATTTGGAATATAACGTAAAATAATTACATGTCAAAAAATCCTGCGGAGAAGAAACGTCGAAAGGGCTTTAGCTTATATCTCCGTTACTATTGGTCCGATTTAAACGCGGGAAACGGCAGTGTATTTTAAATGTGACGTATAGGGTATACGTAATGAAAAAACATGCGCAGTACAAAAGCCAAAAGGACCTTGGCTTATATCTCCCTTACTATTGGTCCGATTTAAACGCGGGAAACGGCAGTGTATTTTAAATGTGACGTATAGGGTATACGTAATGAAAAAACATGCGCAGTACAAAAGCCAAAAGGACCTTGGCTTATATCTCCCTTACTATTGGTCCGATTTAAACGCGGGAAACGGAAGTGTATTTTAAATGTGACGTATAAAAAATACGTAATGAAAAAACATGCGCAGTACAAAATCCAAAAGGACCTTAGCTTATATCTCCGTTACTATTGGTCCGATTTAAACGCGGGAAACGGAAGTGTATTTTAAATGTGACGTATAATAAATACGTAAAGAAATAACATGCGCAGTACGAAAGCCAAAAGGGCCTTAGCTTATATCTCCGTTTCTATTGGTCCGATTTAAACGCGTAAAACGGCAGTGTATTTTAAATGTGACGTATAATAAATACGTAAAGAAAAAACATGCGCAGTACGAAAGCCAAAAGGACCGTAGTAAATATCTCCGTTACTGTTGGTCCGATTTAAACGTGGGAAACGGCCGTCTATTTGAAATCTACCATATAATTAATACGTATAAAAAAATCCTGCGGAGAAGAAACGCCGAAAGGGCTTTAGCTTATATCTCCGTTACTATTGGTCCGATTTAAACGCGGGAAACGGCATTGGCTCAAAACGTGGTGGGGGAAAAAATGAATGAAATATATCACGTGACACATCATAGATTTAAATTGAGGAACAAATAGTCATAAAATCCCAACTACCCCCTCTAACCCTCAACTACCCCGTATTTACAGGAAAATTGATAAAATAGCTAATACCACAAGGAGTAAGGGACAAATAAGTATCAAATCCCAACTACCCCCTATAAAATCCCAACTACCCCCTTCAACCCCAACATGATAGTTTCCCTCTACGCTGAATAGAAGAGTAGATGAACGAAAAATTATCATATACAGGGTGTATCAAAAAGTAGCATTTACTAAAAAATCAATTGAGACCTTGTCATTTCCACTATAATATATCAGTGTTGATACTTTCGTACAAAAAAGCGTTACGTCTCTTAGTCTATAATTATTGCCAACATGATAGTTTCCCTCTATTTCACACATTTATCCTGCGCAGAAGAAACACCAAAAGGGCATTCGGGGCTAAGTTCGTTATCAACGGTCGGATTTAAACTCCGGAAATGGCAATGTATTCATACGAGCCCACTCTGGGGAAATTTTTTATACCGATTCATGGCGTGACGTCACAATTTCCAGATCTGGGGAAAAGTTTGTGAAGCTACGCGGGAAACGTGGGAACGCGAAGGTGCCAGCATTATCGACTACCGTCACAGCATTTGGAAAAAAATTTAATTCAACAAAAAAAAACGTGCGCAGAAGGAACGTTGACTCTCTATCTCCGTTACTATTGGTCGGATTTAAACGCGAAAAACTGCGCTATATTTGAAATGTGACGTAGAATAATTGCCTATAAAAAAATTCTGCTCAGAAGAAACGCCAAAAGGGCATTAACGTATATCTCCGTTACTATAGGTCCGATTTTAACGCGAAAAACGGCGCTACATTTGAAATGTGGCGTAGAATAATTGCAAATAAAAAAAATCTGCGCAGAAGAAACGCCAAAAGGACCTTAACGTATATCTCCGTTACTATTGGTCGGATTTAAACGCGAAAAACGGCGCTATATTTGACATTTGTCGTAGAATATTTTCATATAAAAAAAATTCTGCGCAGAAGAAACGCCAAAAGGGCATTAACGTATATCTCCGTTACTATAGGTCCGATTTTAACGCGAAAAACGGCGCTACATTTGAAATGTGGCGTAGAATAATTGCAAATAAAAAAATCTGCGCAGAAGAAACGCCAAAAGGACCTTAACGTATATCTCCGTTACTATTGGTCGGATTTAAACGCGAAAAACGGCGCTATATTTGACATTTGTCGTAGAATATTTTCATATAAAAAAAATTCTGCGCAGAAGAAACGCCAAAAGGGCCTTAACGTATATCTCCGTTACTATTGGTCGGATTTGAACTCGAAAAACGGCGCAATATTAGAAATGTGACGTAGAATAATTGTATATAAAAAAATTCTGCGCAGAAGAAACGCGAAAAGGACCTTAACGTCTATCTCCGCCACTTTTGGGCCAATTTTTATGACAAAAAACGGTTCTGTATTCAAAATGTGATGTAGAATAATTTTCGATGCGTTACCAATATAGCTCTTTCTGATATGTGACCCATAATTTTTACTTTCTCGCTAGTATATTTTATTAGAACGTAACCAACATAGTACGTTCTCGTCAAATTTCTTTCCTGCTATTATATTTTAATAAAAGGTTACCAACATAGTACTTTATCGTCATATTTCTTTCTCGCTATAATATTTAAGTTTCTGTCATTTAATAATTCACCAACATAGTACTTTCTCGTCAAATTTCTTTCCCATTATAATATTTTAATACAACGTTACCAACATAGTACTTTCTCGGCATATTTCTTTCGCGCTATAATATTTAAATTTCCGGCATTTAATAATTTAATAACATTGTACTTTTTCAAAATATAAAGGAGAACAGTGTTGCCAATATAAATTCATTAGATAGCGTTATCAACATGATACTTTCTCGTCAAATTTCTTTTCTTCTATAATATTTTAATACAACGTTACCAACATAGTACTTTCTCGCTATTATATTTAAATTGCTGTCATTTAATAATTTACCATCATAGTACTTTCTCGCTATTATATTTAAATTTCTGTCATTTAATAATTAACCAACATAATACTTTCTCGTCAAATTTATTTCCCGCTTTAATATTTTAATACAACGTTTCCAACATAGTACTTTCTCACCAGATTTCTTTCTCGCTGTAATATTTAAATTTATATCAATTAATAATTTACCAACTTAGTACTTTTTCAAAATATAAAGGAGAAAAGTGTTGCCAACATAATTTCATCAAACAGCGTTACCAACATGATACTTTCTCGCCAATAATTTACCAACATGATTTCACCAAATAGTGTTACCGACATGATACTCTCCAATTTATGTTTTAAAAGACCAAGGATACTTTCCCGCCATAACTGCCATGTAAAACAACATTTGAACGTTTAGAAGTACCATAATTTTTACTTTCTCTCTATAATATTTAAATGGCGGTATAGCGGTCAACCGTCGCTGGCAGGGGATTGCATGATTTCACTTTCCCGCGATAATATTTAACTGGCACGTAAAACAACATTCCAACGTTTAAAAGTACCATAATTTTTACTTTATCGCTATAATAGTTGATGAATAGTTAGGTGCGAAGTCATTGAAATATGGCAGCGAGCGAAAAAAAAAAAGAAGGGACTTTTTTTAAGAATTTAATAAAATAAATATTTCAAAGTCCAACAATCGTTTTAAAAATAATATAAGTTAAAAACAGAAAAACACCAAAACAATTTTGTTTTTTTTGTAAAAATATTTTTTCACTTTCAAGGTTCCAAAAGTAGAAAAACAATAATAAATAATCAATGGTATAGTAATAATTCAATAATAAGAACTTCTAAATACCGAGGCAATAAATAAGAGAAAAATAATAATGATAATAATTAACAACAAATAAAAAGAAAAATCTTCAAAATTATAATGATCGGTAAATTATGGCGGTAAATCAAGGAAATTTATAAGCGACCGAATAAAAATGAGAGCAGATGATTGGAAAAGATGAAGTGACAGAAAATAATTTTAGTGCGAATGAAAATACACCAACAAGAAAATGCAAAGAAAAATAAACGCACCTTTTTTATTGACCAACACTAAAATCACACACAACACAATTGTCAGTTACTAGCAGGGCTAGTAATTAAATTCAACTTAAACTAACCTCTAATTTCACAAAATCTAGAATGTCACAAAGATGAACAATACCTATTTTTAGAAATACTGTCTAAAGGTTGAACAAAAAATTACCATTCAATCATATAGACAGTACCTCGGGAAATAAGTAGCTTGGTAATATTTGTTAAATTTACATGCAGAAAGTACCTTCTCGCACCCAATACTGACGTAATTCAGAACCGTGATAGAAAATACATCGTAATTCGTTCGACTTCCTAATATAATGAAAACTAAATAAAATAAGCGAATTTTAAAGTTAGAATTATGCGGTTTCACATATCGGTATATACAGGAAGTTGATCGATAAGCTGTTTACATTTTTGAAATAATGTATTCATTCTAGCATACTGAGTGTTTAAAACTTAAGAATAACAAGAGCTTAACTCTGTAATATACAAAGTGTTTAAAATTTATCTACTAATAATAAACTAATGTAGTCTTTCTGCTATAACCCATTTAATAATATTGAAATTCTAATATATAAAGTTTGTTAAAATTTACTGATAATAGGTCATTTTTTATATTCCAATATACTAATTAATAAATAAGGCTTTTATAATTTGTTAAAAAAGAAAATTACTAATATTTTTTTAATGTACAGGATGATTCAAAATTACGGATGAATAAAATTTTTCTAATCAAATTTCAATATTTCAAATGTATTAATAATAAATATTAAACTATATCCAATTTAATAATATTAAAATTGTAATATACAAAGTTTATTAGAATTTACTAAAAATAGAGTCTTTTTACATGTAGTGGCTTATTAAAAGCTAAGAATTTTATAATTTGCTAAAAATTTACTAAAGATTTATAATATACAGGACGATTAAAAGTTAAGCCTTTCAACTATGAACAAAATTTACTAATTAAATTCTAATCTACAAAGCGTTTGAAATTTATTAGGAATAAAATCGTAATGAAGTTACACTAAGAGAAAGGAAATGATTTAATCAAAGCTGTTAAATTCATTTTTTTTGTTTATTAACTCATAATAGACTTATCTCAGCTCTAATTTACATAAAAAATAGTTACCTAAAGAAAAAATTATACTTGTTACCAAATAGTTGGACTAAAAAAAAAATTAAGGCTTAAATTTAATAGAACAACAACAAAATATTAAGCATCGTAATGAAGTTACATTAAGAGAAAGGAAATGATTTAATCATAGCTGTTAAATGCATTTTTTTTGTTTATTAACTCAGAATAGACTTATCTATGCTCGAATTTAAATAAAAAATTTACACTAAGAAAAATTGGACTTGTTACCAAATAATTTAACTAAAAAAACTTAACGCCTAAATTTAATAGAACAACAACAAAATAATAGATATCGTTATGAAGTTAGACTATGCAAAAAGTGATTTAACCATATCTGTTAAATACCACATTTTTTTTTTATTAACTCATAATAGACTAAAATTTACATAAAAAAAGTTACACAAAGAAAAAAATTAGACTTGTTACCAAATAATTTTAGCGATATTACTTTTTATATATCTCTGGGGGGGTATCGTTTTCACGTAAGTTTTTACTCTTATTTTTAATCGTATTAGTATTGCAAATTAACACCTTTTTAGGAAGGCTCTGATGATGGCTTTATTTGCCGAAAGCGCTTGGCCGATTTTTTAATAAATTATTTATTTTACAAACTGGCGTACTCTCTTTCACTTTTTACCTGATATTACTTTTACACTTCAATACCTAGTTTATCACTTTCCCCTTAATAAAACTTTGAAATATTTTAAATTAGATTTAAAAGTGATGACATTTAATATAGAAGCTTATAATATTTCTCTCTAACAATATATAATACCATTCTCAAAACAGTGTTGTTAACTTAATAATTTCAACCAATTTAAGGTTGTCAACATATAAGTTCTACCATTAACAAAAATAACTTTATCGTTTCCAATATACATGTCAGTATTTTAGCTGCCCATGCTTTTTTTTCATCTCGTGATATAGTACACAAATAAAACGTATTATATTTTCTGGTTCTGATTTTTGCTATAAATAATTGGTCATAATTGAAGCTAAAAGTTAAAATTTTTTCACATCAAAAAAGTAAACGATAAAAAATTCTATTAGCGTTGTTAACCGACGTTTCAAACACAATTTGACGTTCTGTATTTTGGATCGTCAAAACGTACAATATTTCGGTAAGAAAAGACATAATTAAAAAAAGGAATAAGAGTCTTATAAAATTTTTATTAATTGGTTACATATTTCCATCTAAATCATTAAGAACTCTAGTTTTATAAAAGTAAATATATTCTCTCAAAGTTATATTTAATAATTCATTTGACGATTGACAAAAAATATGCAAAAGTTCAAGTGGATTTAAAGCACATTCATTATGTACATAGTGATTTTTAATTAATTCAACAATATTATAATAATATGCACAGAAATTTAGTCCTTCCAACATTGAAATTCTGTATGATATCAGGTTACAATCGAGGTCAAGTATATGGATCACATCAGCTTGCTGTAGGAGAAATTCAACATTATGTTTGGTAAGTTGGATTTCGTTGTTCTATTTCGTTGTTCTAATTCGTTGTTCGATTTCGTTGTTCGATTTCGTTGTTCGATTTCGTTGTTCGATTCGTTATTCGATTTCGTTGTTCGATTTCGTTGTTCTTTGTTCGATTTCGTGGTTCGATTTCGTTGTTCGATTTCGTTGTTCGATTCGTTATTCGATTTCGTTGTTCGATTTCGTTGTTCTTTGTTCGATTTCGTGGTTCGAATTCGTTGTTCGAATTCGTTGTTCGATTTCGTTGTTCGATTTCGTTGTTCGATTTTGTTGTTCGATTTCGTTGTTCGATTTCGTTGTTCGATTTCGTTGTTCGATTTCGTTGTTCGATTTCGTTGTTCGATTTCGTTGTTCGATTTCGTTGTTCGATTTCGTTGTTCGATTTCGTTGTTCGAATTCGTTGTTCGAATTCGTTGTTCGAATTCGTTGTTCGAATTCGTTGTTCGAATTCGTTGTTCGAATTCGTTGTTCGAATTCGTTGTTCGAATTCGTTGTTCGATTTCGTTGTTCGATTTCGTTGTTCGATTTCGTTGTTCGATTTCGTTGTTCGATTTCGTTGTTCGATTTCGTTGTTCGATTTCGTTGTTCGATTTCGTTGTTCGATTTCGTTGTTCGATTTCGTTGTTCGATTTCGTTGTTCGATTTCGTTGTTCGATTTCGTTGTTCGATTTCGTTGTTCGATTTCGTTGTTCGATTTCGTTGTTCGATTTCGTTGTTCGATTTCGTTGTTCGATTTCGTTGTTCGATTTCGTTGTTCGATTTCGTTGTTCGATTTCGTTGTTCGATTTCGTTGATCGATTTCGTTGATCGATTTCGTTGGTCGATTTTCTTTGTTCGATTTTCTTTGTTCGATTTGATTGTTCGATTTCGTTGATCGATTTCGTTTTTCGATTTCGTTGTTCGATTTCGTTGTTCGATTTCGTTGTTCGATTTCGTGGTTCGAATTCGTTGTTCGAATTCGTTGTTCGATTTCGTTGTTCGATTTCGTTGTTCGAATTCGTTGTTCGAATTCGTTGTTCGAATTCGTTGTTCGAATTCGTTGTTCGAATTCGTTGTTCGAATTCGTTGTTCGAATTCGTTGTTCGATTTCGTTGTTAGATTTCGTTGTTCGATTTCGTTGTTCGATTTCGTTGTTCGATTTCGTTGTTCGATTTCGTTGTTCGATTTCGTTGTTCGATTTCGTTGTTCGATTTCGTTGTTCGAATTCGTTGTTCGAATTCGTTGTTCGATTTCGTTGTTCGATTTCGTTGTTCGATTTCGTTGTTCGATTTCGAAGTTCGATTTCGTTGTTCGATTTCGTTGTTCGATTTCGTATTTCGTTGTTCGAATTCGTTGTTCGATTTCGTTGTTCGATTTCGTTGTTCGATTTCGTTGTTCGATTTCGTTGTTCGATTTCGTTGTTCGAATTCGTTGTTCGAATTCGTTGTTCGAATTCGTTGTTCGAATTCGTTGTTCGATTTCGTTGTTCGATTTCGTTGTTCGATTTCGTTGTTCGATTTTGAAGTTCGATTTCGTTGTTCGATTTCGTTGTTCGATTTCGTTGTTCGATTTCGTTGTTCGAATTCGTTGTTCAAATTCGTTGTTCGAATTCGTTGTTCGGTTTCGTTGTTCGGTTTCGTTGTTCGGTTTCGTTGTTCGGTTTCGTTGTTCGGTTTCGTTGTTCGATTTCGTTGTTCGATTTCGTTGTTCGATTTCGTTGTTCGATTTCGTTGTTCGATTTCGTTGTTCGATTTCGTTGTTCGATTTCGTTGTTCGATTTCGTTGTTCGATTTCGTTGTTCGATTTCGTTGTTCGATTTCGTTGTTCGATTTCGTTGTTCGATTTCGTTGTTCGATTTCGTTGTTCGATTTCGTTGTTCGATTTCGTTGTTCGATTTCGTTGTTCGATTTCGTTGTTCGATTTCGTTGTTCGATTTCGTTGTTCGATTTCGTTGTTCGATTTCGTTGTTCCATTTCGTTGTTCGATTTCGTTGTTTAAATTCGTGTTCGATTTCGTTGATCGATTTCGTTGTTCGATTTTCTTTGTTCGATTTCGTTGTTCGATTTCGTTGTTCGATTTCGTGGTTCGAATTCGTTGTTCGAATTCGTTGTTCGATTTCGTTGTTCGATTTAGTTGTTCGATTTAGTTGTTCGATTTCGTTGTTCGATTTCGTTGTTCGATTTCGTTGTTCGATTTCGTTGTTCGATTTCGATGTTCGATTTCGTTGTTCGATTTCGTTGTTCGATTTCGTTGTTCGATTTCGTTGTTCGATTTCGTTGTTCGATTTCGTTGTTCGATTTCGTTGTTCGATTTCGTTGTTCGATTTCGTTGTTCGATTTCGTTGTTCGATTTCGTTGTTCGATTTCGTTGTTCGAATTCGTTGTTCGAATTCGTTGTTCGAATTCGTTGTTCGATTTCGTTGTTCGATTTCGTTGTTCGATTTCGTTGTTCGATTTCGTTGTTCGATTTCGTTGTTCGATTTCGTTGTTCGATTTCGTTGTTCGATTTCGTTGTTCGATTTCGTTGTTCGATTTTGAAGTTAGATTTCGTTGTTCGATTTCGTTGTTCGATTTCGTTGTTCGATTTCGTTGTTCGATTTCATTGTTCGATTTCGTTGTTCGATTTCGTTGTCCGATTCCGTTGTTCGATTTCGTTGTTCGTTTTCGTTGTTCTATATTGTTGTACGATTTCGTGGTTCGATTTCGTTGTTCGATTGCGTTGTTCCATTTCGTTGTTCTATTTCGTGGTTCGATTTCGTGGTTTCAGTTTGTTGTTCGATTTCGATTTCGCTGTTCGATTTCGAAGTTGGATTTCGTTGTTCTATTTCGTTGTTCTAATTCGTCGTTCGATTTCGTTGTTCGATTTCGTTGTTCGATTTCGTTGTTCTATTCGTTATTCGATTTTGTTGTTCGATTTCGTTGTTCGATTTCGTTGTTCCATTTCGTTGTTCGATTTCGTTGTTCGATTTCGTTGTTCGATTTCGTTGTTCGAATTCGTTGTTCGAATTCGTTGTTCGAATTCGTTGTTCGATTTCGTTGTTTGATTTCGTTGTTCGATTTCGTTCGATTTCGTTGTTCGATTTCGTTGTTCGATTTCGTTGTTCGAATTCGTGGTTCGAATTCGTTGTTCGAATTCGTTGTTCGATTTCGTTGTTCGATTTCGTTGTTCGGTTTCGTTGTTCGATTTCGTTGTTCGATTTCGTTGTTCGATTTCGTTGTTCGATTTCGTTGTTCGAATTCGTTGTTCGAATTCGTTGTTCGAATTCGTTGTTCGATTTCGTTGTTCGATTTCGTTGTTCGATTTCGTTGTTCGATTTCGTTGTTCGATTTCGTTGTTCGATTTTGAAGTTCGATTTCGTTATTCGATTTCGTTGTTCGATTTCGTTGTTCGATTTCGTTGTTCGATTTCGTTGTTCGATTTCGTTGTTCGAATTCGTTGTTCGAATTCGTTGTTCGGTTTCGTTGTTCGATTTCGATGTTAGATTTCGTTGTTCGTTGTTAGATTTCGTTGTTCGATTTCGTTGTCCGATTCCGTTGTTCGATTTCGTTGTTCGTTTTCGTTGTTCGATATTGTTGTATGATTTCGTTGTTCGATTTCGTTGTTCGATTTCGTTGTTCGATTTCGTTGTTCGATTTCGTTGTTCGATTCGTTATTCGATTTCGTTGTTCGATTTCGTTGTTCGATTTCGTTGTTCGATTTCGTTGTTCGATCTCGTTGTCCGATTCCGTTGTTCGATTTCGTTGTTCGATTTCGTTGTTCGATTTCGTTGTTCGATTTCGTTGTTCGATTTCGTTGTTCGATTTCGTTGTTCGATTTCGTTGTTCGATTTCGTTGTTCGATTTCGTTGTTCGATTTCGTTGTTCGATTTCGTTGTTCGATTTCGTTGTTCGAATTCGTTGTTCGAATTCGTTGTTCGGTTTCGTTGTTCGATTTCGTTGTTCGATTTCGTTGTCCGATTCCGTTGTTCGATTTCGTTGTTCGTTTTCGTTGTTCGATATTGTTGTATGATTTCGTGGTTCGATTTCGTTGTTCGATTGCGTTGTTCCATTTCGTTGTTCTATTTCGTGGTTCGATTTCGTGGTTTCAGTTTGTTGTTCGATTTCGATTTCGCTGTTCGATTTCGAAGTTGGATTTCGTTGTTCTATTTCGTTGTTCTAATTCGTTGTTCGATTTCGTTGTTCGATTTCGTTGTTCGATTTCGTTGTTCGATTTCGTTGTTCGATTCGTTATTCGATTTCGTTGTTCGATTTCGTTGTTCGATTTCGTTGTTCGATTTCGTTGTTCGATCTCGTTGTCCGATTCCGTTGTTCGATTTCGTTGTTCGATTTCGTTGTTCGATTCGTTATTCGATTTCGTTGTTCGATTTCTTGTTCGATTTCGTTGTTCCATTTCGTTATTCGATTTCGTTGTTCGATTTCGTTGTTAGATTTCGTTGTTCGTTGTTAGATTTCGTTGTTCGATTTCGTTGTCCGATTCCGTTGTTCGATTTCGTTGTTCGTTTTCGTTGTTCGATATTGTTGTATGATTTCGTGGTTCGATTTCGTTGTTCGATTTCGTTTTCCATTTCGTTGTTCGATTTCGTTGTTCGATTTCGTTGTTCGATTTCGTTGTTCGATTTCGTTGTTCGATTTCGTTGTTCGATTTCGTTGTTCGATTTCGTTGTTCGATTTCGTTGTTCGATTCGTTATTCGATTTCGTTGTTCGATTTCTTGTTCGATTTCGTTGTTCCATTTCGTTATTCGATTTCGTTGTTCGATTTCGTTGTTAGATTTCGTTGTTCGTTGTTAGATTTCGTTGTTCGATTTCGTTGTCCGATTCCGTTGTTCGATTTCGTTGTTCGTTTTCGTTGTTCGATATTGTTGTATGATTTCGTGGTTCGATTTCGTTGTTCGATTTCGTTTTCCATTTCGTTGTTCGATTTCGTTGTTCGATTTCGTTGTTCGATTTCGTTGTTCGATTTCGTTGTTCGATTTCGTTGTTCGATTTCGTTGTTCGATTTCGTTGTTCGATTTCGTTGTTCGATTTCGTTGTTCGATTTCGTTGTTCGATTTCGTTGTTAGATTTCGTTGTTCGTTGTTAGATTTCGTTGTTCTTTGTTCGATTTCGTTGTTCGATTTCGTTGTTCGATTTCGTTGTTCGATTTCGTTGTTCGATTTCGTTGTTCGATTTCGTTGTTCGATTTCGTTGTTCGATTTCGTTGTTCGATTTCGTTGTTCGATTTCGTTGTTCGATTTCGTTGTTCGATTTCGTTGTTCGATTTCGTTGTTCGATTTCGTTGTTCGATTTCGTTGTTCGATTTCGTTGTTCGATTTCGTTGTTCGATTTCTTTCTTCGATTTCGTTGTTCGATTTCGTTGTTCGAATTCGTTGTTCGAATTCGTTGTTCGATTTCGTTGTTCGATTTCGTTGTTCGATTTCGAAGTTCGATTTCGTTGTTCGATTTCGTTGTTCGATTCCGTTCGATTTCCTTGTTCGAATTCGTTGTTCGATTTCGTTCGAATTCGTTGTTCGATTTCGTTGTTCGATTTCGTTGTTCGATTTCGTTGTTCGATTTCGTTGTTCGATTTCGTTGTTCGATTTCGTTGTTTGAATTCGTGTTCGATTTCGTTGATCGATTTCGTTGTTCGATTTTCTTTGTTCGATTTGATTGTTCGATTTCGTTGATCGATTTCGTTTTTCGATTTCGTTGTTCGATTTCGTTGTTCGATTTCGTTGTTCGATTTCGTGGTTCGAATTCGTTGTTCGAATTCGTTGTTCGTTGTTAGATTTCGTTGTTCGTTGTTAGATTTCGTTGTTCTTTGTTCGATTTCGTGGATGGAATTCGTTGTTCGAATTCGTTGTTCGATTTCGTTGTTCGATTTCGTTGTTCGATTTCGTTGTTCGATTTCGTTGTTCGATTTCGTTGTTCGATTTCGTTGTTCGAATTCGTTGTTCGAATTCGTTGTTCGATTTCGTTGTTCGATTTCGTTGTTCGATTTCGAAGTTCGATTTCGTTGTTCGATTTCGTTGTTCGATTTCGTTGTTCGATTTCGTTGTTTGAATTCGTGTTCGATTTCGTTGATCGATTTCGTTGTTCGATTTTCTTTGTTCGATTTGATTGTTCGATTTCGTTGATCGATTTCGTTTTTCAATTTCGTTGTTCGATTTCGTTGTTCGATTTCGTTGTTCGATTTCGTGGTTCGAATTCGTTGTTCGAATTCGTTGTGCGTTGTTAGATTTCGTTGTTCGTTGTTAGATTTCGTTGTTCTTTGTTCGATTTCGTGGTTCGAATTCGTTGTTCGAATACGTTGTTCGATTTCGTTGTTCGATTTCGTTGTTTGAATTCGTGTTCGATTTCGTTGATCGATTTCGTTTATCGATTTTCTTTGTTCGATTTGATTGTTCGATTTCGTTGATCGATTTCGTTTTTCGATTTCGTTGTTCGATTTCGTTGTTCGATTTCGTTGTTCGATTTCGTGGTTCGAATTCGTTGTTCGAATTCGTTGTTCGTTGTTAGATTTCGTTGTTCGTTGTTAGATTTCGTTGTTCTTTGTTTGATTTCGTGGATGGAATTCGTTGTTCGAATTCGTTGTTCGATTTCGTTGTTCGATTTCGTTGTTCGAATTCGTTGTTCGAATTCGTTGTTCGATTTCGTTGTTCGATTTCGTTGTTCGATTTCGAAGTTCGATTTCGTTGTTCGATTTCGTTGTTCGATTTCGTTGTTCGATTTCGTATTTCGTTGTTCGAATTCGTTGTTCGATTTCGTTGTTCGATTTCGTTGTTCGATTTCGTTGTTCGATTTCGTTGTTCGATTTCATTGTTTGAATTCGTGTTCGATTTCGTTGATCGATTTCGTTTTTCGATTTTCTTTGTTCGATTTCGAAGTTCGATTTCGTTGTTCGATTTCGTTGTTCGATTTCGTTGTTCGATTTCATATTTCGTTGTTCGATTTCGTTGATCGATTTCGTTTTTCGATTTCGTTGTTCGATTTCGTTGTTCGATTTCGTTGTTCGATTTCGTGGTTCGAATTCGTTGTTCGAATTCGTTGTGCGTTGTTAGATTTCGTTGTTCGTTGTTAGATTTCGTTGTTCTTTGTTCGATTTCGTGGTTCGAATTCGTTGTTCGAATTCGTTGTTCGATTTCGTTGTTCGATTTCGTTGTTCGATTTTGTTGTTCGATTTCGTTGTTCGATTTCGTTGTTCGATTTCGTTGTTCGATTTCGTTGTTGGATTTCGTTGTTCGATTTCGAAGTTTGATTTCGTTGTTCGATTTCGTTGTTCGATTTCGTTGTTCGATTTCGTTGTTCGATTTCGTTGTTCGATTGTGTTGTTCGATTTCGTTGTTCGATTTCGTTGTTCGATTTCGTTGTTCGATTTCTTTGTTCGATTTCGTTGTTCGATTTCGAAGTTCGATTTCGTTGTTCGATTTCGTTGTTCGATTTCGTTGTTCGATTTCGTTGTTCGATTTCGTTGTTCGATTTCGTTGTTCGATTTCGTTGTTCGATTTCGTTGTTCGATGTCGTTGTTCGAATTCGTTGTTCGATTTCGTTGTTCGATTTCGTTGTTCGATTTCGTTGTTCGATTTCGTTGTTCGATTTCGTTGTCCGATTCCGTTGTTCGATTTCGTTGTTCGTTTTCGTTGTTCGATATTGTTGTATGATTTCGTGGTTCGATTTCGTTGTTCGATTGCGTTGTTCCATTTCGTTGTTCTATTTCGTGGTTCGATTTCGTGGTTTCAGTTTGTTGTTCGATTTCGATTTCGCTGTTCGATTTCGAAGTTGGATTTCGTTGTTCTATTTCGTTGTTCTAATTCGTTGTTCGATTTCGTTGTTCGATTTCGTTGTTCGATTCGTTATTCGATTTCGTTGTTCGATTTCGTTGTTCGATTTCGTTGTTCGATTTCGTTGTTCGATCTCGTTGTCCGATTCCTTTGTTCGATTTCGTTGTTCGTTTTCGTTGTTCGATATTGTTGTATGATTTCGTGGTTCGATTTCGTTGTTCGATTGCGTCGTTCCATTTCGTTGTTATATTTCGTGGTTCGATTTCGTGGTTTTAGTTTGTTGTTCGATTTCGATTTCGCTGTTCGATTTCGAAGTTGGATTTCGTTGTTCTATTTCGTTGTTCTTATTCGTTGTTCGATTTCGGTTTGATTTCGTTGTTCGATTTCGTTGTTCGATTCGTTATTCGATTTCGTTGTTCGATTTCTTGTTCGATTTCGTTGTTCCATTACGTTATTCGATTTCGTTGTTCGATTTCGTTGTTAGATTTCGTTGTTCGTTGTTAGATTTCGTTGTTCGATTTCGTTGTCTGATTCCGTTGTTCGATTTCGTTGTTCGTTTTCGTTGTTCGATATTGTTGTATGATTTCGTGGTTCGATTTCGTTGTTCGATTGCGTCGTTCCATTTCGTTGTTCTATTTCGTGGTTCGATTTCGTGGTTTCAGTTTGTTGTTCGATTTCGATTTCGCTGTTCGATTTCGAAGTTGGATTTCGTTGTTCTATTTCGTTGTTCTTATTCGTTGTTCGATTTCGTTGTTCGATTTCGTTGTTCGATTTCGTTGTTCGATTCGTTATTCGATTTCGTTGTTCGATTTCTTGTTCGATTTCGTTGTTCCATTACGTTATTCGATTTCGTTGTTCGATTTCGTTGTTAGATTTCGTTGTTCGTTGTTAGATTTCGTTGTTCGATTTCGTTGTCTGATTCCGTTGTTCGATTTCGTTGTTCGTTTTCGTTGTTCGATATTGTTGTATGATTTCGTGGTTCGATTTCGTTGTTCGATTTCGTTGTTCCATTTCGTTGTTCGATGTCGTTGTTCGAATTCGTTGTTCGATTTCGTTGTTCGATTTCGTTGTTCGATTTCGTTGTTCGATTTCGTTGTTCGATTTCGTTGTTCGATTTCGTTGTTCGATTTCGTTGTTCGATTTCGTTGTTGGATTTCGTTGTTCGATTTCGAAGTTCGATTTCGTTGTTCGATTCGTTATTCGATTTCGTTGTTCGATTTCGTTGTTCGATTTCGTTGTTCGATTTCGTTGTTCGATCTCGTTGTCCGATTCCTTTGTTCGATTTCGTTGTTCGTTTTCGTTGTTCGATATTGTTGTATGATTTCGTGGTTCGATTTCGTTGTTCGATTGCGTCGTTCCATTTCGTTGTTCTATTTCGTGGTTCGATTTCGTGGTTTCAGTTTGTTGTTCGATTTCGATTTCGCTGTTCGATTTCGAAGTTGGATTTCGTTGTTCTATTTCGTTGTTCTTATTCGTTGTTCGATTTCGTTGTTCGATTTCGTTGTGCGATTTCGTTGTTCGATTCGTTATTCGATTTCGTTGTTCGATTTCGTTGTTCGATTTCGTTGTTCGATTTCGTTGTTCGATTTCGTTGTTCGATTTCGTTGTTCGATTTCGTTGTTCGATTTCGTTGTTCGATTTCGTTGTTCGATTTCGTTGTTCGATTTCGTTGTTCGATTTCGTTGTTCGAATTCGTGTTCGATTTCGTTGATCGATTTCGTTGGTCGATTTTCTTTGTTCGATTTTCTTTGTTCGATTTGATTGTTCGATTTCGTTGATCGATTTCGTTTTTCGATTTCGTTGTTCGATTTCGTTGTTCGATTTCGTTGTTCGATTTCGTGGTTCGAATTCGTTGTTCGAATTCGTTGTTCGATTTCGTTGTTCGATTTCGTTGTTCGAATTCGTTGTTCGAATTCGTTGTTCGAATTCGTTGTTCGAATTCGTTGTTCGAATTCGTTGTTCGAATTCGTTGTTCGAATTCGTTGTTCGATTTCGTTGTTCGATTTCGTTGTTCGATTTCGTTGTTCGATTTCGTTGTTCGATTTCGTTGTTCGATTTCGTTGTTCGATTTCGTTGTACGAATTCGTTGTTCGAATTCGTTGTTCGATTTCGTTGTTCGATTTCGTTGTTCGATTTCGTTGTTCGATTTCGTTGTTCGATTTCGAAGTTCGATTTCGTTGTTCGATTTCGTTGTTCGATTTCGTATTTCGTTGTTCGAATTCGTTGTTCGATTTCGTTGTTCGATTTCGTTGTTCGATTTCGTTGTTCGAATTCGTTGTTCGATTTCGTTGTTCGAATTCGTTGTTCGAATTCGTTGTTCGAATTCGTTGTTCGATTTCGTTGTTCGATTTCGTTGTTCGATTTTGAAGTTCGATTTCGTTGTTCGATTTCGTTGTTCGATTTCGTTGTTCGATTTCGTTGTTCGATTTCGTTGTTCGATTTCGTTGTTCGAATTCGTTGTTCGAATTCGTTGTTCGAATTCGTTGTTCGGTTTCGTTGTTCGGTTTCGTTGTTCGGTTTCGTTGTTCGGTTTCGTTGTTCGATTTCGTTGTTCGATTTCGTTGTTCGATTTCGTTGTTCGATTTCGTTGTTCGATTTCGTTGTTCGATTTCGTTGTTCGATTTCGTTGTTCGATTTCGTTGTTCGATTTCGTTGTTCGATTTCGTCGATTTCGTTGTTCGATTTCGTTGTTCGATTTCGTTGTTCGATTTCGTTGTTCGATTTCGTTGTTCGATTTCGTTGTTCGAATTCGTTGTTCGAATTCGTTGTTCGATTTCGTTGTTCGATTTCGAAGTTCGATTTCGTTGTTCGATTTCGTTGTTCGATTTCGTTGTTCGATTTCGTTGTTCGATTTCGTTGTTCGATTTCGTTGTTCGATTTCGTTGTTCGAATTCGTTGTTCGAATTCGTTGCTCGATTTCGTTGTTCGAATTCATTGTTCGATTTCGTTGTTCGATTTCGTTGTTCGATTTCGTTGTTCGATTTCGTTGTTCGATTTCGTTGTTCGATTTCGTTGTTCGATTTCGTTGTTCGATTTCGTTGTTCGATTTCGTTGTTCGATTTCGTTGTTCGATTTCGTTGTTCCATTTCGTTGTTCGATTTCGTTGTTTAAATTCGTGTTCGATTTCGTTGATCGATTTCGTTGTTCGATTTTCTTTGTTCGATTTCGTTGTTCGATTTCGTTGTTCGATTTCGTGGTTCGAATTCGTTGTTCGAATTCGTTGTTCGATTTCGTTGTTCGATTTCGTTGTTCGATTTCGTTGTTCGATTTAGTTGTTCGATTTCGTTGTTCGATTTCGTTGTTCGATTTCATTGTTCGATTTCGATGTTCGATTTCGTTGTTCGATTTCGTTGTTCGATTTCGTTGTTCGATTTCGTTGTTCGATTTCGTTGTTCGATTTCGTTGTTCGATTTCGTTGTTCGATTTCGTTTTTCGATTTCGTTGTTCGATTTCGTTGTTCGATTTCGTTGTTCGATTTCGTTGTTCGAATTCGTTGTTCGAATTCGTTGTTCGAATTCGTTGTTCGAATTCGTTGTTCGATTTGGTTGTTCGATTTCGTTGTTCGATTTCGTTGTTCGATTTCGTTGTTCGATTTCGTTGTTCGATTTCGTTGTTCGATTTCGTTGTTCGATTTCGTTGTTCGATTTTGAAGTTAGATTTCGTTGTTCGATTTCGTTGTTCGATTTCGTTGTTCGATTTCGTTGTTCGATTTCATTGTTCGATTTCGTTGTTCGATTTCGTTGTCCGATTCCGTTGTTCGATTTCGTTGTTCGTTTTCGTTGTTCGTTTTCGTTGTTCTATATTGTTGTACGATTTCGTGGTTCGATTTCGTTGTTCGATTGCGTTGTTCCATTTCGTTGTTCTATTTCGTGGTTCGATTTCGTGGTTTCAGTTTGTTGTTCGATTTCGATTTCGCTGTTCGATTTCGAAGTTGGATTTCGTTGTTCTATTTCGTTGTTCTAATTCGTCGTTCGATTTCGTTGTTCGATTTCGTTGTTCGATTTCGTTGTTCTATCTATTCGTTATTCGATTTTGTTGTTCGATTTCGTTGTTCGATTTCGTTGTTCCATTTCGTTGTTCGATTTCGTTGTTCGATTTCGTTGTTCGATTTCGTTGTTCGATTTCGTTGTTCGAATTCGTTGTTCGAATTCGTTGTTCGAATTCGTTGTTCGATTTCGTTGTTTCGATTTCGTTGTTCGATTTCGTTCGATTTCGTTGTTCGATTTCGTTGTTCGATTTCGTTGTTCGAATTCGTGGTTCGAATTCGTTGTTCGAATTCGTTGTTCGATTTCGTTGTTCGGTTTCGTTGTTCGATTTCGTTATTCGATTTCGTTGTTCGATTTCGTTGTTCGATTTCGTTGTTCGAATTCGTTGTTCGAATTCGTTGTTCGAATTCGTTGTTCGATTTCGTTGTTCGATTTCGTTGTTCGATTTCGTTGTTCGATTTCGTTGTTCGATTTCGTTGTTCGATTTTGAAGTTCGATTTCGTTGTTCGATTTCGTTGTTCGATTTCGTTGTTCGATTTCGTTGTTCGATTTCGTTGTTCGAATTCGTTGTTCGAATTCGTTGTTCGGTTTCGTTGTTCGATTTCGATGTTAGATTTCGTTGTTCGTTGTTAGATTTCGTTGTTCGATTTCGTTGTCCGATTCCGTTGTTCGATTTCGTTGTTCGTTTTCGTTGTTCGATATTGTTGTATGATTTCGTTGTTCGATTTCGTTGTTCGATTTCGTTGTTCGATTTCGTTGTTCGATTCGTTATTCGATTTCGTTGTTCGATTTCGTTGTTCGATTTCGTTGTTCGATTTCGTTGTTCGATCTCGTTGTCCGATCCCGTTGTTCGATTTCGTTGTTCGATTTCGTTCGATTTCGTTGTTCGATTTCGTTGTTCGATTTCGTTGTTCGATTTCGTTGTTCGATTTCGTTGTTCGATTTCGTTGTTCGATTTCGTTGTTCGATTTCGTTGTTCGATTTCGTTGTTCGAATTCGTTGTTCGAATTCGTTGTTCGGTTTCGTTGTTCGATTTCGTTGTTCGATTTCGTTGTCCGATTCCGTTGTTCGATTTCGTTGTTCGTTTTCGTTGTTCGATATTGTTGTATGATTTCGTGGTTCGATTTCGTTGTTCGATTGCGTTGTTCCATTTCGTTGTTCTATTTCGTGGTTCGATTTCGTGGTTTCAGTTTGTTCGATTTCGATTTCGCTGTTCGATTTCGAAGTTGGATTTCGTTGTTCTATTTCGTTGTTCTAATTCGTTGTTCGATTTCGTTGTTCGATTTCGTTGTTCGATTTCGTTGTTCGATTCGTTATTCGATTTCGTTGTTCGATTTCGTTGTTCGATTTCGTTGTTCGATTTCGTTGTTCGATCTCGTTGTCCGATTCCGTTGTTCGATTTCGTTGTTCGATTTCGTTGTTCGATTCGTTATTCGATTTCGTTGTTCGATTTCTTGTTCGATTTCGTTGTTCCATTTCGTTATTCGATTTCGTTGTTCGATTTCGTTGTTAGATTTCGTTGTTCGTTGTTAGATTTCGTTGTTCGATTTCGTTGTCCGATTCCGTTGTTCGATTTCGTTGTTCGTTTTCGTTGTTCGATATTGTTGTATGATTTCGTGGTTCGATTTCGTTGTTCGATTTCGTTTTCCATTTCGTTGTTCGATTTCGTTGTTCGATTTCGTTGTTCGATTTCGTTGTTCGATTTCGTTGTTCGATTTCGTTGTTCGATTTCGTTGTTCGATTTCGTTGTTCGATTTCGTTGTTCGATTCGTTATTCGATTTCGTTGTTCGATTTCTTGTTCGATTTCGTTGTTCGATTTCGTTGTTCGATTTCGTTGTTCGATTTCGTTGTTCGATTTCGTTGTTCGATTTCGTTGTTCGATTTCGTTGTTCGATTTCGTTGTTCGATTTCGTTGTTCGATTTCGTTGTTCGATTTCGTTGTTCGATTTCGTTGTTCGATTTCGTTGTTCGATTTCGTTGTTCGATTTCGTTGTTCGATTTCGTTGTTCGATTTCGTTGTTCGATTTCGTTGTTCGATTTCGTTGTTCGATTTCGTTGTTCGATTTCGTTGTTCCATTTCGTTGTTCGATTTCGTTGTTTAAATTCGTGTTCGATTTCGTTGATCGATTTCGTTGTTCGATTTTCTTTGTTCGATTTCGTTGTTCGATTTCGTTGTTCGATTTCGTGGTTCGAATTCGTTGTTCGAATTCGTTGTTCGATTTCGTTGTTCGATTTCGTTGTTCGATTTAGTTGTTCGATTTCGTTGTTCGATTTCGTTGTTCGATTTCGTTGTTCGATTTCATTGTTCGATTTCGATGTTCGATTTCGTTGTTCGATTTCGTTGTTCGATTTCGTTGTTCGATTTCGTTGTTCGATTTCGTTGTTCCATTTCGTTGTTCGATTTCGTTGTTTAAATTCGTGTTCGATTTCGTTGATCGATTTCGTTGTTCGATTTTCTTTGTTCGATTTCGTTGTTCGATTTCGTTGTTCGATTTCGTGGTTCGAATTCGTTGTTCGAATTCGTTGTTCGATTTCGTTGTTCGATTTCGTTGTTCGATTTAGTTGTTCGATTTCGTTGTTCGATTTCGTTGTTCGATTTCGTTGTTCGATTTCATTGTTCGATTTCGATGTTCGATTTCGTTGTTCGATTTCGTTGTTCGATTTCGTTGTTCGATTTCGTTGTTCGATTTCGTTGTTCGATTTCGTTGTTCGATTTCGTTGTTCGATTTCGTTGTTCGATTTCGTTGTTCGATTTCGTTGTTCGATTCGTTATTCGATTTCGTTGTTCGATTTCGTTGTTCGATTTCGTTGTTCGATTTCGTTGTTCGATCTCGTTGTCCGATTCCGTTGTTCGATTTCGTTGTTCGATTTCGTTGTTCGATTTCGTTGTTCGATTTCGTTGTTCGATTTCGTTGTTCGATTTCGTTGTTCGATTTCGTTGTTCGATTTCGTTGTTCGATTTCGGTGTTCGATTTCGTTGTTCGATTTCGTTGTTCGATTTCGTTGTTCGAATTCGTTGTTCGAATTCGTTGTTCGGTTTCGTTGTTCGATTTCGTTGTTCGATTTCGTTGTCCGATTCCGTTGTTCGATTTCGTTGTTCGTTTTCGTTGTTCGATATTGTTGTATGATTTCGTGGTTCGATTTCGTTGTTCGATTGCGTTGTTCCATTTCGTTGTTCTATTTCGTGGTTCGATTTCGTGGTTTCAGTTTGTTGTTCGATTTCGATTTCGCTGTTCGATTTCGAAGTTGGATTTCGTTGTTCTATTTCGTTGTTCTAATTCGTTGTTCGATTTCGTTGTTCGATTTCGTTGTTCGATTTCGTTGTTCGATTTCGTTGTTCGATTCGTTATTCGATTTCGTTGTTCGATTTCGTTGTTCGATTTCGTTGTTCGATTTCGTTGTTCGATCTCGTTGTCCGATTCCGTTGTTCGATTTCGTTGTTCGATTTCGTTGTTCGATTCGTTATTCGATTTCGTTGTTCGATTTCTTGTTCGATTTCGTTGTTCCATTTCGTTATTCGATTTCGTTGTTCGATTTCGTTGTTAGATTTCGTTGTTCGTTGTTAGATTTCGTTGTTCGATTTCGTTGTCCGATTCCGTTGTTCGATTTCGTTGTTCGTTTTCGTTGTTCGATATTGTTGTATGATTTCGTGGTTCGATTTCGTTGTTCGATTTCGTTTTCCATTTCGTTGTTCGATTTCGTTGTTCGATTTCGTTGTTCGATTTCGTTGTTCGATTTCGTTGTTCGATTTCGTTGTTCGATTTCGTTGTTCGATTTCGTTGTTCGATTTCGTTGTTCGATTCGTTATTCGATTTCGTTGTTCGATTTCTTGTTCGATTTCGTTGTTCCATTTCGTTATTCGATTTCGTTGTTCGATTTCGTTGTTAGATTTCGTTGTTCGTTGTTAGATTTCGTTGTTCGATTTCGTTGTCCGATTCCGTTGTTCGATTTCGTTGTTCGTTTTCGTTGTTCGATATTGTTGTATGATTTCGTGGTTCGATTTCGTTGTTCGATTTCGTTTTCCATTTCGTTGTTCGATTTCGTTGTTCGATTTCGTTGTTCGATTTCGTTGTTCGATTTCGTTGTTCGATTTCGTTGTTCGATTTCGTTGTTCGATTTCGTTGTTCGATTTCGTTGTTCGATTTCGTTGTTCGATTTCGTTGTTCGATTTCGTTGTTAGATTTCGTTGTTCGTTGTTAGATTTCGTTGTTCTTTGTTCGATTTCGTTGTTCGATTTCGTTGTTCGATTTCGTTGTTCGATTTCGTTGTTCGATTTCGTTGTTCGATTTCGTTGTTCGATTTCGTTGTTCGATTTCGTTGTTCGATTTCGTTGTTCGATTTCGTTGTTCGATTTCGTTGTTCGATTTCGTTGTTCGATTTCGTTGTTCGATTTCGTTGTTCGATTTCGTTGTTCGATTTCGTTGTTCGATTTCGTTGTTCGATTTCTTTCTTCGATTTCGTTGTTCGATTTCGTTGTTCGAATTCGTTGTTCGAATTCGTTGTTCGATTTCGTTGTTCGATTTCGTTGTTCGATTTCGAAGTTCGATTTCGTTGTTCGATTTCGTTGTTCGATTCCGTTCGATTTCCTTGTTCGAATTCGTTGTTCGATTTCGTTCGAATTCGTTGTTCGATTTCGTTGTTCGATTTCGTTGTTCGATTTCGTTGTTCGATTTCGTTGTTCGATTTCGTTGTTCGATTTCGTTGTTTGAATTCGTGTTCGATTTCGTTGATCGATTTCGTTGTTCGATTTTCTTTGTTCGATTTGATTGTTCGATTTCGTTGATCGATTTCGTTTTTCGATTTCGTTGTTCGATTTCGTTGTTCGATTTCGTTGTTCGATTTCGTGGTTCGAATTCGTTGTTCGAATTCGTTGTTCGTTGTTAGATTTCGTTGTTCGTTGTTAGATTTCGTTGTTCTTTGTTCGATTTCGTGGATGGAATTCGTTGTTCGAATTCGTTGTTCGATTTCGTTGTTCGATTTCGTTGTTCGATTTCGTTGTTCGATTTCGTTGTTCGATTTCGTTGTTCGATTTCGTTGTTCGAATTCGTTGTTCGAATTCGTTGTTCGATTTCGTTGTTCGATTTCGTTGTTCGATTTCGAAGTTCGATTTCGTTGTTCGATTTCGTTGTTCGATTTCGTTGTTCGATTTCGTTGTTTGAATTCGTGTTCGATTTCGTTGATCGATTTCGTTGTTCGATTTTCTTTGTTCGATTTGATTGTTCGATTTCGTTGATCGATTTCGTTTTTCAATTTCGTTGTTCGATTTCGTTGTTCGATTTCGTTGTTCGATTTCGTGGTTCGAATTCGTTGTTCGAATTCGTTGTGCGTTGTTAGATTTCGTTGTTCGTTGTTAGATTTCGTTGTTCTTTGTTCGATTTCGTGGTTCGAATTCGTTGTTCGAATACGTTGTTCGATTTCGTTGTTCGATTTCGTTGTTTGAATTCGTGTTCGATTTCGTTGATCGATTTCGTTTATCGATTTTCTTTGTTCGATTTGATTGTTCGATTTCGTTGATCGATTTCGTTTTTCGATTTCGTTGTTCGATTTCGTTGTTCGATTTCGTTGTTCGATTTCGTGGTTCGAATTCGTTGTTCGAATTCGTTGTTCGTTGTTAGATTTCGTTGTTCGTTGTTAGATTTCGTTGTTCTTTGTTTGATTTCGTGGATGGAATTCGTTGTTCGAATTCGTTGTTCGATTTCGTTGTTCGATTTCGTTGTTCGAATTCGTTGTTCGAATTCGTTGTTCGATTTCGTTGTTCGATTTCGTTGTTCGATTTCGAAGTTCGATTTCGTTGTTCGATTTCGTTGTTCGATTTCGTTGTTCGATTTCGTATTTCGTTGTTCGAATTCGTTGTTCGATTTCGTTGTTCGATTTCGTTGTTCGATTTCGTTGTTCGATTTCGTTGTTCGATTTCATTGTTTGAATTCGTGTTCGATTTCGTTGATCGATTTCGTTTTTCGATTTTCTTTGTTCGATTTCGAAGTTCGATTTCGTTGTTCGATTTCGTTGTTCGATTTCGTTGTTCGATTTCATATTTCGTTGTTCGATTTCGTTGATCGATTTCGTTTTTCGATTTCGTTGTTCGATTTCGTTGTTCGATTTCGTTGTTCGATTTCGTGGTTCGAATTCGTTGTTCGAATTCGTTGTGCGTTGTTAGATTTCGTTGTTCGTTGTTAGATTTCGTTGTTCTTTGTTCGATTTCGTGGTTCGAATTCGTTGTTCGAATTCGTTGTTCGATTTCGTTGTTCGATTTCGTTGTTCGATTTTGTTGTTCGATTTCGTTGTTCGATTTCGTTGTTCGATTTCGTTGTTCGATTTCGTTGTTGGATTTCGTTGTTCGATTTCGAAGTTTGATTTCGTTGTTCGATTTCGTTGTTCGATTTCGTTGTTCGATTTCGTTGTTCGATTTCGTTGTTCGATTGTGTTGTTCGATTTCGTTGTTCGATTTCGTTGTTCGATTTCGTTGTTCGATTTCTTTGTTCGATTTCGTTGTTCGATTTCGAAGTTCGATTTCGTTGTTCGATTTCGTTGTTCGATTTCGTTGTTCGATTTCGTTGTTCGATTTCGTTGTTCGATTTCGTTGTTCGATTTCGTTGTTCGATTTCGTTGTTCGATGTCGTTGTTCGAATTCGTTGTTCGATTTCGTTGTTCGATTTCGTTGTTCGATTTCGTTGTTCGATTTCGTTGTTCGATTTCGTTGTCCGATTCCGTTGTTCGATTTCGTTGTTCGTTTTCGTTGTTCGATATTGTTGTATGATTTCGTGGTTCGATTTCGTTGTTCGATTGCGTTGTTCCATTTCGTTGTTCTATTTCGTGGTTCGATTTCGTGGTTTCAGTTTGTTGTTCGATTTCGATTTCGCTGTTCGATTTCGAAGTTGGATTTCGTTGTTCTATTTCGTTGTTCTAATTCGTTGTTCGATTTCGTTGTTCGATTTCGTTGTTCGATTCGTTATTCGATTTCGTTGTTCGATTTCGTTGTTCGATTTCGTTGTTCGATTTCGTTGTTCGATCTCGTTGTCCGATTCCTTTGTTCGATTTCGTTGTTCGTTTTCGTTGTTCGATATTGTTGTATGATTTCGTGGTTCGATTTCGTTGTTCGATTGCGTCGTTCCATTTCGTTGTTATATTTCGTGGTTCGATTTCGTGGTTTTAGTTTGTTGTTCGATTTCGATTTCGCTGTTCGATTTCGAAGTTGGATTTCGTTGTTCTATTTCGTTGTTCTTATTCGTTGTTCGATTTCGGTTTGATTTCGTTGTTCGATTTCGTTGTTCGATTCGTTATTCGATTTCGTTGTTCGATTTCTTGTTCGATTTCGTTGTTCCATTACGTTATTCGATTTCGTTGTTCGATTTCGTTGTTAGATTTCGTTGTTCGTTGTTAGATTTCGTTGTTCGATTTCGTTGTCTGATTCCGTTGTTCGATTTCGTTGTTCGTTTTCGTTGTTCGATATTGTTGTATGATTTCGTGGTTCGATTTCGTTGTTCGATTGCGTCGTTCCATTTCGTTGTTCTATTTCGTGGTTCGATTTCGTGGTTTCAGTTTGTTGTTCGATTTCGATTTCGCTGTTCGATTTCGAAGTTGGATTTCGTTGTTCTATTTCGTTGTTCTTATTCGTTGTTCGATTTCGTTGTTCGATTTCGTTGTTCGATTTCGTTGTTCGATTCGTTATTCGATTTCGTTGTTCGATTTCTTGTTCGATTTCGTTGTTCCATTACGTTATTCGATTTCGTTGTTCGATT
This sequence comes from Neocrepidodera transversa, assembly GCA_963243735.1. Classification (NCBI taxonomy): domain Eukaryota; kingdom Metazoa; phylum Arthropoda; class Insecta; order Coleoptera; family Chrysomelidae; genus Neocrepidodera; species Neocrepidodera transversa. The sequence goes on along the minus strand of OY725337.1, from coordinate 40,231,564 downwards.
TCGTTGTTAGATTTCGTTGTTCGTTGTTAGATTTCGTTGTTCGATTTCGTTGTCTGATTCCGTTGTTCGATTTCGTTGTTCGTTTTCGTTGTTCGATATTGTTGTATGATTTCGTGGTTCGATTTCGTTGTTCGATTTCGTTGTTCCATTTCGTTGTTCGATGTCGTTGTTCGAATTCGTTGTTCGATTTCGTTGTTCGATTTCGTTGTTCGATTTCGTTGTTCGATTTCGTTGTTCGATTTCGTTGTTCGATTTCGTTGTTCGATTTCGTTGTTCGATTTCGTTGTTGGATTTCGTTGTTCGATTTCGAAGTTCGATTTCGTTGTTCGATTCGTTATTCGATTTCGTTGTTCGATTTCGTTGTTCGATTTCGTTGTTCGATTTCGTTGTTCGATCTCGTTGTCCGATTCCTTTGTTCGATTTCGTTGTTCGTTTTCGTTGTTCGATATTGTTGTATGATTTCGTGGTTCGATTTCGTTGTTCGATTGCGTCGTTCCATTTCGTTGTTCTATTTCGTGGTTCGATTTCGTGGTTTCAGTTTGTTGTTCGATTTCGATTTCGCTGTTCGATTTCGAAGTTGGATTTCGTTGTTCTATTTCGTTGTTCTTATTCGTTGTTCGATTTCGTTGTTCGATTTCGTTGTGCGATTTCGTTGTTCGATTCGTTATTCGATTTCGTTGTTCGATTTCGTTGTTCGATTTCGTTGTTCGATTTCGTTGTTCGATTTCGTTGTTCGATTTCGTTGTTCGATTTCGTTGTTCGATTTCGTTGTTCGATTTCGTTGTTCGATTTCGTTGTTCGATTTCGTTGTTCGATTTCGTTGTTCGAATTCGTGTTCGATTTCGTTGATCGATTTCGTTGGTCGATTTTCTTTGTTCGATTTTCTTTGTTCGATTTGATTGTTCGATTTCGTTGATCGATTTCGTTTTTCGATTTCGTTGTTCGATTTCGTTGTTCGATTTCGTTGTTCGATTTCGTGGTTCGAATTCGTTGTTCGAATTCGTTGTTCGATTTCGTTGTTCGATTTCGTTGTTCGAATTCGTTGTTCGAATTCGTTGTTCGAATTCGTTGTTCGAATTCGTTGTTCGAATTCGTTGTTCGAATTCGTTGTTCGAATTCGTTGTTCGATTTCGTTGTTCGATTTCGTTGTTCGATTTCGTTGTTCGATTTCGTTGTTCGATTTCGTTGTTCGATTTCGTTGTTCGATTTCGTTGTACGAATTCGTTGTTCGAATTCGTTGTTCGATTTCGTTGTTCGATTTCGTTGTTCGATTTCGTTGTTCGATTTCGTTGTTCGATTTCGAAGTTCGATTTCGTTGTTCGATTTCGTTGTTCGATTTCGTATTTCGTTGTTCGAATTCGTTGTTCGATTTCGTTGTTCGATTTCGTTGTTCGATTTCGTTGTTCGAATTCGTTGTTCGATTTCGTTGTTCGAATTCGTTGTTCGAATTCGTTGTTCGAATTCGTTGTTCGATTTCGTTGTTCGATTTCGTTGTTCGATTTTGAAGTTCGATTTCGTTGTTCGATTTCGTTGTTCGATTTCGTTGTTCGATTTCGTTGTTCGATTTCGTTGTTCGATTTCGTTGTTCGAATTCGTTGTTCGAATTCGTTGTTCGAATTCGTTGTTCGGTTTCGTTGTTCGGTTTCGTTGTTCGGTTTCGTTGTTCGGTTTCGTTGTTCGATTTCGTTGTTCGATTTCGTTGTTCGATTTCGTTGTTCGATTTCGTTGTTCGATTTCGTTGTTCGATTTCGTTGTTCGATTTCGTTGTTCGATTTCGTTGTTCGATTTCGTTGTTCGATTTCGTTGTTCGATTTCGTCGATTTCGTTGTTCGATTTCGTTGTTCGATTTCGTTGTTCGATTTCGTTGTTCGATTTCGTTGTTCGATTTCGTTGTTCGAATTCGTTGTTCGAATTCGTTGTTCGATTTCGTTGTTCGATTTCGAAGTTCGATTTCGTTGTTCGATTTCGTTGTTCGATTTCGTTGTTCGATTTCGTTGTTCGATTTCGTTGTTCGATTTCGTTGTTCGATTTCGTTGTTCGAATTCGTTGTTCGAATTCGTTGCTCGATTTCGTTGTTCGAATTCATTGTTCGATTTCGTTGTTCGATTTCGTTGTTCGATTTCGTTGTTCGATTTCGTTGTTCGATTTCGTTGTTCGATTTCGTTGTTCGATTTCGTTGTTCGATTTCGTTGTTCGATTTCGTTGTTCGATTTCGTTGTTCGATTTCGTTGTTCCATTTCGTTGTTCGATTTCGTTGTTTAAATTCGTGTTCGATTTCGTTGATCGATTTCGTTGTTCGATTTTCTTTGTTCGATTTCGTTGTTCGATTTCGTTGTTCGATTTCGTGGTTCGAATTCGTTGTTCGAATTCGTTGTTCGATTTCGTTGTTCGATTTCGTTGTTCGATTTCGTTGTTCGATTTAGTTGTTCGATTTCGTTGTTCGATTTCGTTGTTCGATTTCATTGTTCGATTTCGATGTTCGATTTCGTTGTTCGATTTCGTTGTTCGATTTCGTTGTTCGATTTCGTTGTTCGATTTCGTTGTTCGATTTCGTTGTTCGATTTCGTTGTTCGATTTCGTTTTTCGATTTCGTTGTTCGATTTCGTTGTTCGATTTCGTTGTTCGATTTCGTTGTTCGAATTCGTTGTTCGAATTCGTTGTTCGAATTCGTTGTTCGAATTCGTTGTTCGATTTGGTTGTTCGATTTCGTTGTTCGATTTCGTTGTTCGATTTCGTTGTTCGATTTCGTTGTTCGATTTCGTTGTTCGATTTCGTTGTTCGATTTCGTTGTTCGATTTTGAAGTTAGATTTCGTTGTTCGATTTCGTTGTTCGATTTCGTTGTTCGATTTCGTTGTTCGATTTCATTGTTCGATTTCGTTGTTCGATTTCGTTGTCCGATTCCGTTGTTCGATTTCGTTGTTCGTTTTCGTTGTTCGTTTTCGTTGTTCTATATTGTTGTACGATTTCGTGGTTCGATTTCGTTGTTCGATTGCGTTGTTCCATTTCGTTGTTCTATTTCGTGGTTCGATTTCGTGGTTTCAGTTTGTTGTTCGATTTCGATTTCGCTGTTCGATTTCGAAGTTGGATTTCGTTGTTCTATTTCGTTGTTCTAATTCGTCGTTCGATTTCGTTGTTCGATTTCGTTGTTCGATTTCGTTGTTCTATCTATTCGTTATTCGATTTTGTTGTTCGATTTCGTTGTTCGATTTCGTTGTTCCATTTCGTTGTTCGATTTCGTTGTTCGATTTCGTTGTTCGATTTCGTTGTTCGATTTCGTTGTTCGAATTCGTTGTTCGAATTCGTTGTTCGAATTCGTTGTTCGATTTCGTTGTTTCGATTTCGTTGTTCGATTTCGTTCGATTTCGTTGTTCGATTTCGTTGTTCGATTTCGTTGTTCGAATTCGTGGTTCGAATTCGTTGTTCGAATTCGTTGTTCGATTTCGTTGTTCGGTTTCGTTGTTCGATTTCGTTATTCGATTTCGTTGTTCGATTTCGTTGTTCGATTTCGTTGTTCGAATTCGTTGTTCGAATTCGTTGTTCGAATTCGTTGTTCGATTTCGTTGTTCGATTTCGTTGTTCGATTTCGTTGTTCGATTTCGTTGTTCGATTTCGTTGTTCGATTTTGAAGTTCGATTTCGTTGTTCGATTTCGTTGTTCGATTTCGTTGTTCGATTTCGTTGTTCGATTTCGTTGTTCGAATTCGTTGTTCGAATTCGTTGTTCGGTTTCGTTGTTCGATTTCGATGTTAGATTTCGTTGTTCGTTGTTAGATTTCGTTGTTCGATTTCGTTGTCCGATTCCATTGTTCGATTTCGTTGTTCGTTTTCGTTGTTCGATATTGTTGTATGATTTCGTTGTTCGATTTCGTTGTTCGATTTCGTTGTTCGATTTCGTTGTTCGATTCGTTATTCGATTTCGTTGTTCGATTTCGTTGTTCGATTTCGTTGTTCGATTTCGTTGTTCGATCTCGTTGTCCGATCCCGTTGTTCGATTTCGTTGTTCGATTTCGTTCGATTTCGTTGTTCGATTTCGTTGTTCGATTTCGTTGTTCGATTTCGTTGTTCGATTTCGTTGTTCGATTTCGTTGTTCGATTTCGTTGTTCGATTTCGTTGTTCGATTTCGTTGTTCGAATTCGTTGTTCGAATTCGTTGTTCGGTTTCGTTGTTCGATTTCGTTGTTCGATTTCGTTGTCCGATTCCGTTGTTCGATTTCGTTGTTCGTTTTCGTTGTTCGATATTGTTGTATGATTTCGTGGTTCGATTTCGTTGTTCGATTGCGTTGTTCCATTTCGTTGTTCTATTTCGTGGTTCGATTTCGTGGTTTCAGTTTGTTCGATTTCGATTTCGCTGTTCGATTTCGAAGTTGGATTTCGTTGTTCTATTTCGTTGTTCTAATTCGTTGTTCGATTTCGTTGTTCGATTTCGTTGTTCGATTTCGTTGTTCGATTCGTTATTCGATTTCGTTGTTCGATTTCGTTGTTCGATTTCGTTGTTCGATTTCGTTGTTCGATCTCGTTGTCCGATTCCGTTGTTCGATTTCGTTGTTCGATTTCGTTGTTCGATTCGTTATTCGATTTCGTTGTTCGATTTCTTGTTCGATTTCGTTGTTCCATTTCGTTATTCGATTTCGTTGTTCGATTTCGTTGTTAGATTTCGTTGTTCGTTGTTAGATTTCGTTGTTCGATTTCGTTGTCCGATTCCGTTGTTCGATTTCGTTGTTCGTTTTCGTTGTTCGATATTGTTGTATGATTTCGTGGTTCGATTTCGTTGTTCGATTTCGTTTTCCATTTCGTTGTTCGATTTCGTTGTTCGATTTCGTTGTTCGATTTCGTTGTTCGATTTCGTTGTTCGATTTCGTTGTTCGATTTCGTTGTTCGATTTCGTTGTTCGATTTCGTTGTTCGATTCGTTATTCGATTTCGTTGTTCGATTTCTTGTTCGATTTCGTTGTTCGATTTCGTTGTTCGATTTCGTTGTTCGATTTCGTTGTTCGATTTCGTTGTTCGATTTCGTTGTTCGATTTCGTTGTTCGATTTCGTTGTTCGATTTCGTTGTTCGATTTCGTTGTTCGATTTCGTTGTTCGATTTCGTTGTTCGATTTCGTTGTTCGATTTCGTTGTTCGATTTCGTTGTTCGATTTCGTTGTTCGATTTCGTTGTTCGATTTCGTTGTTCGATTTCGTTGTTCGATTTCGTTGTTCGATTTCGTTGTTCGATTTCGTTGTTCGATTTCGTTGTTCCATTTCGTTGTTCGATTTCGTTGTTTAAATTCGTGTTCGATTTCGTTGATCGATTTCGTTGTTCGATTTTCTTTGTTCGATTTCGTTGTTCGATTTCGTTGTTCGATTTCGTGGTTCGAATTCGTTGTTCGAATTCGTTGTTCGATTTCGTTGTTCGATTTCGTTGTTCGATTTAGTTGTTCGATTTCGTTGTTCGATTTCGTTGTTCGATTTCGTTGTTCGATTTCATTGTTCGATTTCGATGTTCGATTTCGTTGTTCGATTTCGTTGTTCGATTTCGTTGTTCGATTTCGTTGTTCGATTTCGTTGTTCGATTTCGTTGTTCGATTTCGTTGTTCGATTTCGTTGTTCGATTTCGTTGTTCGATTTCGTTGTTCGATTTCGTTGTTCGATTTCGTTGTTCGATTTCGTTGTTCGAATTCGTTGTTCGAATTCGTTGTTCGAATTCGTTGTTCGATTTCGTTGTTCGATTTCGTTGTTCGATTTCGTTGTTCGATTTCGTTGTTCGATTTCGTTGTTCGATTTCGTTGTTCGATTTCGTTGTTCGATTTCGTTGTTCGATTTTGAAGTTAGATTTCGTTGTTCGATTTCGTTGTTCGATTTCGTTGTTCGATTTCGTTGTTCGATTTCATTGTTCGATTTCGTTGTTCGATTTCGTTGTCCGATTCCGTTGTTCGATTTCGTTGTTCGTTTTCGTTGTTCGTTTTCGTTGTTCTATATTGTTGTACGATTTCGTGGTTCGAATTCGTTGTTCGATTGCGTTGTTCCATTTCGTTGTTCTATTTCGTGGTTCGATTTCGTGGTTTCAGTTTGTTGTTCGATTTCGATTTCGCTGTTCGATTTCGAAGTTGGATTTCGTTGTTCTATTTCGTTGTTCTAATTCGTCGTTCGATTTCGTTGTTCGATTTCGTTGTTCGATTTCGTTGTTCTATTCGTTATTCGATTTTGTTGTTCGATTTCGTTGTTCGATTTCGTTGTTCCATTTCGTTGTTCGATTTCGTTGTTCGATTTCGTTGTTCGATTTCGTTGTTCGAATTCGTTGTTCGAATTCGTTGTTCGAATTCGTTGTTCGATGTCGTTGTTTGATTTCGTTGTTCGATTTCGTTCGATTTCGTTGTTCGATTTCGTTGTTCGATTTCGTTGTTCGAATTCGTGGTTCGAATTCGTTGTTCGAATTCGTTGTTCGATTTCGTTGTTCGATTTCGTTGTTCGGTTTCGTTGTTCGATTTCGTTGTTCGATTTCGTTGTTCGATTTCGTTGTTCGATTTCGTTGTTCGAATTCGTTGTTCGAATTCGTTGTTCGAATTCGTTGTTCGATTTCGTTGTTCGATTTCGTTGTTCGATTTCGTTGTTCGATTTCGTTGTTCGATTTCGTTGTTCGATTTCGTTGTTCGATTTTGAAGTTCGATTTCGTTGTTCGATTTCGTTGTTCGATTTCGTTGTTCGATTTCGTTGTTCGAATTCGTTGTTCGAATTCGTTGTTCGGTTTCGTTGTTCGATTTCGATGTTAGATTTCGTTGTTCGTTGTTAGATTTCGTTGTTCGATTTCGTTGTCCGATTCCGTTGTTCGATTTCGTTGTTCGTTTTCGTTGTTCGATATTGTTGTATGATTTCGTTGTTCGATTTCGTTGTTCGATTTCGTTGTTCGATTTCGTTGTTCGATTTCGTTGTTCGATTCGTTATTCGATTTCGTTGTTCGATTTCGTTGTTCGATTTCGTTGTTCGATCTCGTTGTCCGATTCCGTTGTTCGATTTCGTTGTTCGATTTCGTTGTTCGATTTCGTTGTTCGATTTCGTTGTTCGATTTCGTTGTTCGATTTCGTTGTTCGATTTCGTTGTTCGATTTCGTTGTTCGATTTCGTTGTTCGATTTCGTTGTTCGATTTCGTTGTTCGATTTCGTTGTTCGATTTCGTTGTTCGATTTCGTTGTTCGAATTCGTTGTTCGAATTCGTTGTTCGAATTCGTTGTTCGATTTCGTTGTTCGATTTCGTTGTTCGATTTCGTTGTTCGATTTCGTTGTTCGATTTCGTTGTTCGATTTCGTTGTTCGATTTCGTTGTTCGATTTCGTTGTTCGATTTCGTTGTTCGATTTTGAAGTTAGATTTCGTTGTTCGATTTCGTTGTTCGATTTCGTTGTTCGATTTCGTTGTTCGATTTCATTGTTCGATTTCGTTGTTCGATTTCGTTGTCCGATTTCGTTGTTCGTTTTCGTTGTTCGTTTTCGTTGTTCTATATTGTTGTACGATTTCGTGGTTCGATTTCGTTGTTCGATTGCGTTGTTCCATTTCGTTGTTCTATTTCGTGGTTCGATTTCGTGGTTTCAGTTTGTTGTTCGATTTCGATTTCGCTGTTCGATTTCGAAGTTGGATTTCGTTGTTCTATTTCGTTGTTCTAATTCGTCGTTCGATTTCGTTGTTCGATTTCGTTGTTCGATTTCGTTGTTCTATTCGTTATTCGATTTTGTTGTTCGATTTCGTTGTTCGATTTCGTTGTTCCATTTCGTTGTTCGATTTCGTTGTTCGATTTCGTTGTTCGATTTCGTTGTTCGAATTCGTTGTTCGAATTCGTTGTTCGAATTCGTTGTTCGATTTCGTTGTTTGATTTCGTTGTTCGATTTCGTTCGATTTCGTTGTTCGATTTCGTTGTTCGATTTCGTTGTTCGAATTCGTGGTTCGAATTCGTTGTTCGAATTCGTTGTTCGATTTCGTTGTTCGATTTCGTTGTTCGGTTTCGTTGTTCGATTTCGTTGTTCGATTTCGTTGTTCGATTTCGTTGTTCGATTTCGTTGTTCGAATTCGTTGTTCGAATTCGTTGTTCGAATTCGTTGTTCGATTTCGTTGTTCGATTTCGTTGTTCGATTTCGTTGTTCGATTTCGTTGTTCGATTTCGTTGTTCGATTTCGTTGTTCGATTTTGAAGTTCGATTTCGTTGTTCGATTTCGTTGTTCGATTTCGTTGTTCGAATTCGTTGTTCGAATTCGTTGTTCGGTTTCGTTGTTCGATTTCGATGTTAGAATTCGTTGTTCGTTGTTAGATTTCGTTGTTCGATTTCGTTGTCCGATTCCGTTGTTCGATTTCGTTGTTCGTTTTCGTTGTTCGATATTGTTGTATGATTTCGTTGTTCGATTTCGTTGTTCGATTTCGTTGTTCGATTTCGTTGTTCGATTTCGTTGTTCGATTCGTTATTCGATTTCGTTGTTCGATTTCGTTGTTCGATTTCGTTGTTCGATTTCGTTGTTCGATCTCGTTGTCCGATTCCGTTGTTCGATTTCGTTGTTCGATTTCGTTGTTCGATTTCGTTGTTCGATTTCGTTGTTCGATTTCGTTGTTCGATTTCGTTGTTCGATTTCGTTGTTCGATTTCGTTGTTCGATTTCGTTGTTCGATTTCGTTGTTCGATTTCGTTGTTCGATTTCGTTGTTCGAATTCGTTGTTCGAATTCGTTGTTCGGTTTCGTTGTTCGATTTCGTTGTTCGATTTCGTTGTCCGATTCCGTTGTTCGATTTCGTTGTTCGTTTTCGTTGTTCGATATTGTTGTATGATTTCGTGGTTCGATTTCGTTGTTCGATTGCGTTGTTCGATTCCGTTCGATTTCCTTGTTCGAATTCGTTGTTCGATTTCGTTCGAATTCGTTGTTCGATTTCGTTGTTCGATTTCGTTGTTCGATTTCGTTGTTTGAATTCGTGTTCGATTTCGTTGATCGATTTCGTTGTTCGATTTCGAAGTTCGATTTCGTTGTTCGATTTCGTTGTTCGATTCCGTTCGATTTCCTTGTTCGAATTCGTTGTTCGATTTCGTTCGAATTCGTTGTTCGATTTCGTTGTTCGATTTCGTTGTTCGATTTCGTTGTTCGATTTCGTTGTTCGATTTCGTTGTTCGATTTCGTTGTTTGAATTCGTGTTCGATTTCGTTGATCGATTTCGTTGTTCGATTTTCTTTGTTCGATTTGATTGTTCGATTTCGTTGATCGATTTCGTTTTTCGATTTCGTTGTTCGATTTCGTTGTTCGATTTCGTTGTTCGATTTCGTGGTTCGAATTCGTTGTTCGAATTCGTTGTTCGTTGTTAGATTTCGTTGTTCGTTGTTAGATTTCGTTGTTCTTTGTTCGATTTCGTGGATGGAATTCGTTGTTCGAATTCGTTGTTCGATTTCGTTGTTCGATTTCGTTGTTCGATTTCGTTGTTCGATTTCGTTGTTCGATTTCGTTGTTCGATTTCGTTGTTCGAATTCGTTGTTCGAATTCGTTGTTCGATTTCGTTGTTCGATTTCGTTGTTCGATTTCGAAGTTCGATTTCGTTGTTCGATTTCGTTGTTCGATTTCGTTGTTCGATTTCGTTGTTTGAATTCGTGTTCGATTTCGTTGATCGATTTCGTTGTTCGATTTTCTTTGTTCGATTTGATTGTTCGATTTCGTTGATCGATTTCGTTTTTCAATTTCGTTGTTCGATTTCGTTGTTCGATTTCGTTGTTCGATTTCGTGGTTCGAATTCGTTGTTCGAATTCGTTGTGCGTTGTTAGATTTCGTTGTTCGTTGTTAGATTTCGTTGTTCTTTGTTCGATTTCGTGGTTCGAATTCGTTGTTCGAATACGTTGTTCGATTTCGTTGTTCGATTTCGTTGTTTGAATTCGTGTTCGATTTCGTTGATCGATTTCGTTTATCGATTTTCTTTGTTCGATTTGATTGTTCGATTTCGTTGATCGATTTCGTTTTTCGATTTCGTTGTTCGATTTCGTTGTTCGATTTCGTTGTTCGATTTCGTGGTTCGAATTCGTTGTTCGAATTCGTTGTTCGTTGTTAGATTTCGTTGTTCGTTGTTAGATTTCGTTGTTCTTTGTTTGATTTCGTGGATGGAATTCGTTGTTCGAATTCGTTGTTCGATTTCGTTGTTCGATTTCGTTGTTCGAATTCGTTGTTCGAATTCGTTGTTCGATTTCGTTGTTCGATTTCGTTGTTCGATTTCGAAGTTCGATTTCGTTGTTCGATTTCGTTGTTCGATTTCGTTGTTCGATTTCGTATTTCGTTGTTCGAATTCGTTGTTCGATTTCGTTGTTCGATTTCGTTGTTCGATTTCGTTGTTCGATTTCGTTGTTCGATTTCATTGTTTGAATTCGTGTTCGATTTCGTTGATCGATTTCGTTTTTCGATTTTCTTTGTTCGATTTCGAAGTTCGATTTCGTTGTTCGATTTCGTTGTTCGATTTCGTTGTTCGATTTCATATTTCGTTGTTCGATTTCGTTGATCGATTTCGTTTTTCGATTTCGTTGTTCGATTTCGTTGTTCGATTTCGTTGTTCGATTTCGTGGTTCGAATTCGTTGTTCGAATTCGTTGTGCGTTGTTAGATTTCGTTGTTCGTTGTTAGATTTCGTTGTTCTTTGTTCGATTTCGTGGTTCGAATTCGTTGTTCGAATTCGTTGTTCGATTTCGTTGTTCGATTTCGTTGTTCGATTTTGTTGTTCGATTTCGTTGTTCGATTTCGTTGTTCGATTTCGTTGTTCGATTTCGTTGTTGGATTTCGTTGTTCGATTTCGAAGTTTGATTTCGTTGTTCGATTTCGTTGTTCGATTTCGTTGTTCGATTTCGTTGTTCGATTTCGTTGTTCGATTGTGTTGTTCGATTTCGTTGTTCGATTTCGTTGTTCGATTTCGTTGTTCGATTTCTTTGTTCGATTTCGTTGTTCGATTTCGAAGTTCGATTTCGTTGTTCGATTTCGTTGTTCGATTTCGTTGTTCGATTTCGTTGTTCGATTTCGTTGTTCGATTTCGTTGTTCGATTTCGTTGTTCGATTTCGTTGTTCGATGTCGTTGTTCGAATTCGTTGTTCGATTTCGTTGTTCGATTTCGTTGTTCGATTTCGTTGTTCGATTTCGTTGTTCGATTTCGTTGTCCGATTCCGTTGTTCGATTTCGTTGTTCGTTTTCGTTGTTCGATATTGTTGTATGATTTCGTGGTTCGATTTCGTTGTTCGATTGCGTTGTTCCATTTCGTTGTTCTATTTCGTGGTTCGATTTCGTGGTTTCAGTTTGTTGTTCGATTTCGATTTCGCTGTTCGATTTCGAAGTTGGATTTCGTTGTTCTATTTCGTTGTTCTAATTCGTTGTTCGATTTCGTTGTTCGATTTCGTTGTTCGATTCGTTATTCGATTTCGTTGTTCGATTTCGTTGTTCGATTTCGTTGTTCGATTTCGTTGTTCGATCTCGTTGTCCGATTCCTTTGTTCGATTTCGTTGTTCGTTTTCGTTGTTCGATATTGTTGTATGATTTCGTGGTTCGATTTCGTTGTTCGATTGCGTCGTTCCATTTCGTTGTTATATTTCGTGGTTCGATTTCGTGGTTTTAGTTTGTTGTTCGATTTCGATTTCGCTGTTCGATTTCGAAGTTGGATTTCGTTGTTCTATTTCGTTGTTCTTATTCGTTGTTCGATTTCGGTTTGATTTCGTTGTTCGATTTCGTTGTTCGATTCGTTATTCGATTTCGTTGTTCGATTTCTTGTTCGATTTCGTTGTTCCATTACGTTATTCGATTTCGTTGTTCGATTTCGTTGTTAGATTTCGTTGTTCGTTGTTAGATTTCGTTGTTCGATTTCGTTGTCTGATTCCGTTGTTCGATTTCGTTGTTCGTTTTCGTTGTTCGATATTGTTGTATGATTTCGTGGTTCGATTTCGTTGTTCGATTGCGTCGTTCCATTTCGTTGTTCTATTTCGTGGTTCGATTTCGTGGTTTCAGTTTGTTGTTCGATTTCGATTTCGCTGTTCGATTTCGAAGTTGGATTTCGTTGTTCTATTTCGTTGTTCTTATTCGTTGTTCGATTTCGTTGTTCGATTTCGTTGTTCGATTTCGTTGTTCGATTCGTTATTCGATTTCGTTGTTCGATTTCTTGTTCGATTTCGTTGTTCCATTACGTTATTCGATTTCGTTGTTCGATTTCGTTGTTAGATTTCGTTGTTCGTTGTTAGATTTCGTTGTTCGATTTCGTTGTCTGATTCCGTTGTTCGATTTCGTTGTTCGTTTTCGTTGTTCGATATTGTTGTATGATTTCGTGGTTCGATTTCGTTGTTCGATTTCGTTGTTCCATTTCGTTGTTCGATGTCGTTGTTCGAATTCGTTGTTCGATTTCGTTGTTCGATTTCGTTGTTCGATTTCGTTGTTCGATTTCGTTGTTCGATTTCGTTGTTCGATTTCGTTGTTCGATTTCGTTGTTCGATTTCGTTGTTGGATTTCGTTGTTCGATTTCGAAGTTCGATTTCGTTGTTCGATTCGTTATTCGATTTCGTTGTTCGATTTCGTTGTTCGATTTCGTTGTTCGATTTCGTTGTTCGATCTCGTTGTCCGATTCCTTTGTTCGATTTCGTTGTTCGTTTTCGTTGTTCGATATTGTTGTATGATTTCGTGGTTCGATTTCGTTGTTCGATTGCGTCGTTCCATTTCGTTGTTCTATTTCGTGGTTCGATTTCGTGGTTTCAGTTTGTTGTTCGATTTCGATTTCGCTGTTCGATTTCGAAGTTGGATTTCGTTGTTCTATTTCGTTGTTCTTATTCGTTGTTCGATTTCGTTGTTCGATTTCGTTGTGCGATTTCGTTGTTCGATTCGTTATTCGATTTCGTTGTTCGATTTCGTTGTTCGATTTCGTTGTTCGATTTCGTTGTTCGATTTCGTTGTTCGATTTCGTTGTTCGATTTCGTTGTTCGATTTCGTTGTTCGATTTCGTTGTTCGATTTCGTTGTTCGATTTCGTTGTTCGATTTCGTTGTTCGAATTCGTGTTCGATTTCGTTGATCGATTTCGTTGGTCGATTTTCTTTGTTCGATTTTCTTTGTTCGATTTGATTGTTCGATTTCGTTGATCGATTTCGTTTTTCGATTTCGTTGTTCGATTTCGTTGTTCGATTTCGTTGTTCGATTTCGTGGTTCGAATTCGTTGTTCGAATTCGTTGTTCGATTTCGTTGTTCGATTTCGTTGTTCGAATTCGTTGTTCGAATTCGTTGTTCGAATTCGTTGTTCGAATTCGTTGTTCGAATTCGTTGTTCGAATTCGTTGTTCGAATTCGTTGTTCGATTTCGTTGTTCGATTTCGTTGTTCGATTTCGTTGTTCGATTTCGTTGTTCGATTTCGTTGTTCGATTTCGTTGTTCGATTTCGTTGTACGAATTCGTTGTTCGAATTCGTTGTTCGATTTCGTTGTTCGATTTCGTTGTTCGATTTCGTTGTTCGATTTCGTTGTTCGATTTCGAAGTTCGATTTCGTTGTTCGATTTCGTTGTTCGATTTCGTATTTCGTTGTTCGAATTCGTTGTTCGATTTCGTTGTTCGATTTCGTTGTTCGATTTCGTTGTTCGAATTCGTTGTTCGATTTCGTTGTTCGAATTCGTTGTTCGAATTCGTTGTTCGAATTCGTTGTTCGATTTCGTTGTTCGATTTCGTTGTTCGATTTTGAAGTTCGATTTCGTTGTTCGATTTCGTTGTTCGATTTCGTTGTTCGATTTCGTTGTTCGATTTCGTTGTTCGATTTCGTTGTTCGAATTCGTTGTTCGAATTCGTTGTTCGAATTCGTTGTTCGGTTTCGTTGTTCGGTTTCGTTGTTCGGTTTCGTTGTTCGGTTTCGTTGTTCGATTTCGTTGTTCGATTTCGTTGTTCGATTTCGTTGTTCGATTTCGTTGTTCGATTTCGTTGTTCGATTTCGTTGTTCGATTTCGTTGTTCGATTTCGTTGTTCGATTTCGTTGTTCGATTTCGTCGATTTCGTTGTTCGATTTCGTTGTTCGATTTCGTTGTTCGATTTCGTTGTTCGATTTCGTTGTTCGATTTCGTTGTTCGAATTCGTTGTTCGAATTCGTTGTTCGATTTCGTTGTTCGATTTCGAAGTTCGATTTCGTTGTTCGATTTCGTTGTTCGATTTCGTTGTTCGATTTCGTTGTTCGATTTCGTTGTTCGATTTCGTTGTTCGATTTCGTTGTTCGAATTCGTTGTTCGAATTCGTTGCTCGATTTCGTTGTTCGAATTCATTGTTCGATTTCGTTGTTCGATTTCGTTGTTCGATTTCGTTGTTCGATTTCGTTGTTCGATTTCGTTGTTCGATTTCGTTGTTCGATTTCGTTGTTCGATTTCGTTGTTCGATTTCGTTGTTCGATTTCGTTGTTCGATTTCGTTGTTCCATTTCGTTGTTCGATTTCGTTGTTTAAATTCGTGTTCGATTTCGTTGATCGATTTCGTTGTTCGATTTTCTTTGTTCGATTTCGTTGTTCGATTTCGTTGTTCGATTTCGTGGTTCGAATTCGTTGTTCGAATTCGTTGTTCGATTTCGTTGTTCGATTTCGTTGTTCGATTTCGTTGTTCGATTTAGTTGTTCGATTTCGTTGTTCGATTTCGTTGTTCGATTTCATTGTTCGATTTCGATGTTCGATTTCGTTGTTCGATTTCGTTGTTCGATTTCGTTGTTCGATTTCGTTGTTCGATTTCGTTGTTCGATTTCGTTGTTCGATTTCGTTGTTCGATTTCGTTTTTCGATTTCGTTGTTCGATTTCGTTGTTCGATTTCGTTGTTCGATTTCGTTGTTCGAATTCGTTGTTCGAATTCGTTGTTCGAATTCGTTGTTCGAATTCGTTGTTCGATTTGGTTGTTCGATTTCGTTGTTCGATTTCGTTGTTCGATTTCGTTGTTCGATTTCGTTGTTCGATTTCGTTGTTCGATTTCGTTGTTCGATTTCGTTGTTCGATTTTGAAGTTAGATTTCGTTGTTCGATTTCGTTGTTCGATTTCGTTGTTCGATTTCGTTGTTCGATTTCATTGTTCGATTTCGTTGTTCGATTTCGTTGTCCGATTCCGTTGTTCGATTTCGTTGTTCGTTTTCGTTGTTCGTTTTCGTTGTTCTATATTGTTGTACGATTTCGTGGTTCGATTTCGTTGTTCGATTGCGTTGTTCCATTTCGTTGTTCTATTTCGTGGTTCGATTTCGTGGTTTCAGTTTGTTGTTCGATTTCGATTTCGCTGTTCGATTTCGAAGTTGGATTTCGTTGTTCTATTTCGTTGTTCTAATTCGTCGTTCGATTTCGTTGTTCGATTTCGTTGTTCGATTTCGTTGTTCTATCTATTCGTTATTCGATTTTGTTGTTCGATTTCGTTGTTCGATTTCGTTGTTCCATTTCGTTGTTCGATTTCGTTGTTCGATTTCGTTGTTCGATTTCGTTGTTCGATTTCGTTGTTCGAATTCGTTGTTCGAATTCGTTGTTCGAATTCGTTGTTCGATTTCGTTGTTTCGATTTCGTTGTTCGATTTCGTTCGATTTCGTTGTTCGATTTCGTTGTTCGATTTCGTTGTTCGAATTCGTGGTTCGAATTCGTTGTTCGAATTCGTTGTTCGATTTCGTTGTTCGGTTTCGTTGTTCGATTTCGTTATTCGATTTCGTTGTTCGATTTCGTTGTTCGATTTCGTTGTTCGAATTCGTTGTTCGAATTCGTTGTTCGAATTCGTTGTTCGATTTCGTTGTTCGATTTCGTTGTTCGATTTCGTTGTTCGATTTCGTTGTTCGATTTCGTTGTTCGATTTTGAAGTTCGATTTCGTTGTTCGATTTCGTTGTTCGATTTCGTTGTTCGATTTCGTTGTTCGATTTCGTTGTTCGAATTCGTTGTTCGAATTCGTTGTTCGGTTTCGTTGTTCGATTTCGATGTTAGATTTCGTTGTTCGTTGTTAGATTTCGTTGTTCGATTTCGTTGTCCGATTCCATTGTTCGATTTCGTTGTTCGTTTTCGTTGTTCGATATTGTTGTATGATTTCGTTGTTCGATTTCGTTGTTCGATTTCGTTGTTCGATTTCGTTGTTCGATTCGTTATTCGATTTCGTTGTTCGATTTCGTTGTTCGATTTCGTTGTTCGATTTCGTTGTTCGATCTCGTTGTCCGATCCCGTTGTTCGATTTCGTTGTTCGATTTCGTTCGATTTCGTTGTTCGATTTCGTTGTTCGATTTCGTTGTTCGATTTCGTTGTTCGATTTCGTTGTTCGATTTCGTTGTTCGATTTCGTTGTTCGATTTCGTTGTTCGATTTCGTTGTTCGAATTCGTTGTTCGAATTCGTTGTTCGGTTTCGTTGTTCGATTTCGTTGTTCGATTTCGTTGTCCGATTCCGTTGTTCGATTTCGTTGTTCGTTTTCGTTGTTCGATATTGTTGTATGATTTCGTGGTTCGATTTCGTTGTTCGATTGCGTTGTTCCATTTCGTTGTTCTATTTCGTGGTTCGATTTCGTGGTTTCAGTTTGTTCGATTTCGATTTCGCTGTTCGATTTCGAAGTTGGATTTCGTTGTTCTATTTCGTTGTTCTAATTCGTTGTTCGATTTCGTTGTTCGATTTCGTTGTTCGATTTCGTTGTTCGATTCGTTATTCGATTTCGTTGTTCGATTTCGTTGTTCGATTTCGTTGTTCGATTTCGTTGTTCGATCTCGTTGTCCGATTCCGTTGTTCGATTTCGTTGTTCGATTTCGTTGTTCGATTCGTTATTCGATTTCGTTGTTCGATTTCTTGTTCGATTTCGTTGTTCCATTTCGTTATTCGATTTCGTTGTTCGATTTCGTTGTTAGATTTCGTTGTTCGTTGTTAGATTTCGTTGTTCGATTTCGTTGTCCGATTCCGTTGTTCGATTTCGTTGTTCGTTTTCGTTGTTCGATATTGTTGTATGATTTCGTGGTTCGATTTCGTTGTTCGATTTCGTTTTCCATTTCGTTGTTCGATTTCGTTGTTCGATTTCGTTGTTCGATTTCGTTGTTCGATTTCGTTGTTCGATTTCGTTGTTCGATTTCGTTGTTCGATTTCGTTGTTCGATTTCGTTGTTCGATTCGTTATTCGATTTCGTTGTTCGATTTCTTGTTCGATTTCGTTGTTCGATTTCGTTGTTCGATTTCGTTGTTCGATTTCGTTGTTCGATTTCGTTGTTCGATTTCGTTGTTCGATTTCGTTGTTCGATTTCGTTGTTCGATTTCGTTGTTCGATTTCGTTGTTCGATTTCGTTGTTCGATTTCGTTGTTCGATTTCGTTGTTCGATTTCGTTGTTCGATTTCGTTGTTCGATTTCGTTGTTCGATTTCGTTGTTCGATTTCGTTGTTCGATTTCGTTGTTCGATTTCGTTGTTCGATTTCGTTGTTCGATTTCGTTGTTCCATTTCGTTGTTCGATTTCGTTGTTTAAATTCGTGTTCGATTTCGTTGATCGATTTCGTTGTTCGATTTTCTTTGTTCGATTTCGTTGTTCGATTTCGTTGTTCGATTTCGTGGTTCGAATTCGTTGTTCGAATTCGTTGTTCGATTTCGTTGTTCGATTTCGTTGTTCGATTTAGTTGTTCGATTTCGTTGTTCGATTTCGTTGTTCGATTTCGTTGTTCGATTTCATTGTTCGATTTCGATGTTCGATTTCGTTGTTCGATTTCGTTGTTCGATTT
Source organism: Neocrepidodera transversa (assembly GCA_963243735.1). Lineage (NCBI taxonomy): Eukaryota > Metazoa > Arthropoda > Insecta > Coleoptera > Chrysomelidae > Neocrepidodera > Neocrepidodera transversa. Next base: position 40,213,914 of record OY725337.1, on the reverse strand, counting down.
CGTTGTTCGATTTCGTTGTTCGATTTCGTTGTTCGATTTCGTTGTTCGATTTCGTTGTTCGATTTCGTTGTTCGATTTCGTTGTTCGATTTCGTTGTTCGATTTCGTTGTTCGATTTCGTTGTTCGATTTCGTTGTTCGAATTCGTTGTTCGAATTCGTTGTTCGAATTCGTTGTTCGATTTCGTTGTTCGATTTCGTTGTTCGATTTCGTTGTTCGATTTCGTTGTTCGATTTCGTTGTTCGATTTCGTTGTTCGATTTCGTTGTTCGATTTCGTTGTTCGATTTTGAAGTTAGATTTCGTTGTTCGATTTCGTTGTTCGATTTCGTTGTTCGATTTCGTTGTTCGATTTCATTGTTCGATTTCGTTGTTCGATTTCGTTGTCCGATTCCGTTGTTCGATTTCGTTGTTCGTTTTCGTTGTTCGTTTTCGTTGTTCTATATTGTTGTACGATTTCGTGGTTCGAATTCGTTGTTCGATTGCGTTGTTCCATTTCGTTGTTCTATTTCGTGGTTCGATTTCGTGGTTTCAGTTTGTTGTTCGATTTCGATTTCGCTGTTCGATTTCGAAGTTGGATTTCGTTGTTCTATTTCGTTGTTCTAATTCGTCGTTCGATTTCGTTGTTCGATTTCGTTGTTCGATTTCGTTGTTCTATTCGTTATTCGATTTTGTTGTTCGATTTCGTTGTTCGATTTCGTTGTTCCATTTCGTTGTTCGATTTCGTTGTTCGATTTCGTTGTTCGATTTCGTTGTTCGAATTCGTTGTTCGAATTCGTTGTTCGAATTCGTTGTTCGATGTCGTTGTTTGATTTCGTTGTTCGATTTCGTTCGATTTCGTTGTTCGATTTCGTTGTTCGATTTCGTTGTTCGAATTCGTGGTTCGAATTCGTTGTTCGAATTCGTTGTTCGATTTCGTTGTTCGATTTCGTTGTTCGGTTTCGTTGTTCGATTTCGTTGTTCGATTTCGTTGTTCGATTTCGTTGTTCGATTTCGTTGTTCGAATTCGTTGTTCGAATTCGTTGTTCGAATTCGTTGTTCGATTTCGTTGTTCGATTTCGTTGTTCGATTTCGTTGTTCGATTTCGTTGTTCGATTTCGTTGTTCGATTTCGTTGTTCGATTTTGAAGTTCGATTTCGTTGTTCGATTTCGTTGTTCGATTTCGTTGTTCGATTTCGTTGTTCGAATTCGTTGTTCGAATTCGTTGTTCGGTTTCGTTGTTCGATTTCGATGTTAGATTTCGTTGTTCGTTGTTAGATTTCGTTGTTCGATTTCGTTGTCCGATTCCGTTGTTCGATTTCGTTGTTCGTTTTCGTTGTTCGATATTGTTGTATGATTTCGTTGTTCGATTTCGTTGTTCGATTTCGTTGTTCGATTTCGTTGTTCGATTTCGTTGTTCGATTCGTTATTCGATTTCGTTGTTCGATTTCGTTGTTCGATTTCGTTGTTCGATCTCGTTGTCCGATTCCGTTGTTCGATTTCGTTGTTCGATTTCGTTGTTCGATTTCGTTGTTCGATTTCGTTGTTCGATTTCGTTGTTCGATTTCGTTGTTCGATTTCGTTGTTCGATTTCGTTGTTCGATTTCGTTGTTCGATTTCGTTGTTCGATTTCGTTGTTCGATTTCGTTGTTCGATTTCGTTGTTCGATTTCGTTGTTCGAATTCGTTGTTCGAATTCGTTGTTCGAATTCGTTGTTCGATTTCGTTGTTCGATTTCGTTGTTCGATTTCGTTGTTCGATTTCGTTGTTCGATTTCGTTGTTCGATTTCGTTGTTCGATTTCGTTGTTCGATTTCGTTGTTCGATTTCGTTGTTCGATTTTGAAGTTAGATTTCGTTGTTCGATTTCGTTGTTCGATTTCGTTGTTCGATTTCGTTGTTCGATTTCATTGTTCGATTTCGTTGTTCGATTTCGTTGTCCGATTTCGTTGTTCGTTTTCGTTGTTCGTTTTCGTTGTTCTATATTGTTGTACGATTTCGTGGTTCGATTTCGTTGTTCGATTGCGTTGTTCCATTTCGTTGTTCTATTTCGTGGTTCGATTTCGTGGTTTCAGTTTGTTGTTCGATTTCGATTTCGCTGTTCGATTTCGAAGTTGGATTTCGTTGTTCTATTTCGTTGTTCTAATTCGTCGTTCGATTTCGTTGTTCGATTTCGTTGTTCGATTTCGTTGTTCTATTCGTTATTCGATTTTGTTGTTCGATTTCGTTGTTCGATTTCGTTGTTCCATTTCGTTGTTCGATTTCGTTGTTCGATTTCGTTGTTCGATTTCGTTGTTCGAATTCGTTGTTCGAATTCGTTGTTCGAATTCGTTGTTCGATTTCGTTGTTTGATTTCGTTGTTCGATTTCGTTCGATTTCGTTGTTCGATTTCGTTGTTCGATTTCGTTGTTCGAATTCGTGGTTCGAATTCGTTGTTCGAATTCGTTGTTCGATTTCGTTGTTCGATTTCGTTGTTCGGTTTCGTTGTTCGATTTCGTTGTTCGATTTCGTTGTTCGATTTCGTTGTTCGATTTCGTTGTTCGAATTCGTTGTTCGAATTCGTTGTTCGAATTCGTTGTTCGATTTCGTTGTTCGATTTCGTTGTTCGATTTCGTTGTTCGATTTCGTTGTTCGATTTCGTTGTTCGATTTCGTTGTTCGATTTTGAAGTTCGATTTCGTTGTTCGATTTCGTTGTTCGATTTCGTTGTTCGAATTCGTTGTTCGAATTCGTTGTTCGGTTTCGTTGTTCGATTTCGATGTTAGAATTCGTTGTTCGTTGTTAGATTTCGTTGTTCGATTTCGTTGTCCGATTCCGTTGTTCGATTTCGTTGTTCGTTTTCGTTGTTCGATATTGTTGTATGATTTCGTTGTTCGATTTCGTTGTTCGATTTCGTTGTTCGATTTCGTTGTTCGATTTCGTTGTTCGATTCGTTATTCGATTTCGTTGTTCGATTTCGTTGTTCGATTTCGTTGTTCGATTTCGTTGTTCGATCTCGTTGTCCGATTCCGTTGTTCGATTTCGTTGTTCGATTTCGTTGTTCAATTTCGTTGTTCGATTTCGTTGTTCGATTTCGTTGTTCGATTTCGTTGTTCGATTTCGTTGTTCGATTTCGTTGTTCGATTTCGTTGTTCGATTTCGTTGTTCGATTTCGTTGTTCGATTTCGTTGTTCGAATTCGTTGTTCGAATTCGTTGTTCGGTTTCGTTGTTCGATTTCGTTGTTCGATTTCGTTGTCCGATTCCGTTGTTCGATTTCGTTGTTCGTTTTCGTTGTTCGATATTGTTGTATGATTTCGTGGTTCGATTTCGTTGTTCGATTGCGTTGTTCGATTCCGTTCGATTTCCTTGTTCGAATTCGTTGTTCGATTTCGTTCGAATTCGTTGTTCGATTTCGTTGTTCGATTTCGTTGTTCGATTTCGTTGTTTGAATTCGTGTTCGATTTCGTTGATCGATTTCGTTGTTTGATTTCGTTGTTCGATTTCGTTGTTCGATTTCGTTGTTCGATTTCGTTGTTCGATTTCGTTGTTCGATTTCGTTGTTCGATTTCGTTGTTCGATTTTGAAGTTAGATTTCGTTGTTCGATTTCGTTGTTCGATTTCGTTGTTCGATTTCGTTGTTCGATTTCATTGTTCGATTTCGTTGTTCGATTTCGTTGTCCGATTCCGTTGTTCGATTTCGTTGTTCGTTTTCGTTGTTCGTTTTCGTTGTTCTATATTGTTGTACGATTTCGTGGTTCGATTTCGTTGTTCGATTGCGTTGTTCCATTTCGTTGTTCTATTTCGTGGTTCGATTTCGTGGTTTCAGTTTGTTGTTCGATTTCGATTTCGCTGTTCGATTTCGAAGTTGGATTTCGTTGTTCTATTTCGTTGTTCTAATTCGTCGTTCGATTTCGTTGTTCGATTTCGTTGTTCGATTTTGTTGTTCTATTCGTTATTCGATTTTGTTGTTCGATTTCGTTGTTCGATTTCGTTGTTCCATTTCGTTGTTCGATTTCGTTGTTCGATTTCGTTGTTCGATTTCGTTGTTCGAATTCGTTGTTCGAATTCGTTGTTCGAATTCGTTGTTCGATTTCGTTGTTTGATTTCGTTGTTCGATTTCGTTCGATTTCGTTGTTCGATTTCGTTGTTCGATTTCGTTGTTCGAATTCGTGGTTCGAATTCGTTGTTCGAATTCGTTGTTCGATTTCGTTGTTCGATTTCGTTGTTCGGTTTCGTTGTTCGATTTCGTTGTTCGATTTCGTTGTTCGATTTCGTTGTTCGATTTCGTTGTTCGAATTCGTTGTTCGAATTCGTTGTTCGAATTCGTTGTTCGATTTCGTTGTTCGATTTCGTTGTTCGATTTCGTTGTTCGATTTCGTTGTTCGATTTCGTTGTTCGATTTCGTTGTTCGATTTTGAAGTTCGATTTCGTTGTTCGATTTCGTTGTTCGATTTCGTTGTTCGATTTCGTTGTTCGAATTCGTTGTTCGAATTCGTTGTTCGGTTTCGTTGTTCGATTTCGATGTTAGATTTCGTTGTTCGTTGTTAGATTTCGTTGTTCGATTTCGTTGTCCGATTCCGTTGTTCGATTTCGTTGTTCGTTTTCGTTGTTCGATATTGTTGTATGATTTCGTTGTTCGATTTCGTTGTTCGATTTCGTTGTTCGATTTCGTTGTTCGATTCGTTATTCGATTTCGTTGTTCGATTTCGTTGTTCGATTTCGTTGTTCGATTTCGTTGTTCGATCTCGTTGTCCGATTCCGTTGTTCGATTTCGTTGTTCGATTTCGTTGTTCGATTTCGTTGTTCGATTTCGTTGTTCGATTTCGTTGTTCGATTTCGTTGTTCGATTTCGTTGTTCGATTTCGTTGTTCGATTTCGTTGTTCGATTTCGTTGTTCGATTTCGTTGTTCGATTTCGTTGTTCGAATTCGTTGTTCGAATTCGTTGTTCGGTTTCGTTGTTCGATTTCGTTGTTCGATTTCGTTGTCCGATTCCGTTGTTCGATTTCGTTGTTCGTTTTCGTTGTTCGATATTGTTGTATGATTTCGTGGTTCGATTTCGTTGTTCGATTGCGTTGTTCGATTCTGTTCGATTTCCTTGTTCGAATTCGTTGTTCGATTTCGTTCGAATTCGTTGTTCGATTTCGTTGTTCGATTTCGTTGTTCGATTTCGTTGTTCGATTTCGTTGTTCGATTTCGTTGTTTGAATTCGTGTTCGATTTCGTTGATCGATTTCGTTGTTCGATTTTCTTTGTTCGATTTGATTGTTCGATTTCGTTGATCGATTTCGTTTTTCGATTTCGTTGTTCGATTTCGTTGTTCGATTTCGTTGTTCGATTTCGTGGTTCGAATTCGTTGTTCGAATTCGTTGTTCGTTGTTAGATTTCGTTGTTCGTTGTTAGATTTCGTTGTTCTTTGTTCGATTTCGTGGATGGAATTCGTTGTTCGAATTCGTTGTTCGATTTCGTTGTTCGATTTCGTTGTTCGATTTCGTTGTTCGATTTCGTTGTTCGATTTCGTTGTTCGAATTCGTTGTTCGAATTCGTTGTTCGATTTCGTTGTTCGATTTCGTTGTTCGATTTCGAAGTTCGATTTCGTTGTTCGATTTCGTTGTTCGATTTCGTTGTTCGATTTCGTTGTTTGAATTCGTGTTCGATTTCGTTGATCGATTTCGTTGTTCGATTTTCTTTGTTCGATTTGATTGTTCGATTTCGTTGATCGATTTCGTTTTTCAATTTCGTTGTTCGATTTCGTTGTTCGATTTCGTTGTTCGATTTCGTGGTTCGAATTCGTTGTTCGAATTCGTTGTGCGTTGTTAGATTTCGTTGTTCGTTGTTAGATTTCGTTGTTCTTTGTTCGATTTCGTGGTTCGAATTCGTTGTTCGAATACGTTGTTCGATTTCGTTGTTCGATTTCGTTGTTTGAATTCGTGTTCGATTTCGTTGATCGATTTCGTTTATCGATTTTCTTTGTTCGATTTGATTGTTCGATTTCGTTGATCGATTTCGTTTTTCGATTTCGTTGTTCGATTTCGTTGTTCGATTTCGTTGTTCGATTTCGTGGTTCGAATTCGTTGTTCGAATTCGTTGTTCGTTGTTAGATTTCGTTGTTCGTTGTTAGATTTCGTTGTTCTTTGTTTGATTTCGTGGATGGAATTCGTTGTTCGAATTCGTTGTTCGATTTCGTTGTTCGATTTCGTTGTTCGAATTCGTTGTTCGAATTCGTTGTTCGATTTCGTTGTTCGATTTCGTTGTTCGATTTCGAAGTTCGATTTCGTTGTTCGATTTCGTTGTTCGATTTCGTTGTTCGATTTCGTATTTCGTTGTTCGAATTCGTTGTTCGATTTCGTTGTTCGATTTCGTTGTTCGATTTCGTTGTTCGATTTCGTTGTTCGATTTCGTTGTTCGATTTCATTGTTTGAATTCGTGTTCGATTTCGTTGATCGATTTCGTTTTTCGATTTTCTTTGTTCGATTTCGAAGTTCGATTTCGTTGTTCGATTTCGTTGTTCGATTTCGTTGTTCGATTTCATATTTCGTTGTTCGATTTCGTTGATCGATTTCGTTTTTCGATTTCGTTGTTCGATTTCGTTGTTCGATTTCGTTGTTCGATTTCGTGGTTCGAATTCGTTGTTCGAATTCGTTGTGCGTTGTTAGATTTCGTTGTTCGTTGTTAGATTTCGTTGTTCTTTGTTCGATTTCGTGGTTCGAATTCGTTGTTCGAATTCGTTGTTCGATTTCGTTGTTCGATTTCGTTGTTCGATTTTGTTGTTCGATTTCGTTGTTCGATTTCGTTGTTCGATTTCGTTGTTGGATTTCGTTGTTCGATTTCGAAGTTTGATTTCGTTGTTCGATTTCGTTGTTCGATTTCGTTGTTCGATTTCGTTGTTCGATTTCGTTGTTCGATTTCGTTGTTCGATTTCGTTGTTCGATTTCGTTGTTCGATTTCGTTGTTCGATTTCTTTGTTCGATTTCGTTGTTCGATTTCGAAGTTCGATTTCGTTGTTCGATTTCGTTGTTCGATTTCGTTGTTCGATTTCGTTGTTCGATTTCGTTGTTCGATTTCGTTGTTCGATTTCGTTGTTCGATTTCGTTGTTCGATGTCGTTGTTCGAATTCGTTGTTCGATTTCGTTGTTCGATTTCGTTGTTCGATTTCGTTGTTCGATTTCGTTGTTCGATTTCGTTGTCCGATTCCGTTGTTCGATTTCGTTGTTCGTTTTCGTTGTTCGATATTGTTGTATGATTTCGTGGTTCGATTTCGTTGTTCGATTGCGTTGTTCCATTTCGTTGTTCTATTTCGTGGTTCGATTTCGTGGTTTCAGTTTGTTGTTCGATTTCGATTTCGCTGTTCGATTTCGAAGTTGGATTTCGTTGTTCTATTTCGTTGTTCTAATTCGTTGTTCGATTTCGTTGTTCGATTTCGTTGTTCGATTCGTTATTCGATTTCGTTGTTCGATTTCGTTGTTCGATTTCGTTGTTCGATTTCGTTGTTCGATCTCGTTGTCCGATTCCTTTGTTCGATTTCGTTGTTCGTTTTCGTTGTTCGATATTGTTGTATGATTTCGTGGTTCGATTTCGTTGTTCGATTGCGTCGTTCCATTTCGTTGTTATATTTCGTGGTTCGATTTCGTGGTTTTAGTTTGTTGTTCGATTTCGATTTCGCTGTTCGATTTCGAAGTTGGATTTCGTTGTTCTATTTCGTTGTTCTTATTCGTTGTTCGATTTCGGTTCGATTTCGTTTTTCGATTTCGTTGTTCGATTCGTTATTCGATTTCGTTGTTCGATTTCTTGTTCGATTTCGTTGTTCCATTACGTTATTCGATTTCGTTGTTCGATTTCGTTGTTAGATTTCGTTGTTCGTTGTTAGATTTCGTTGTTCGATTTCGTTGTCTGATTCCGTTGTTCGATTTCGTTGTTCGTTTTCGTTGTTCGATATTGTTGTATGATTTCGTGGTTCGATTTCGTTGTTCGATTGCGTCGTTCCATTTCGTTGTTCTATTTCGTGGTTCGATTTCGTGGTTTCAGTTTGTTGTTCGATTTCGATTTCGCTGTTCGATTTCGAAGTTGGATTTCGTTGTTCTATTTCGTTGTTCTTATTCGTTGTTCGATTTCGTTGTTCGATTTCGTTGTTCGATTTCGTTGTTCGATTCGTTATTCGATTTCGTTGTTCGATTTCTTGTTCGATTTCGTTGTTCCATTACGTTATTCGATTTCGTTGTTCGATTTCGTTGTTAGATTTCGTTGTTCGTTGTTAGATTTCGTTGTTCGATTTCGTTGTCTGATTCCGTTGTTCGATTTCGTTGTTCGTTTTCGTTGTTCGATATTGTTGTATGATTTCGTGGTTCGATTTCGTTGTTCGATTTCGTTGTTCCATTTCGTTGTTCGATGTCGTTGTTCGAATTCGTTGTTCGATTTCGTTGTTCGATTTCGTTGTTCGATTTCGTTGTTCGATTTCGTTGTTCGATTTCGTTGTTCGATTTCGTTGTTCGATTTCGTTGTTCGATTTCGTTGTTGGATTTCGTTGTTCGATTTCGAAGTTCGATTTCGTTGTTCGATTCGTTATTCGATTTCGTTGTTCGATTTCGTTGTTCGATTTCGTTGTTCGATTTCGTTGTTCGATCTCGTTGTCCGATTCCTTTGTTCGATTTCGTTGTTCGTTTTCGTTGTTCGATATTGTTGTATGATTTCGTGGTTCGATTTCGTTGTTCGATTGCGTCGTTCCATTTCGTTGTTCTATTTCGTGGTTCGATTTCGTGGTTTCAGTTTGTTGTTCGATTTCGATTTCGCTGTTCGATTTCGAAGTTGGATTTCGTTGTTCTATTTCGTTGTTCTTATTCGTTGTTCGATTTCGTTGTTCGATTTCGTTGTGCGATTTCGTTGTTCGATTCGTTATTCGATTTCGTTGTTCGATTTCTTGTTCGATTTCGTTGTTCCATTACGTTATTCGATTTCGTTGTTCGATTTCGTTGTTCGATTTCGTTGTTAGATTTCGTTGTTCGTTGTTAGATTTCGTTGTTCGATTTCGTTGTCTGATTCCGTTGTTCGATTTCGTTGTTCGATTTCGTTGTTCCATTTCGTTGTTCGATTTCGTTGTTCGATTTCGTTGTTCGAATTCGTTGTTCGAATTCGTTGTTCGAATTCGTTGTTCGAATTCGTTGTTCGAATTCGTTGTTCGAATTCGTTGTTCGAATTCGTTGTTCGACTTCGTTGTTCGATTTCGTTGTTCGATTTCGTTGTTCGATTTTGTTGTTCGATTTCGTTGTTCGATTTCGTTGTTCGATTTCGTTGTTCGATTTCGTTGTTCGATTTCGTTGTTCGATTTCGTTGTTCGATTTCGTTGTTAGATTTCGTTGTTAGATTTCGTTGTTCGTTGTTAGATTTCGTTGTTCTTTGTTCGATTTCGTGGTTCGATTTCGTTGTTCGATTTCGTTGTTCGATTTCGTTGTTCGATTTCGTTGTTCGATTTCGTTGTTCGATTTCGTGGTTCGAATTCGTTGTTCGAATTCGTTGTTCGATTTCGTTGTTCGATTTCGTTGTTCGATTTTGTTGTTCGATTTCGTTGTTCGATTTCGTTGTTCGATTTCGTTGTTGGATTTCGTTGTTGGATTTCGTTGTTCGATTTCGAAGTTTGATTTCGTTGTTCGATTTCGTTGTTCGATTTCGTTGTTCGATTTCGTTGTTCGATTTCGTTGTTCGATTTCGTTGTTCGATTTCGTTGTTCGATTTCGTTGTTCGATTTCGTTGTTCGAATTCGTTGTTCTATTTCGTTGTTCGATTTCGTTGTTCGATTTCGTTGTTCGATTTCGTTGTTCGATTTCGTTGTTCGATGTCGTTGTTCGATGTCGTTGTTCGAATTCGTTGTTCGATTTCGTTGTTCGATTTCGTTGTTCGATTTCGTTGTTCGATTTCGTTGTCCGATTCCGTTGTTCGATTTCGTTGTTCGTTTTCGTTGTTCGATATTGTTGTATGATTTCGTGGTTCGATTTCGTTGTTCGATTGCGTTGTTCCATTTCGTTGTTCTATTTCGTGGTTCGATTTCGTGGTTTCAGTTTGTTGTTCGATTTCGATTTCGCTGTTCGATTTCGAAGTTGGATTTCGTTGTTCTATTTCGTTGTTCTAATTCGTTGTTCGATTTCGTTGTTCGATTTCGTTGTTCGATTCGTTATTCGATTTCGTTGTTCGATTTCGTTGTTCGATTTCGTTGTTCGATTTCGTTGTTCGATCTCGTTGTCCGATTCCTTTGTTCGATTTCGTTGTTCGTTTTCGTTGTTCGATATTGTTGTATGATTTTGTGGTTCGATTTCGTTGTTCGATTGCGTCGTTCCATTTCGTTGTTCTATTTCGTGGTTCGATTTCGTGGTTTCAGTTTGTTGTTCGATTTCGATTTCGCTGTTCGATTTCGAAGTTGGATTTCGTTGTTCTATTTCGTTGTTCTTATTCGTTGTTCGATTTCGTTGTTCGATTTCGTTGTTCGATTCGTTATTCGATTTCGTTGTTCGATTTCTTGTTCGATTTCGTTGTTCCATTACGTTATTCGATTTCGTTGTTCGATTTCGTTGTTAGATTTCGTTGTTCGTTGTTAGATTTCGTTGTTCGATTTCGTTGTTTGATTCCGTTGTTCGATTTCGTTGTTCGTTTTCGTTGTTCGATATTGTTGTATGATTTCGTGGTTCGATTTCGTTGTTCGATTGCGTCGTTCCATTTCGTTGTTCTATTTCGTGGTTCGATTTCGTGGTTTCAGTTTGTTGTTCGATTTCGATTTCGCTGTTCGATTTCGAAGTTGGATTTCGTTGTTCTATTTCGTTGTTCTTATTCGTTGTTCGATTTCGTTGTTCGATTTCGTTGTTCGATTTCGTTGTTCGATTCGTTATTCGATTTCGTTGTTCGATTTCTTGTTCGATTTCGTTGTTCCATTACGTTATTCGATTTCGTTGTTCGATTTCGTTGTTAGATTTCGTTGTTCGTTGTTAGATTTCGTTGTTCGATTTCGTTGTCTGATTCCGTTGTTCGATTTCGTTGTTCGTTTTCGTTGTTCGATATTGTTGTATGATTTCGTGGTTCGATTTCGTTGTTCGATTTCGTTGTTCCATTTCGTTGTTCGATGTCGTTGTTCGAATTCGTTGTTCGATTTCGTTGTTCGATTTCGTTGTTCGATTTCGTTGTTCGATTTCGTTGTTCGATTTCGTTGTTGGATTTCGTTGTTCGATTTCGAAGTTCGATTTCGTTGTTCGATTCGTTATTCGATTTCGTTGTTCGATTTCGTTGTTCGATTTCGTTGTTCGATTTCGTTGTTCGATCTCGTTGTCCGATTCCTTTGTTCGATTTCGTTGTTCGTTTTCGTTGTTCGATATTGTTGTATGATTTCGTGGTTCGATTTCGTTGTTCGATTGCGTCGTTCCATTTCGTTGTTCTATTTCGTGGTTCGATTTCGTGGTTTCAGTTTGTTGTTCGATTTCGATTTCGCTGTTCGATTTCGAAGTTGGATTTCGTTGTTCTATTTCGTTGTTCTTATTCGTTGTTCGATTTCGTTCGATTTCGTTGTGCGATTTCGTTGTTCGATTCGTTATTCGATTTCGTTGTTCGATTTCTTGTTCGATTTCGTTGTTCCATTACGTTATTCGATTTCGTTGTTCGATTTCGTTGTTCGATTTCGTTGTTCGATTTCGTTGTTAGATTTCGTTGTTCGTTGTTAGATTTCGTTGTTCGATTTCGTTGTCTGATTCCGTTGTTCGATTTCGTTGTTCGATTTCGTTGTTCCATTTCGTTGTTCGATTTCGTTGTTCGATTTCGTTGTTCGATTTCGTTGTTCGAATTCGTTGTTCGAATTCGTTGTTCGAATTCGTTGTTCGAATTCGTTGTTCGAATTCGTTGTTCGATTTCGTTGTTCGATTTCGTTGTTCGATTTCGTTGTTCGATTTCGTTGTTCGATTTCGTTGTTCGATTTCGTTGTTCGATTTCGTTGTTCGATTTCGTTGTTCGATTTCGTTGTTCGATTTCGTTGTTCGATTTCGTTGTTAGATTTCGTTGTTCGTTGTTAGATTTCGTTGTTCTTTGTTCGATTTCGTGGTTCGATTTCGTTGTTCGATTTCGTTGTTCGATTTCGTTGTTCGATTTCGTTGTTCGATTTCGTTGTTCGATTTCGTTGTTCGAATTCGTTGTTCGATTTCGTTGTTCGATTACGTTGTTCGATTTCGTTGTTCGATTTCGTTGTTCGATTTCGTTGTTCGATTTTGTTGTTCGATTTCGTTGTTCGATTTCGTTGTTCGATTTCGTTGTTCGATTTCGTTGTTCGATTTCGTTGTTCGATTTCGTTGTTCGATTTCGTTGTTCGATTTCGTTGTTCGAATTCGTTGTTCGAATTCGTTGTTCGATTTCGTTGTTCGATTTCGTTGTTCGATTTCGAAGTTCGATTTCGTTGTTCGATTTCGTTGTTCGATTTCGTTCGATTTCGTTGTTCGAATTCGTTGTTCGATTTCGTTGTTCGAATTCGTTGTTCGATTTCGTTGTTCGATTTCGTTGTTCGATTTCGTTGTTCGATTTCGTTGTTCGATTTCGTTGTTTGAATTCGTGTTCGATTTCGTTGATCGATTTCGTTGTTCGATTTTCTTTGTTCGATTTGATTGTTCGATTTCGTTGATCGATTTCGTTTTTCGATTTCGTTGTTCGATTTCGTTGTTCGATTTCGTTATTCGATTTCGTGGTTCGAATTCGTTGTTCGAATTCGTTGTTCGAATTCGTTGTTAGATTTCGTTGTTCGTTGTTAGATTTCGTTGTTCTTTGTTCGATTTCGTGGTTCGAATTCGTTGTTCGATTTCGTTGTTCGATTTCGTTGTTCGATTTCTTTGTTCGATTTCGTTGTTCGATGTCGTTGTTCGAATTCGTTGTTCGAATTCTTTGTTCGATTTCGTTGTTCGATTTCGTTGTTCGATTTCGTTGTTCGATTTCGTTGTTCGATTTCGAAGTTCGATTTCGTTGTTCGATTTCGTTGTTCGATTTCATTGTTCGATTTCGTTGTTCGATTTCGTTGTTCGATTTCGTTGTTCGATTTCGTTGTTCGATTTCGTTGTTCGAATTCGTTGTTCGTTGTTAGATTTCGTTGTTCGTTGTTAGATTTCGTTGTTCTTTGTTCGATTTCGTGGATGGAATTCGTTGTTCGAATTCGTTGTTCGATTTCGTTGTTCGATTTCGTTGTTCGATTTCGTTGTTCGATTTCGTTGTTCGATTTCGTTGTTCGATTTCGTTGTTCGATTTCGTTGTTCGAATTCGTTGTTCGTTGTTAGATTTCGTTGTTCGTTGTTAGATTTCGTTGTTCTTTGTTCGATTTCGTGGATGGAATTCGTTGTTCGAATTCGTTGTTCGATTTCGTTGTTCGATTTCGTTGTTCGATTTCGTTGTTCGATTTCGTTGTTCGATTTCGTTGTTCGATTTCGTTGTTCGATTTCGTTGTTCGATTTCGTTGTTCGAATTCGTTGTTCGAATTCGTTGTTCGATTTCGTTGTTCGATTTCGTTGTTCGATTTCGTTGTTCGATTTCGTTGTTCGATTTCGTTGTTCGATTTCGTTGTTCGATTTCGTTGTTCGATTTCGTTGTTCGATTTTGAAGTTCGATTTCGTTGTTTGATTTCGTTGTTCGATTTCGTTGTTCGATTTCGAAGTTCGATTTCGTTGTTCGATTTCGTTGTTCGATTCCGTTCGATTTCCTTGTTCAAATTCGTTGTTCGATTTCGTTCGAATTCGTTGTTCGATTTCGTTGTTCGATTTCGTTGTTCGATTTCGTTGTTCGATTTCGTTGTTCGATTTCGTTGTTCGATTTCGTTGTTCGATTTCGTTGTTTGAATTCGTTGTTCGAATTCGTTGTTCGATTTCGTTGTTCGATTTCGTTGTTCGATTTCGTTGTTCGATTTCGTTGTTCGATTTCGTTGTTCGATTTCGTTGTTCGATTTCGTTGTTCGATTTCGTTGTTCGATTTTGAAGTTCGATTTCGTTGTTCGATTTCGTTGTTCGATTTCGTTGTTCGAATTCGTTGTTCGAATTCGTTGTTCGGTTTCGTTGTTCGATTTCGATGTTAGATTTCGTTGTTCGTTGTTAGATTTCGTTGTTCGATTTCGTTGTCCGATTCCGTTGTTCGATTTCGTTGTTCGTTTTCGTTGTTCGATATTGTTGTATGATTTCGTTGTTCGATTTCGTTGTTCGATTTCGTTGTTCGATTTCGTTGTTCGATTCGTTATTCGATTTCGTTGTTCGATTTCGTTGTTCGATTTCGTTGTTCGATTTCGTTGTTCGATCTCGTTGTCCGATTCCGTTGTTCGATTTCGTTGTTCGATTTCGTTGTTCGATTTCGTTGTTCGATTTCGTTGTTCGATTTCGTTGTTCGATTTCGTTGTTCGATTTCGTTGTTCGATTTCGTTGTTCGATTTCGTTGTTCAATTTCGTTGTTCGATTTCGTTGTTCGATTTCGTTGTTCGATTTCGTTGTTCGAATTCGTTGTTCGAATTCGTTGTTCGGTTTCGTTGTTCGATTTCGTTGTTCGATTTCGTTGTCCGATTCCGTTGTTCGATTTCGTTGTTCGTTTTCGTTGTTCGATATTGTTGTATGATTTCGTGGTTCGATTTCGTTGTTCGATTGCGTTGTTCCATTTCGTTGTTCTATTTCGTGGTTCGATTTCGTGGTTTCAGTTTGTTGTTCGATTTCGATTTCGCTGTTCGATTTCGAAGTTGGATTTCGTTGTTCTATTTCGTTGTTCTAATTCGTTGTTCGATTTCGTTGTTCGATTTCGTTGTTCGATTTCGTTGTTCGATTCGTTATTCGATTTCGTTGTTCGATTTCGTTGTTCGATTTCGTTGTTCGATTTCGTTGTTCGATCTCGTTGTCCGATTCCGTTGTTCGATTTTGTTGTTCGATTTCGTTGTTCGATTCGTTATTCGATTTCGTTGTTCGATTTCTTGTTCGATTTCGTTGTTCCATTTCGTTATTCGATTTCGTTGTTCGATTTCGTTGTTAGATTTCGTTGTTCGTTGTTAGATTTCGTTGTTCGATTTCGTTGTCCGATTCCGTTGTTCGATTTCGTTGTTCGTTTTCGTTGTTCGATATTGTTGTATGATTTCGCGGTTCGATTTCGTTGTTCGATTTCGTTTTCCATTTCGTTGTTCGATTTCGTTGTTCGATTTCGTTGTTCGATTTCGTTGTTCGATTTCGTTGTTCGATTTCGTTGTTCGATTTCGTTGTTCGATTTCGTTGTTCGATTCGTTATTCGATTTCGTTGTTCGATTTCTTGTTCGATTTCGTTGTTCCATTTCGTTATTCGATTTCGTTGTTCGATTTCGTTGTTAGATTTCGTTGTTCGTTGTTAGATTTCGTTGTTCGATTTCGTTGTCCGATTCCGTTGTTCGATTTCGTTGTTCGTTTTCGTTGTTCGATATTGTTGTATGATTTCGTGGTTCGATTTCGTTGTTCGATTTCGTTTTCCATTTCGTTATTCGATTTCGTTGTTCGATTTCGTTGTTCGATTTCGTTGTTCGATTTCGTTGTTCGATTTCGTTGTTCGATTTCGTTGTTCGATTTCGTTGTTCGATTTCGTTGTTAGATTTCGTTGTTCGTTGTTAGATTTCGTTGTTCTTTGTTCGATTTCGTTGTTCGATTTCGTTGTTCGATTTCGTTGTTCGATTTCGTTGTTCGATTTCGTTGTTCGATTTCGTTGTTCGATTTCGTTGTTCGATTTCGTTGTTCGATTTCGTTGTTCGATTTCGTTGTTCGATTTCGTTGTTCGATTTCGTTGTTCGATTTCGTTGTTCGATTTCTTTCTTCGATTTCGTTGTTCGATTTCGTTGTTCGAATTCGTTGTTCGAATTCGTTGTTCGATTTCGTTGTTCGATTTCGTTGTTCGATTTCGATGTTCGATTTCGTTGTTCGATTTCGTTGTTCGATTCCGTTCGATTTCCTTGTTCGAATTCGTTGTTCGATTTCGTTCGAATTCGTTGTTCGATTTCGTTGTTCGATTTCGTTGTTCGATTTCGTTGTTCGATTTCGTTGTTCGATTTCGTTGTTTGAATTCGTGTTCGATTTCGTTGTTCGATTTTCTTTGTTCGATTTGATTGTTCGATTTCGTTGATCGATTTCGTTTTTCGATTTCGTTGTTCGATTTCGTTGTTCGATTTCGTTGTTCGATTTCGTGGTTCGAATTCGTTGTTCGAATTCGTTGTTCGTTGTTAGATTTCGTTGTTCGTTGTTAGATTTCGTTGTTCTTTGTTCGATTTCGTGGATGGAATTCGTTGTTCGAATTCGTTGTTCGATTTCGTTGTTCGATTTCGTTGTTCGATTTCGTTGTTCGATTTCGTTGTTCGATTTCGTTGTTCGATTTCGTTGTTCGATTTCGTTGTTCGAATTCGTTGTTCGAATTCGTTGTTCGATTTCGTTGTTCAATTTCGTTGTTCGATTTCGAAGTTCGATTTCGTTGTTCGATTTCGTTGTTCGATTTCGTTGTTCGATTTCGTTGTTTGAATTCGTGTTCGATTTCGTTGATCGATTTCGTTGTTCGATTTTCTTTGTTCGATTTGATTGTTCGATTTCGTTGATCGATTTCGTTTTTCAATTTCGTTGTTCGATTTCGTTGTTCGATTTCGTTGTTCGATTTCGTGGTTCGAATTCGTTGTTCGAATTCGTTGTGCGTTGTTAGATTTCGTTGTTCGTTGTTAGATTTCGTTGTTCTTTGTTCGATTTCGTGGTTCGAATTCGTTGTTCGAATACGTTGTTCGATTTCGTTGTTCGATTTCGTTGTTTGAATTCGTGTTCGATTTCGTTGATCGATTTCGTTTATCGATTTTCTTTGTTCGATTTGATTGTTCGATTTCGTTGATCGATTTCGTTTTTCGATTTCGTTGTTCGATTTCGTTGTTCGATTTCGTTGTTCGATTTCGTGGTTCGAATTCGTTGTTCGAATTCGTTGTTCGTTGTTAGATTTCGTTGTTCGTTGTTAGATTTCGTTGTTCTTTGTTTGATTTCGTGGATGGAATTCGTTGTTCGAATTCGTTGTTCGATTTCGTTGTTCGATTTCGTTGTTCGAATTCGTTGTTCGAATTCGTTGTTCGATTTCGTTGATCGATTTCGTTGTTCGATTTCGAAGTTCGATTTCGTTGTTCGATTTCGTTGTTCGATTTCGTTGTTCGATTTCGTATTTCGTTGTTCGAATTCGTTGTTCGATTTCGTTGTTCGATTTCGTTGTTCGATTTCGTTGTTCGATTTCGTTGTTCGATTTCATTGTTTGAATTCGTGTTCGATTTCGTTGATCGATTTCGTTTTTCGATTTTCTTTGTTCGATTTCGAAGTTCGATTTCGTTGTTCGATTTCGTTGTTCGATTTCGTTGTTCGATTTCATATTTCGTTGTTCGATTTCGTTGATCGATTTCGTTTTTCGATTTCGTTGTTCGATTTCGTTGTTCGATTTCGTTGTTCGATTTCGTGGTTCGAATTCGTTGTTCGAATTCGTTGTGCGTTGTTAGATTTCGTTGTTCGTTGTTAGATTTCGTTGTTCTTTGTTCGATTTCGTGGTTCGAATTCGTTGTTCGATTTCGTTGTTCGATTGCGTTGTTCCATTTCGTTGTTCTATTTCGTGGTTCGATTTAGTGGTTTCAGTTTGTTGTTCGATTTCGATTTCGCTGTTCGATTTCGAAGTTGGATTTCGTTGTTCTATTTCGTTGTTCTAATTCGTTGTTCGATTTCGTTGTTCGATTTCGTTGTTCGATTCGTTATTCGATTTCGTTGTTCGATTTCGTTGTTCGATTTCGTTGTTCGATTTCGTTGTTCGATCTCGTTGTCCGATTCCTTTGTTCGATTTCGTTGTTCGTTTTCGTTGTTCGATATTGTTGTATGATTTCGTGGTTCGATTTCGTTGTTCGATTGCGTCGTTCCATTTCGTTGTTATATTTCGTGGTTCGATTTCGTGGTTTTAGTTTGTTGTTCGATTTCGATTTCGTGTTCGATTTCGAAGTTGGATTTCGCTGTTCTATTTCGTTGTTCTTATTCGTTGTTCGATTTCGGTTCGATTTCGTTGTTCCATTACGTTATTCGATTTCGTTGTTCGATTTCGTTGTTAGATTTCGTTGTTCGTTGTTAGATTTCGTTGTTCGATTTCGTTGTCTGATTCCGTTGTTCGATTTCGTTGTTCGTTTTCGTTGTTCGATATTGTTGTATGATTTCGTGGTTCGATTTCGTTGTTCGATTGCGTCGTTCCATTTCGTTGTTCTATTTCGTGGTTCGATTTCGTGGTTTCAGTTTGTTGTTCGATTTCGATTTCGCTGTTCGATTTCGAAGTTGGATTTCGTTGTTCTATTTCGTTGTTCTTATTCGTTGTTCGATTTCGTTGTTCGATTTCGTTGTTCGATTTCGTTGTTCGATTCGTTATTCGATTTCGTTGTTCGATTTCTTGTTCGATTTCGTTGTTCCATTACGTTATTCGATTTCGTTGTTCGATTTCGTTGTTAGATTTCGTTGTTCGTTGTTAGATTTCGTTGTTCGATTTCGTTGTCTGATTCCGTTGTTCGATTTCGTTGTTCGTTTTCGTTGTTCGATATTGTTGTATGATTTCGTGGTTCGATTTCGTTGTTCGATTTCGTTGTTCCATTTCGTTGTTCGATGTCGTTGTTCGAATTCGTTGTTCGATATCGTTGTTCTATTTCGTTGTTCGATTTCGTTGTTCGATTTCGTTGTTCGATTTCGTTGTTCGATTTCGTTGTTCGATTTCGTTGTTGGATTTCGTTGTTCGATTTCGAAGTTCGATTTCGTTGTTCGATTCGTTATTCGATTTCGTTGTTCGATTTCGTTGTTCGATTTCGTTGTTCGATTTCGTTGTTCGATCTCGTTGTCCGACTCCTTTGTTCGATTTCGTTGTTCGTTTTCGTTGTTCGATATTGTTGTCTGATTTCGTGGTTCGATTTCGTTGTTCGATTGCGTCGTTCCATTTCGTTGTTCTATTTCGTGGTTCGATTTCGTGGTTTCAGTTTGTTGTTCGATTTCGATTTCGCTGTTCGATTTCGAAGTTGGATTTCGTTGTTCTATTTCGTTGTTCTTATTCGTTGTTCGATTTCGTTGTTCGATTTCGTTGTGCGATTTCGTTGTTCGATTCGTTATTCGATTTCGTTGTTCGATTTCTTGTTCGATTTCGTTGTTCCATTACGTTATTCGATTTCGTTGTTCGATTTCGTTGTTCGATTTCGTTGTTAGATTTCGTTGTTCGTTGTTAGATTTCGTTGTTCGATTTCGTTGTCTGATTCCGTTGTTCGATTTCGTTGTTCGATTTCGTTGTTCCATTTCGTTGTTCGATTTCGTTGTTCGATTTCGTTGTTCGATTTCGTTGTTCGATTTCGTTGTTCGATTTCGTTGTTCGAATTCGTTGTTCGAATTCGTTGTTCGAATTCGTTGTTCGAATTCGTTGTTCGATTTCGTTGTTCGATTTCGTTGTTCGATTTCGTTGTTCGATTTCGTTGTTCGATTTTGTTGTTCGATTTCGTTGTTCGATTTCGTTGTTCGATTTCGTTGTTCGATTTCGTTGTTCGATTTCGTTGTTCGATTTCGTTGTTCGATTTCGTTGTTAGATTTCGTTGTTAGATTTCGTTGTTCGTTGTTAGATTTCGTTGTTCTTTGTTCGATTTCGTGGTTCGATTTCGTTGTTCGATTTCGTTGTTCGATTTCGTTGTTCGATTTCGTTGTTCGATTTCGTTGTTCGATTTCGTGGTTCGAATTCGTTGTTCGAATTCGTTGTTCGATTTCGTTGTTCGATTTCGTTGTTCGATTTTGTTGTTCGATTTCGTTGTTCGATTTCGTTGTTCGATTTCGTTGTTGGATTTCGTTGTTGGATTTCGTTGTTCGATTTCGAAGTTTGATTTCGTTGTTCGATTTCGTTGTTCGATTTCGTTGTTCGATTTCGTTGTTCGATTTCGTTGTTCGATTTCGTTGTTCGATTTCGTTGTTCGATTTCGTTGTTCGATTTCGTTGTTCGAATTCGTTGTTCTATTTCGTTGTTCGATTTCGTTGTTCGATTTCGTTGTTCGATTTCGTTGTTCGATTTCGTTGTTCGATGTCGTTGTTCGATGTCGTTGTTCGATGTCGTTGTTCGAATTCGTTGTTCGATTTCGTTGTTCGATTTCGTTGTTCGATTTCGTTGTTCGATTTCGTTGTCCGATTCCGTTGTTCGATTTCGTTGTTCGTTTTCGTTGTTCGATATTGTTGTATGATTTCGTGGTTCGATTTCGTTGTTCGATTGCGTTGTTCCATTTCGTTGTTCTATTTCGTGGTTCGATTTCGTGGTTTCAGTTTGTTGTTCGATTTCGATTTCGCTGTTCGATTTCGAAGTTGGATTTCGTTGTTCTATTTCGTTGTTCTAATTCGTTGTTCGATTTCGTTGTTCGATTTCGTTGTTTGATTCGTTATTCGATTTCGTTGTTCGATTTCGTTGTTCGATTTCGTTGTTCGATTTCGTTGTTCGATCTCGTTGTCCGATTCCTTTGTTCGATTTCGTTGTTCGTTTTCGTTGTTCGATATTGTTGTATGATTTTGTGGTTCGATTTCGTTGTTCGATTGCGTCGTTCCATTTCGTTGTTCTATTTCGTGGTTCGATTTCGTGGTTTTAGTTTGTTGTTCGATTTCGATTTCGCTGTTCGATTTCGAAGTTGGATTTCGTTGTTCTATTTCGTTGTTCTTATTCGTTGTTCGATTTCGTTGTTCGATTTCGTTGTTCGATTTCGTTGTTCGATTCGTTATTCGATTTCGTTGTTCGATTTCTTGTTCGATTTCGTTGTTCCATTACGTTATTCGATTTCGTTGTTCGATTTCGTTGTTAGATTTCGTTGTTCGTTGTTAGATTTCGTTGTTCGATTTCGTTGTCTGATTCCGTTGTTCGATTTCGTTGTTCGTTTTCGTTGTTCGATATTGTTGTATGATTTCGTGGTTCGATTTCGTTGTTCGATTGCGTCGTTCCATTTCGTTGTTCTATTTCGTGGTTCGATTTCGTTGTTCGATTTCGTTGTTCGATTTCGTTGTTCGATTCGTTATTCGATTTCGTTGTTCGATTTCTTGTTCGATTTCGTTGTTCCATTACGTTATTCGATTTCGTTGTTCGATTTCGTTGTTAGATTTCGTTGTTCGTTGTTAGATTTCGTTGTTCGATTTCGTTGTCTGATTCCGTTGTTCGATTTCGTTGTTCGTTTTCGTTGTTCGATATTGTTGTATGATTTCGTGGTTCGATTTCGTTGTTCGATTTCGTTGTTCCATTTCGTTGTTCGATGTCGTTGTTCGAATTCGTTGTTCGATTTCGTTGTTCGATTTCGTTGTTCGATTTCGTTGTTCGATTTCGTTGTTCGATTTCGTTGTTCGATTTCGTTGTTCGATTTCGTTGTTCGATTTCGTTGTTCGATCTCGTTGTCCGATTCCTTTGTTCGATTTCGTTGTTCGTTTTCGTTGTTCGATATTGTTGTATGATTTCGTGGTTCGATTTCGTTGTTCGATTGCGTCGTTCCATTTCGTTGTTCTATTTCGTGGTTCGATTTCGTGGTTTCAGTTTGTTGTTCGATTTCGATTTCGCTGTTCGATTTCGAAGTTGGATTTAGTTGTTCTATTTCGTTGTTCTTATTCGTTGTTCGATTTCGTTGTTCGATTTCGTTGTTCGATTTCGTTGTTCGATTCGTTATTCGATTTCGTTGTTCGATTTCTTGTTCGATTTCGTTGTTCCATTACGTTATTCGATTTCGTTGTTCGATTTCGTTGTTAGATTTCGTTGTTCGATTTCGTTGTTAGATTTCGTTGTTCGTTGTTAGATTTCGTTGTTCGATTTCGTTGTCTGATTCCGTTGTTCGATTTCGTTGTTCGATTTCGTTGTTCCATTTCGTTGTTCAATTTCGTTGTTCGATTTCGTTGTTCGATTTCGTTGTTCGAATTCGTTGTTCGAATTCGTTGTTCGAATTCGTTGTTCGAATTCGTTGTTCGAATTCGTTGTTCGATTTCGTTGTTCGATTTCGTTGTTCGATTTCGTTGTTCGATTTCGTTGTTCGATTTCGTTGTTCGATTTCGTTGTTCGATTTCGTTGTTCGATTTCGTTGTTCGATTTCGTTGTTCGATTTCGTTGTTCGATTTCGTTGTTCGATTTCGTTGTTCGATTTCGTTGTTCGATTTCGTTGTTAGATTTCGTTGTTCGTTGTTAGATTTCGTTGTTCTTTGTTCGATTTCGTGGTTCGATTTCGTTGTTCGATTTCGTTGTTCGATTTCGTTGTTCGATTTCGTTGTTCGATTTCGTTGTTCGATTTCGTTGTTCGAATTCGTTGTTCGATTTCGTTGTTCGATTACGTTGTTCGATTTCGTTGTTCGATTTCGTTGTTCGATTTCGTTGTTCGATTTTGTTGTTCGATTTCGTTGTTCGATTTCGTTGTTCGATTTCGTTGTTCGATTTCGTTGTTCGATTTCGTTGTTCGATTTCGTTGTTCGATTTCGTTGTTCGATTTCGTTGTTCGAATTCGTTGTTCGAATTCGTTGTTCGATTTCGTTGTTCGATTTCGTTGTTCGATTTCGAAGTTCGATTTCGTTGTTCGATTTCGTTGTTCGATTTCGTTCGATTTCGTTGTTCGAATTCGTTGTTCGATTTCGTTGTTCGAATTCGTTGTTCGATTTCGTTGTTCGATTTCGTTGTTCGATTTCGTTGTTCGATTTCGTTGTTCGATTTCGTTGTTTGAATTCGTGTTGGATTTCGTTGATCGATTTCGTTGTTCGATTTTCTTTGTTCGATTTGATTGTTCGATTTCGTTGATCGATTTCGTTTTTCGATTTCGTTGTTCGATTTCGTTGTTCGATTTCGTTGTTCGATTTCGTGGTTCGAATTCGTTGTTCGAATTCGTTGTTCGAATTCGTTGTTAGATTTCGTTGTTCGTTGTTAGATTTCGTTGTTCTTTGTTCGATTTCGTGGTTCGAATTCGTTGTTCGATTTCGTTGTTCGATTTCGTTGTTCGATTTCTTTGTTCGATTTCGTTGTTCGATGTCGTTGTTCGAATTCGTTGTTCGAATTCTTTGTTCGATTTCGTTGTTCGATTTCGTTGTTCGATTTCGTTGTTCGATTTCGTTGTTCGATTTCGAAGTTCGATTTCGTTGTTCGATTTCGTTGTTCGATTTCGTTGTTCGATTTCGTTGTTCGATTTCGTTGTTCGATTTCGTTGTTCGATTTCGTTGTTCGAATTCGTTGTTCGTTGTTAGATTTCGTTGTTCGTTGTTAGATTTCGTTGTTCTTTGTTCGATTTCGTGGATGGAATTCGTTGTTCGAATTCGTTGTTCGATTTCGTTGTTCGATTTCGTTGTTCGATTTCGTTGTTCGATTTCGTTGTTCGATTTCGTTGTTCGATTTCGTTGTTCGATTTCGTTGTTCGAATTCGTTGTTCGAATTCGTTGTTCGATTTCGTTGTTCGATTTCGTTGTTCGATTTCGTTGTTCGATTTCGTTGTTCGATTTCGTTGTTCGATTTCGTTGTTTGAATTCGTGTTCGATTTCGTTGATCGATTTCGTTGTTCGATTTTCTTTGTTCGATTTGATTTTTCGATTTCGTTGATCGATTTCGTTTTTCAATTTCGTTGTTCGATTTCGTTGTTCGATTTCGTTGTTCGATTTCGTGGTTCGAATTCGTTGTTCGAATTCGTTGTGCGTTGTTAGATTTCGTTGTTCGTTGTTAGATTTCGTTGTTCTTTGTTCGATTTCGTGGTTCGAATTCGTTGTTCGAATACGTTGTTCGATTTCGTTGTTCCATTTCGTTGTTTGAATTCGTGTTCGATTTCGTTGATCGATTTCGTTTATCGATTTTCTTTGTTCGATTTGATTGTTCGATTTCGTTGATCGATTTCGTTTTTCGATTTCGAAGTTCGATTTCGTTGTTCGATTTCGTTGTTCGATTTCGTTGTTCGATTTCATATTTCGTTGTTCGATTTCGTTGATCGATTTCGTTTTTCGATTTCGTTGTTCGATTTCGTTGTTCGATTTCGTTGTTCGATTTCGTGGTTCGAATTCGTTGTTCGAATTCGTTGTGCGTTGTTAGATTTCGTTGTTCGTTGTTAGATTTCGTTGTTCTTTGTTCGATTTCGTGGTTCGAATTCGTTGTTCGAATTCGTTGTTCGATTTCGTTGTTCGATTTCGTTGTTCGATTTTGTTGTTCGATTTCGTTGTTCGATTTCGTTGTTCGATTTCGTTGTTGGATTTCGTTGTTCGATTTCGAAGTTTGATTTCGTTGTTCGATTTCGTTGTTCGATTTCGTTGTTCGATTTCGTTGTTCGATTTCGTTGTTCGATTTCGTTGTTCGATTTCGTTGTTCGATTTCGTTGTTCGATTTCGTTGTTCGATTTCTTTGTTCGATTTCGAAGTTCGATTTCGTTGTTCGATTTCGTTGTTCGATTTCGTTGTTCGATTTCGTTGTTCGATTTCGTTGTTCGATTTCGTTGTTCGATTTCGTTGTTCGATTTCGTTGTTCGATTTCGTTGTTCGATGTCGTTGTTCGAATTCGTTGTTCGATTTCGTTGTTCGATTTCGTTGTTCGATTTCGTTGTTCGATTTCGTTGTTCGATTTCGTTGTCCGATTCCGTTGTTCGATTTCGTTGTTCGTTTTCGTTGTTCGATATTGTTGTATGATTTCGTGGTTCGATTTCGTTGTTCGATTGCGTTGTTCCATTTCGTTGTTCTATTTCGTGGTTCGATTTCGTGGTTTCAGTTTGTTGTTCGATTTCGATTTCGCTGTTCGATTTCGAAGTTGGATTTCGTTGTTCTATTTCGTTGTTCTAATTCGTTGTTCGATTTCGTTGTTCGATTTCGTTGTTCGATTCGTTATTCGATTTCGTTGTTCGATTTCGTTGTTCGATTTCGTTGTTCGATTTCGTTGTTCGATCTCGTTGTCCGATTCCTTTGTTCGATTTCGTTGTTCGTTTTCGTTGTTCGATATTGTTGTATGATTTCGTGGTTCGATTTCGTTGTTCGATTGCGTCGTTCCATTTCGTTGTTATATTTCGTGGTTCGATTTCGTGGTTTTAGTTTGTTGTTCGATTTCGATTTCGCTGTTCGATTTCGAAGTTGGATTTCGTTGTTCTATTTCGTTGTTCTTATTCGTTGTTCGATTTCGGTTCGATTTCGTTGTTCGATTTCGTTGTTCGATTCGTTATTCGATTTCGTTGTTCGATTTCTTGTTCGATTTCGTTGTTCCATTACGTTATTCGATTTCGTTGTTCGATTTCGTTGTTAGATTTCGTTGTTCGTTGTTAGATTTCGTTGTTCGATTTCGTTGTCTGATTCCGTTGTTCGATTTCGTTGTTCGATTTCGTTGTTCGATTTCGTTGTTCGATTTCGTTGTTCGATTTCGTTGTTCGATTTCGTTGTTCGAATTCGTTGTTCTATTTCGTTGTTCGATTTCGTTGTTCGATTTCGTTGTTCGATTTCGTTGTTCGATTTCGTTGTTCGATGTCGTTGTTCGATGTCGTTGTTCGATGTCGTTGTTCGAATTCGTTGTTCGATTTCGTTGTTCGATTTCGTTGTTCGATTTCGTTGTTCGATTTCGTTGTCCGATTCCGTTGTTCGATTTCGTTGTTCGTTTTCGTTGTTCGATATTGTTGTATGATTTCGTGGTTCGATTTCGTTGTTCGATTGCGTTGTTCCATTTCGTTGTTCTATTTCGTGGTTCGATTTCGTGGTTTCAGTTTGTTGTTCGATTTCGATTTCGCTGTTCGATTTCGAAGTTGGATTTCGTTGTTCTATTTCGTTGTTCTAATTCGTTGTTCGATTTCGTTGTTCGATTTCGTTGTTTGATTCGTTATTCGATTTCGTTGTTCGATTTCGTTGTTCGATTTCGTTGTTCGATTTCGTTGTTCGATCTCGTTGTCCGATTCCTTTGTTCGATTTCGTTGTTCGTTTTCGTTGTTCGATATTGTTGTATGATTTTGTGGTTCGATTTCGTTGTTCGATTGCGTCGTTCCATTTCGTTGTTCTATTTCGTGGTTCGATTTCGTGGTTTTAGTTTGTTGTTCGATTTCGATTTCGCTGTTCGATTTCGAAGTTGGATTTCGTTGTTCTATTTCGTTGTTCTTATTCGTTGTTCGATTTCGTTGTTCGATTTCGTTGTTCGATTTCGTTGTTCGATTCGTTATTCGATTTTGTTGTTCGATTTCTTGTTCGATTTCGTTGTTCCATTACGTTATTCGATTTCGTTGTTCGATTTCGTTGTTAGATTTCGTTGTTCGTTGTTAGATTTCGTTGTTCGATTTCGTTGTCTGATTCCGTTGTTCGATTTCGTTGTTCGTTTTCGTTGTTCGATATTGTTGTATGATTTCGTGGTTCGATTTCGTTGTTCGATTGCGTCGTTCCATTTCGTTGTTCTATTTCGTGGTTCGATTTCGTTGTTCGATTTCGTTGTTCGATTTCGTTGTTCGATTCGTTATTCGATTTCGTTGTTCGATTTCTTGTTCGATTTCGTTGTTCCATTACGTTATTCGATTTCGTTGTTCGATTTCGTTGTTAGATTTCGTTGTTCGTTGTTAGATTTCGTTGTTCGATTTCGTTGTCTGATTCCGTTGTTCGATTTCGTTGTTCGTTTTCGTTGTTCGATATTGTTGTATGATTTCGTGGTTCGATTTCGTTGTTCGATTTCGTTGTTCCATTTCGTTGTTCGATGTCGTTGTTCGAATTCGTTGTTCGATTTCGTTGTTCGATTTCGTTGTTCGATTTCGTTGTTCGATTTCGTTGTTCGATTTCGTTGTTCGATTTCGTTGTTCGATTTCGTTGTTCGATTTCGTTGTTCGATCTCGTTGTCCGATTCCTTTGTTCGATTTCGTTGTTCGTTTTCGTTGTTCGATATTGTTGTATGATTTCGTGGTTCGATTTCGTTGTTCGATTGCGTCGTTCCATTTCGTTGTTCTATTTCGTGGTTCGATTTCGTGGTTTCAGTTTGTTGTTCGATTTCGATTTCGCTGTTCGATTTCGAAGTTGGATTTAGTTGTTCTATTTCGTTGTTCTTATTCGTTGTTCGATTTCGTTGTTCGATTTCGTTGTTCGATTTCGTTGTTCGATTCGTTATTCGATTTCGTTGTTCGATTTCTTGTTCGATTTCGTTGTTCCATTACGTTATTCGATTTCGTTGTTCGATTTCGTTGTTAGATTTCGTTGTTCGATTTCGTTGTTAGATTTCGTTGTTCGTTGTTAGATTTCGTTGTTCGATTTCGTTGTCTGATTCCGTTGTTCGATTTCGTTGTTCGATTTCGTTGTTCCATTTCGTTGTTCAATTTCGTTGTTCGATTTCGTTGTTCGATTTCGTTGTTCGAATTCGTTGTTCGAATTCGTTGTTCGAATTCGTTGTTCGAATTCGTTGTTCGAATTCGTTGTTCGATTTCGTTGTTCGATTTCGTTGTTCGATTTCGTTGTTCGATTTCGTTGTTCGATTTCGTTGTTCGATTTCGTTGTTCGATTTCGTTGTTCGATTTCGTTGTTCGATTTCGTTGTTCGATTTCGTTGTTCGATTTCGTTGTTCGATTTCGTTGTTCGATTTCGTTGTTCGATTTCGTTGTTAGATTTCGTTGTTCGTTGTTAGATTTCGTTGTTCTTTGTTCGATTTCGTGGTTCGATTTCGTTGTTCGATTTCGTTGTTCGATTTCGTTGTTCGATTTCGTTGTTCGATTTCGTTGTTCGATTTCGTTGTTCGAATTCGTTGTTCGATTTCGTTGTTCGATTACGTTGTTCGATTTCGTTGTTCGATTTCGTTGTTCGATTTCGTTGTTCGATTTTGTTGTTCGATTTCGTTGTTCGATTTCGTTGTTCGATTTCGTTGTTCGATTTCGTTGTTCGATTTCGTTGTTCGATTTCGTTGTTCGATTTCGTTGTTCGATTTCGTTGTTCGAATTCGTTGTTCGAATTCGTTGTTCGATTTCGTTGTTCGATTTCGTTGTTCGATTTCGAAGTTCGATTTCGTTGTTCGATTTCGTTGTTCGATTTCGTTCGATTTCGTTGTTCGAATTCGTTGTTCGATTTCGTTGTTCGAATTCGTTGTTCGATTTCGTTGTTCGATTTCGTTGTTCGATTTCGTTGTTCGATTTCGTTGTTCGATTTCGTTGTTTGAATTCGTGTTGGATTTCGTTGATCGATTTCGTTGTTCGATTTTCTTTGTTCGATTTGATTGTTCGATTTCGTTGATCGATTTCGTTTTTCGATTTCGTTGTTCGATTTCGTTGTTCGATTTCGTTGTTCGATTTCGTGGTTCGAATTCGTTGTTCGAATTCGTTGTTCGAATTCGTTGTTAGATTTCGTTGTTCGTTGTTAGATTTCGTTGTTCTTTGTTCGATTTCGTGGTTCGAATTCGTTGTTCGATTTCGTTGTTCGATTTCGTTGTTCGATTTCTTTGTTCGATTTCGTTGTTCGATGTCGTTGTTCGAATTCGTTGTTCGAATTCTTTGTTCGATTTCGTTGTTCGATTTCGTTGTTCGATTTCGTTGTTCGATTTCGTTGTTCGATTTCGAAGTTCGATTTCGTTGTTCGATTTCGTTGTTCGATTTCGTTGTTCGATTTCGTTGTTCGATTTCGTTGTTCGATTTCGTTGTTCGATTTCGTTGTTCGAATTCGTTGTTCGTTGTTAGATTTCGTTGTTCGTTGTTAGATTTCGTTGTTCTTTGTTCGATTTCGTGGATGGAATTCGTTGTTCGAATTCGTTGTTCGATTTCGTTGTTCGATTTCGTTGTTCGATTTCGTTGTTCGATTTCGTTGTTCGATTTCGTTGTTCGATTTCGTTGTTCGATTTCGTTGTTCGAATTCGTTGTTCGAATTCGTTGTTCGATTTCGTTGTTCGATTTCGTTGTTCGATTTCGTTGTTCGATTTCGTTGTTCGATTTCGTTGTTCGATTTCGTTGTTTGAATTCGTGTTCGATTTCGTTGATCGATTTCGTTGTTCGATTTTCTTTGTTCGATTTGATTTTTCGATTTCGTTGATCGATTTCGTTTTTCAATTTCGTTGTTCGATTTCGTTGTTCGATTTCGTTGTTCGATTTCGTGGTTCGAATTCGTTGTTCGAATTCGTTGTGCGTTGTTAGATTTCGTTGTTCGTTGTTAGATTTCGTTGTTCTTTGTTCGATTTCGTGGTTCGAATTCGTTGTTCGAATACGTTGTTCGATTTCGTTGTTCCATTTCGTTGTTTGAATTCGTGTTCGATTTCGTTGATCGATTTCGTTTATCGATTTTCTTTGTTCGATTTGATTGTTCGATTTCGTTGATCGATTTCGTTTTTCGATTTCGAAGTTCGATTTCGTTGTTCGATTTCGTTGTTCGATTTCGTTGTTCGATTTCATATTTCGTTGTTCGATTTCGTTGATCGATTTCGTTTTTCGATTTCGTTGTTCGATTTCGTTGTTCGATTTCGTTGTTCGATTTCGTGGTTCGAATTCGTTGTTCGAATTCGTTGTGCGTTGTTAGATTTCGTTGTTCGTTGTTAGATTTCGTTGTTCTTTGTTCGATTTCGTGGTTCGAATTCGTTGTTCGAATTCGTTGTTCGATTTCGTTGTTCGATTTCGTTGTTCGATTTTGTTGTTCGATTTCGTTGTTCGATTTCGTTGTTCGATTTCGTTGTTGGATTTCGTTGTTCGATTTCGAAGTTTGATTTCGTTGTTCGATTTCGTTGTTCGATTTCGTTGTTCGATTTCGTTGTTCGATTTCGTTGTTCGATTTCGTTGTTCGATTTCGTTGTTCGATTTCGTTGTTCGATTTCGTTGTTCGATTTCTTTGTTCGATTTCGAAGTTCGATTTCGTTGTTCGATTTCGTTGTTCGATTTCGTTGTTCGATTTCGTTGTTCGATTTCGTTGTTCGATTTCGTTGTTTCGATTTCGTTGTTCGATTTCGTTGTTCGATTTCGTTGTTCGATGTCGTTGTTCGAATTCGTTGTTCGATTTCGTTGTTCGATTTCGTTGTTCGATTTCGTTGTTCGATTTCGTTGTTCGATTTCGTTGTCCGATTCCGTTGTTCGATTTCGTTGTTCGTTTTCGTTGTTCGATATTGTTGTATGATTTCGTGGTTCGATTTCGTTGTTCGATTGCGTTGTTCCATTTCGTTGTTCTATTTCGTGGTTCGATTTCGTGGTTTCAGTTTGTTGTTCGATTTCGATTTCGCTGTTCGATTTCGAAGTTGGATTTCGTTGTTCTATTTCGTTGTTCTAATTCGTTGTTCGATTTCGTTGTTCGATTTCGTTGTTCGATTCGTTATTCGATTTCGTTGTTCGATTTCGTTGTTCGATTTCGTTGTTCGATTTCGTTGTTCGATCTCGTTGTCCGATTCCTTTGTTCGATTTCGTTGTTCGTTTTCGTTGTTCGATATTGTTGTATGATTTCGTGGTTCGATTTCGTTGTTCGATTGCGTCGTTCCATTTCGTTGTTATATTTCGTGGTTCGATTTCGTGGTTTTAGTTTGTTGTTCGATTTCGATTTCGCTGTTCGATTTCGAAGTTGGATTTCGTTGTTCTATTTCGTTGTTCTTATTCGTTGTTCGATTTCGGTTCGATTTCGTTGTTCGATTTCGTTGTTCGATTCGTTATTCGATTTCGTTGTTCGATTTCTTGTTCGATTTCGTTGTTCCATTACGTTATTCGATTTCGTTGTTCGATTTCGTTGTTAGATTTCGTTGTTCGTTGTTAGATTTCGTTGTTCGATTTCGTTGTCTGATTCCGTTGTTCGATTTCGTTGTTCGTTTTCGTTGTTCGATATTGTTGTATGATTTCGTGGTTCGATTTCGTTGTTCGATTGCGTCGTTCCATTTCGTTGTTCTATTTCGTGGTTCGATTTCGTGGTTTCAGTTTGTTGTTCGATTTCGATTTCGCTGTTCGATTTCGAAGTTGGATTTCGTTGTTCTATTTCGTTGTTCTTATTCGTTGTTCGATTTCGTTGTTCGATTTCGTTGTTCGATTTCGTTGTTCGATTCGTTATTCGATTTCGTTGTTCGATTTCTTGTTCGATTTCGTTGTTCCATTACGTTATTCGATTTCGTTGTTCGATTTCGTTGTTAGATTTCGTTGTTCGTTGTTAGATTTCGTTGTTCGATTTCGTTGTCTGATTCCGTTGTTCGATTTCGTTGTTCGTTTTCGTTGTTCGATATTGTTGTATGATTTCGTGGTTCGATTTCGTTGTTCGATTTCGTTGTTCCATTTCGTTGTTCGATGTCGTTGTTCGAATTCGTTGTTCGATTTCGTTGTTCGATTTCGTTGTTCGATTTCGTTGTTCGATTTCGTTGTTCGATTTCGTTGTTCGATTTCGTTGTTCGATTTCGTTGTTCGATTTCGTTGTTGGATTTCGTTGTTCGATTTCGAAGTTCGATTTCGTTGTTCGATTCGTTATTCGATTTCGTTGTTCGATTTCGTTGTTCGATTTCGTTGTTCGATTTCGTTGTTCGATCTCGTTGTCCGATTCCTTTGTTCGATTTCGTTGTTCGTTTTCGTTGTTCGATATTGTTGTATGATTTCGTGGTTCGATTTCGTTGTTCGATTGCGTCGTTCCATTTCGTTGTTCTATTTCGTGGTTCGATTTCGTGGTTTCAGTTTGTTGTTCGATTTCGATTTCGCTGTTCGATTTCGAAGTTGGATTTCGTTGTTCTATTTCGTTGTTCTTATTCGTTGTTCGATTTCGTTGTTCGATTTCGTTGTGCGATTTCGTTGTTCGATTCGTTATTCGATTTCGTTGTTCGATTTCTTGTTCGATTTCGTTGTTCCATTACGTTATTCGATTTCGTTGTTCGATTTCGTTGTTCGATTTCGTTGTTAGATTTCGTTGTTCGTTGTTAGATTTCGTTGTTCGATTTCGTTGTCTGATTCCGTTGTTCGATTTCGTTGTTCGATTTCGTTGTTCCATTTCGTTGTTCGATTTCGTTGTTCGATTTCGTTGTTCGATTTCGTTGTTCGAATTCGTTGTTCGAATTCGTTGTTCGAATTCGTTGTTCGAATTCGTTGTTCGAATTCGTTGTTCGACTTCGTTGTTCGATTTCGTTGTTCGATTTCGTTGTTCGATTTTGTTGTTCGATTTCGTTGTTCGATTTCGTTGTTCGATTTCGTTGTTCGATTTCGTTGTTCGATTTCGTTGTTCGATTTCGTTGTTCGATTTCGTTGTTCGATTTCGTTGTTAGATTTCGTTGTTAGATTTCGTTGTTCGTTGTTAGATTTCGTTGTTCTTTGTTCGATTTCGTGGTTCGATTTCGTTGTTCGATTTCGTTGTTCGATTTCGTTGTTCGATTTCGTTGTTCGATTTCGTTGTTCGATTTCGTGGTTCGAATTCGTTGTTCGAATTCGTTGTTCGATTTCGTTGTTCGATTTCGTTGTTCGATTTTGTTGTTCGATTTCGTTGTTCGATTTCGTTGTTCGATTTCGTTGTTGGATTTCGTTGTTGGATTTCGTTGTTCGATTTCGAAGTTTGATTTCGTTGTTCGATTTCGTTGTTCGATTTCGTTGTTCGATTTCGTTGTTAGATTTCGTTGTTCGTTGTTAGATTTCGTTGTTCTTTGTTCGATTTCGTGGTTCGATTTCGTTGTTCGATTTCGTTGTTCGATTTCGTTGTTCGATTTCGTTGTTCGATTTCGTTGTTCGATTTCGTGGTTCGAATTCGTTGTTCGAATTCGTTGTTCGATTTCGTTGTTCGATTTCGTTGTTCGATTTTGTTGTTCGATTTCGTTGTTCGATTTCGTTGTTCGATTTCGTTGTTCGATTTCGTTGTTCGATTTCGTTGTTCGATTTCGTTGTTCGAATTCGTTGTTCTATTTCGTTGTTCGATTTCGTTGTTCGATTTCGTTGTTCGATTTCGTTGTTCGATTTCGTTGTTCGATGTCGTTGTTCGATGTCGTTGTTCGAATTCGTTGTTCGATTTCGTTGTTCGATTTCGTTGTTCGATTTCGTTGTTCGATTTCGTTGTCCGATTCCGTTGTTCGATTTCGTTGTTCGTTTTCGTTGTTCGATATTGTTGTATGATTTCGTGGTTCGATTTCGTTGTTCGATTGCGTTGTTCCATTTCGTTGTTCTATTTCGTGGTTCGATTTCGTGGTTTCAGTTTGTTGTTCGATTTCGATTTCGCTGTTCGATTTCGAAGTTGGATTTCGTTGTTCTATTTCGTTGTTCTAATTCGTTGTTCGATTTCGTTGTTCGATTTCGTTGTTCGATTCGTTATTCGATTTCGTTGTTCGATTTCGTTGTTCGATTTCGTTGTTCGATTTCGTTGTTCGATCTCGTTGTCCGATTCCTTTGTTCGATTTTGTTGTTCGTTTTCGTTGTTCGATATTGTTGTATGATTTTGTGGTTCGATTTCGTTGTTCGATTGCGTCGTTCCATTTCGTTGTTCTATTTCGTGGTTCGATTTCGTGGTTTCAGTTTGTTGTTCGATTTCGATTTCGCTGTTCGATTTCGAAGTTGGATTTCGTTGTTCTATTTCGTTGTTCTTATTCGTTGTTCGATTTCGTTGTTCGATTTCGTTGTTCGATTTCGTTGTTCGATTCGTTATTCGATTTCGTTGTTCGATTTCTTGTTCGATTTCGTTGTTCCATTACGTTATTCGATTTCGTTGTTCGATTTCGTTGTTAGATTTCGTTGTTCGTTGTTAGATTTCGTTGTTCGATTTCGTTGTTTGATTCCGTTGTTCGATTTCGTTGTTCGTTTTCGTTGTTCGATATTGTTGTATGATTTCGTGGTTCGATTTCGTTGTTCGATTGCGTCGTTCCATTTCGTTGTTCTATTTCGTGGTTCGATTTCGTGGTTTCAGTTTGTTGTTCGATTTCGATTTCGCTGTTCGATTTCGAAGTTGGATTTCGTTGTTCTATTTCGTTGTTCTTATTCGTTGTTCGATTTCGTTGTTCGATTTCGTTGTTCGATTTCGTTGTTCGATTCGTTATTCGATTTCGTTGTTCGATTTCTTGTTCGATTTCGTTGTTCCATTACGTTATTCGATTTCGTTGTTCGATTTCGTTGTTAGATTTCGTTGTTCGTTGTTAGATTTCGTTGTTCGATTTCGTTGTCTGATTCCGTTGTTCGATTTCGTTGTTCGTTTTCGTTGTTCGATATTGTTGTATGATTTCGTGGTTCGATTTCGTTGTTCGATTTCGTTGTTCCATTTCGTTGTTCGATGTCGTTGTTCGAATTCGTTGTTCGATTTCGTTGTTCGATTTCGTTGTTCGATTTCGTTGTTCGATTTCGTTGTTCGATTTCGTTGTTGGATTTCGTTGTTCGATTTCGAAGTTCGATTTCGTTGTTCGATTCGTTATTCGATTTCGTTGTTCGATTTCGTTGTTCGATTGCGTTGTTCCATTTCGTTGTTCTATTTCGTGGTTCGATTTCGTGGTTTCAGTTTGTTGTTCGATTTCGATTTCGCTGTTCGATTTCGAAGTTGGATTTCGTTGTTCTATTTCGTTGTTCTAATTCGTTGTTCGATTTCGTTGTTCGATTTCGTTGTTCGATTCGTTATTCGATTTCGTTGTTCGATTTCGTTGTTCGATTTCGTTGTTCGATTTCGTTGTTCGATCTCGTTGTCCGATTCCTTTGTTCGATTTCGTTGTTCGTTTTCGTTGTTCGATATTGTTGTATGATTTTGTGGTTCGATTTCGTTGTTCGATTGCGTCGTTCCATTTCGTTGTTCTATTTCGTGGTTCGATTTCGTGGTTTCAGTTTGTTGTTCGATTTCGATTTCGCTGTTCGATTTCGAAGTTGGATTTCGTTGTTCTATTTCGTTGTTCTTATTCGTTGTTCGATTTCGTTGTTCGATTTCGTTGTTCGATTTCGTTGTTCGATTCGTTATTCGATTTCGTTGTTCGATTTCTTGTTCGATTTCGTTGTTCCATTACGTTATTCGATTTCGTTGTTCGATTTCGTTGTTAGATTTCGTTGTTCGTTGTTAGATTTCGTTGTTCGATTTCGTTGTTTGATTCCGTTGTTCGATTTCGTTGTTCGTTTTCGTTGTTCGATATTGTTGTATGATTTCGTGGTTCGATTTCGTTGTTCGATTGCGTCGTTCCATTTCGTTGTTCTATTTCGTGGTTCGATTTCGTGGTTTCAGTTTGTTGTTCGATTTCGATTTCGCTGTTCGATTTCGAAGTTGGATTTCGTTGTTCTATTTCGTTGTTCTTATTCGTTGTTCGATTTCGTTGTTCGATTTCGTTGTTCGATTTCGTTGTTCGATTCGTTATTCGATTTCGTTGTTCGATTTCTTGTTCGATTTCGTTGTTCCATTACGTTATTCGATTTCGTTGTTCGATTTCGTTGTTAGATTTCGTTGTTCGTTGTTAGATTTCGTTGTTCGATTTCGTTGTCTGATTCCGTTGTTCGATTTCGTTGTTCGTTTTCGTTGTTCGATATTGTTGTATGATTTCGTGGTTCGATTTCGTTGTTCGATTTCGTTGTTCCATTTCGTTGTTCGATGTCGTTGTTCGAATTCGTTGTTCGATTTCGTTGTTCGATTTCGTTGTTCGATTTCGTTGTTCGATTTCGTTGTTCGATTTCGTTGTTGGATTTCGTTGTTCGATTTCGAAGTTCGATTTCGTTGTTCGATTCGTTATTCGATTTCGTTGTTCGATTTCGTTGTTCGATTGCGTTGTTCCATTTCGTTGTTCTATTTCGTGGTTCGATTTCGTGGTTTCAGTTTGTTGTTCGATTTCGATTTCGCTGTTCGATTTCGAAGTTGGATTTCGTTGTTCTATTTCGTTGTTCTAATTCGTTGTTCGATTTCGTTGTTCGATTTCGTTGTTCGATTCGTTATTCGATTTCGTTGTTCGATTTCGTTGTTCGATTTCGTTGTTCGATTTCGTTGTTCGATCTCGTTGTCCGATTCCTTTGTTCGATTTCGTTGTTCGTTTTCGTTGTTCGATATTGTTGTATGATTTTGTGGTTCGATTTCGTTGTTCGATTGCGTCGTTCCATTTCGTTGTTCTATTTCGTGGTTCGATTTCGTGGTTTCAGTTTGTTGTTCGATTTCGATTTCGCTGTTCGATTTCGAAGTTGGATTTCGTTGTTCTATTTCGTTGTTCTTATTCGTTGTTCGATTTCGTTGTTCGATTTCGTTGTTCGATTTCGTTGTTCGATTCGTTATTCGATTTCGTTGTTCGATTTCTTGTTCGATTTCGTTGTTCCATTACGTTATTCGATTTCGTTGTTCGATTTCGTTGTTAGATTTCGTTGTTCGTTGTTAGATTTCGTTGTTCGATTTCGTTGTTTGATTCCGTTGTTCGATTTCGTTGTTCGTTTTCGTTGTTCGATATTGTTGTATGATTTCGTGGTTCGATTTCGTTGTTCGATTGCGTCGTTCCATTTCGTTGTTCTATTTCGTGGTTCGATTTCGTGGTTTCAGTTTGTTGTTCGATTTCGATTTCGCTGTTCGATTTCGAAGTTGGATTTCGTTGTTCTATTTCGTTGTTCTTATTCGTTGTTCGATTTCGTTGTTCGATTTCGTTGTTCGATTTCGTTGTTCGATTCGTTATTCGATTTCGTTGTTCGATTTCTTGTTCGATTTCGTTGTTCCATTACGTTATTCGATTTCGTTGTTCGATTTCGTTGTTAGATTTCGTTGTTCGTTGTTAGATTTCGTTGTTCGATTTCGTTGTCTGATTCCGTTGTTCGATTTCGTTGTTCGTTTTCGTTGTTCGATATTGTTGTATGATTTCGTGGTTCGATTTCGTTGTTCGATTTCGTTGTTCCATTTCGTTGTTCGATGTCGTTGTTCGAATTCGTTGTTCGATTTCGTTGTTCGATTTCGTTGTTCGATTTCGTTGTTCGATTTCGTTGTTCGATTTCGTTGTTGGATTTCGTTGTTCGATTTCGAAGTTCGATTTCGTTGTTCGATTCGTTATTCGATTTCGTTGTTCGATTTCGTTGTTCGATTTCGTTGTTCGATTTCGTTGTTCGATCTCGTTGTCCGATTCCTTTGTTCGATTTCGTTGTTCGTTTTCGTTGTTCGATATTGTTGTATGATTTCGTGGTTCGATTTCGTTGTTCGATTGCGTCGTTCCATTTCGTTGTTCTATTTCGTGGTTCGATTTCGTGGTTTCAGTTTGTTGTTCGATTTCGATTTCGCTGTTCGATTTCGAAGTTGGATTTCGTTGTTCTATTTCGTTGTTCTTATTCGTTGTTCGATTTCGTTGTTCGATTTCGTTGTGCGATTTCGTTGTTCGATTCGTTATTCGATTTCGTTGTTCGATTTCTTGTTCGATTTCGTTGTTCCATTACGTTATTCGATTTCGTTGTTCGATTTCGTTGTTCGATTTCGTTGTTCGATTTCGTTGTTAGATTTCGTTGTTCGTTGTTAGATTTCGTTGTTCGATTTCGTTGTCTGATTCCGTTGTTCGATTTCGTTGTTCGATTTCGTTGTTCCATTTCGTTGTTCGATTTCGTTGTTCGATTTCGTTGTTCGATTTCGTTGTTCGAATTCGTTGTTCGAATTCGTTGTTCGAATTCGTTGTTCGAATTCGTTGTTCGAATTCGTTGTTCGATTTCGTTGTTCGATTTCGTTGTTCGATTTCGTTGTTCGATTTCGTTGTTCGATTTCGTTGTTCGATTTCGTTGTTCGATTTCGTTGTTCGATTTCGTTGTTCGATTTCGTTGTTCGATTTCGTTGTTCGATTTCGTTGTTCGATTTCGTTGTTCGATTTCGTTGTTCGATTTCGTTGTTAGATTTCGTTGTTCGTTGTTAGATTTCGTTGTTCTTTGTTCGATTTCGTGGTTCGATTTCGTTGTTCGATTTCGTTGTTCGATTTCGTTGTTCGATTTCGTTGTTCGATTTCGTTGTTCGATTTCGTTGTTCGAATTCGTTGTTCGATTTCGTTGTTCGATTACGTTGTTCGATTTCGTTGTTCGATTTCGTTGTTCGATTTCGTTGTTCGATTTTGTTGTTCGATTTCGTTGTTCGATTTCGTTGTTCGATTTCGTTGTTCGATTTCGTTGTTCGATTTCGTTGTTCGATTTCGTTGTTCGATTTCGTTGTTCGATTTCGTTGTTCGAATTCGTTGTTCGAATTCGTTGTTCGATTTCGTTGTTCGATTTCGTTGTTCGATTTCGAAGTTCGATTTCGTTGTTCGATTTCGTTGTTCGATTTCGTTCGATTTCGTTGTTCGAATTCGTTGTTCGATTTCGTTGTTCGAATTCGTTGTTCGATTTCGTTGTTCGATTTCGTTGTTCGATTTCGTTGTTCGATTTCGTTGTTCGATTTCGTTGTTTGAATTCGTGTTCGATTTCGTTGATCGATTTCGTTGTTCGATTTTCTTTGTTCGATTTGATTGTTCGATTTCGTTGATCGATTTCGTTTTTCGATTTCGTTGTTCGATTTCGTTGTTCGATTTCGTTATTCGATTTCGTGGTTCGAATTCGTTGTTCGAATTCGTTGTTCGAATTCGTTGTTAGATTTCGTTCTTCGTTGTTAGATTTCGTTGTTCTTTGTTCGATTTCGTGGTTCGAATTCGTTGTTCGATTTCGTTGTTCGATTTCGTTGTTCGATTTCTTTGTTCGATTTCGTTGTTCGATGTCGTTGTTCGAATTCGTTGTTCGAATTCTTTGTTCGATTTCGTTGTTCGATTTCGTTGTTCGATTTCGTTGTTCGATTTCGTTGTTCGATTTCGAAGTTCGATTTCGTTGTTCGATTTCGTTGTTCGATTTCATTGTTCGATTTCGTTGTTCGATTTCGTTGTTCGATTTCGTTGTTCGATTTCGTTGTTCGATTTCGTTGTTCGAATTCGTTGTTCGTTGTTAGATTTCGTTGTTCGTTGTTAGATTTCGTTGTTCTTTGTTCGATTTCGTGGATGGAATTCGTTGTTCGAATTCGTTGTTCGATTTCGTTGTTCGATTTCGTTGTTCGATTTCGTTGTTCGATTTCGTTGTTCGATTTCGTTGTTCGATTTCGTTGTTCGATTTCGTTGTTCGAATTCGTTGTTCGTTGTTAGATTTCGTTGTTCGTTGTTAGATTTCGTTGTTCTTTGTTCGATTTCGTGGATGGAATTCGTTGTTCGAATTCGTTGTTCGATTTCGTTGTTCGATTTCGTTGTTCGATTTCGTTTTTCGATTTCGTTGTTCGATTTCGTTGTTCGATTTCGTTGTTCGATTTCGTTGTTCGATTTCGTTGTTCGAATTCGTTGTTCGAATTCGTTGTTCGATTTCGTTGTTCGATTTCGTTGTTCGATTTCGTTGTTCGATTTCGTTGTTCGATTTCGTTGTTCGATTTCGTTGTTCGATTTCGTTGTTCGATTTCGTTGTTCGATTTTGAAGTTCGATTTCGTTGTTCGATTTCGTTGTTCGATTTCGTTGTTCGATTTCGAAGTTCGATTTCGTTGTTCGATTTCGTTGTTCGATTCCGTTCGATTTCCTTGTTCGAATTCGTTGTTCGATTTCGTTCGAATTCGTTGTTCGATTTCGTTGTTCGATTTCGTTGTTCGATTTCGTTGTTCGATTTCGTTGTTCGATTTCGTTGTTCGATTTCGTTGTTTGAATTCGTTGTTCGAATTCGTTGTTCGATTTCGTTGTTCGATTTCGTTGTTCGATTTCGTTGTTCGATTTCGTTGTTCGATTTCGTTGTTCGATTTCGTTGTTCGATTTCGTTGTTCGATTTTGAAGTTCGATTTCGTTGTTCGATTTCGTTGTTCGATTTCGTTGTTCGATTTCGTTGTTCGAATTCGTTGTTCGAATTCGTTGTTCGGTTTCGTTGTTCGATTTCGATGTTAGATTTCGTTGTTCGTTGTTAGATTTCGTTGTTCGATTTCGTTGTCCGATTCCGTTGTTCGATTTCGTTGTTCGTTTTCGTTGTTCGATATTGTTGTATGATTTCGTTGTTCGATTTCGTTGTTCGATTTCGTTGTTCGATTTCGTTGTTCGATTCGTTATTCGATTTCGTTGTTCGATTTCGTTGTTCGATTTCGTTGTTCGATTTCGTTGTTCGATCTCGTTGTCCGATTCCGTTGTTCGATTTCGTTGTTCGATTTCGTTGTTCGATTTCGTTGTTCGATTTCGTTGTTCGATTTCGTTGTTCGATTTCGTTGTTCGATTTCGTTGTTCGATTTCGTTGTTCGATTTCGTTGTTCGATTTCGTTGTTCGATTTCGTTGTTCGATTTCGTTGTTCGATTTCGTTGTTCGAATTCGTTGTTCGAATTCGTTGTTCGGTTTCGTTGTTCGATTTCGTTGTTCGATTTCGTTGTCCGATTCCGTTGTTCGATTTCGTTGTTCGTTTTCGTTGTTCGATATTGTTGTATGATTTCGTGGTTCGATTTCGTTGTTCGATTGCGTTGTTCCATTTCGTTGTTCTATTTCGTGGTTCGATTTCGTGGTTTCAGTTTGTTGTTCGATTTCGATTTCGCTGTTCGATTTCGAAGTTGGATTTCGTTGTTCTATTTCGTTGTTCTAATTCGTTGTTCGATTTCGTTGTTCGATTTCGTTGTTCGATTTCGTTGTTCGATTCGTTATTCGATTTCGTTGTTCGATTTCGTTGTTCGATTTCGTTGTTCGATTTCGTT
Source organism: Neocrepidodera transversa (assembly GCA_963243735.1). Taxonomy (NCBI): domain Eukaryota; kingdom Metazoa; phylum Arthropoda; class Insecta; order Coleoptera; family Chrysomelidae; genus Neocrepidodera; species Neocrepidodera transversa. The sequence continues at coordinate 40,173,495 of OY725337.1, read as the reverse complement.
GTTCGATCTCGTTGTCCGATTCCGTTGTTCGATTTTGTTGTTCGATTTCGTTGTTCGATTCGTTATTCGATTTCGTTGTTCGATTTCTTGTTCGATTTCGTTGTTCCATTTCGTTATTCGATTTCGTTGTTCGATTTCGTTGTTAGATTTCGTTGTTCGTTGTTAGATTTCGTTGTTCGATTTCGTTGTCCGATTCCGTTGTTCGATTTCGTTGTTCGTTTTCGTTGTTCGATATTGTTGTATGATTTCGCGGTTCGATTTCGTTGTTCGATTTCGTTTTCCATTTCGTTGTTCGATTTCGTTGTTCGATTTCGTTGTTCGATTTCGTTGTTCGATTTCGTTGTTCGATTTCGTTGTTCGATTTCGTTGTTCGATTTCGTTGTTCGATTCGTTATTCGATTTCGTTGTTCGATTTCTTGTTCGATTTCGTTGTTCCATTTCGTTATTCGATTTCGTTGTTCGATTTCGTTGTTAGATTTCGTTGTTCGTTGTTAGATTTCGTTGTTCGATTTCGTTGTCCGATTCCGTTGTTCGATTTCGTTGTTCGTTTTCGTTGTTCGATATTGTTGTATGATTTCGTGGTTCGATTTCGTTGTTCGATTTCGTTTTCCATTTCGTTGTTCGATTTCGTTGTTCGATTTCGTTGTTCGATTTCGTTGTTCGATTTCGTTGTTCGATTTCGTTGTTCGATTTCGTTGTTCGATTTCGTTGTTCGATTTCGTTGTTCGATTTCGTTGTTCGATTTCGTTGTTCGATTTCGTTGTTCGATTTCGTTGTTCGATTTCGTTGTTAGATTTCGTTGTTCGTTGTTAGATTTCGTTGTTCTTTGTTCGATTTCGTTGTTCGATTTCGTTGTTCGATTTCGTTGTTCGATTTCGTTGTTCGATTTCGTTGTTCGATTTCGTTGTTCGATTTCGTTGTTCGATTTCGTTGTTCGATTTCGTTGTTCGATTTCGTTGTTCGATTTCGTTGTTCGATTTCGTTGTTCGATTTCTTTCTTCGATTTCGTTGTTCGATTTCGTTGTTCGAATTCGTTGTTCGAATTCGTTGTTCGATTTCGTTGTTCGATTTCGTTGTTCGATTTCGATGTTCGATTTCGTTGTTCGATTTCGTTGTTCGATTCCGTTCGATTTCCTTGTTCGAATTCGTTGTTCGATTTCGTTCGAATTCGTTGTTCGATTTCGTTGTTCGATTTCGTTGTTCGATTTCGTTGTTCGATTTCGTTGTTCGATTTCGTTGTTTGAATTCGTGTTCGATTTCGTTGATCGATTTCGTTGTTCGATTTTCTTTGTTCGATTTGATTGTTCGATTTCGTTGATCGATTTCGTTTTTCGATTTCGTTGTTCGATTTCGTTGTTCGATTTCGTTGTTCGATTTCGTGGTTCGAATTCGTTGTTCGAATTCGTTGTTCGTTGTTAGATTTCGTTGTTCGTTGTTAGATTTCGTTGTTCTTTGTTCGATTTCGTGGATGGAATTCGTTGTTCGAATTCGTTGTTCGATTTCGTTGTTCGATTTCGTTGTTCGATTTCGTTGTTCGATTTCGTTGTTCGATTTCGTTGTTCGATTTCGTTGTTCGATTTCGTTGTTCGAATTCGTTGTTCGAATTCGTTGTTCGATTTCGTTGTTCAATTTCGTTGTTCGATTTCGAAGTTCGATTTCGTTGTTCGATTTCGTTGTTCGATTTCGTTGTTCGATTTCGTTGTTTGAATTCGTGTTCGATTTCGTTGATCGATTTCGTTGTTCGATTTTCTTTGTTCGATTTGATTGTTCGATTTCGTTGATCGATTTCGTTTTTCAATTTCGTTGTTCGATTTCGTTGTTCGATTTCGTTGTTCGATTTCGTGGTTCGAATTCGTTGTTCGAATTCGTTGTGCGTTGTTAGATTTCGTTGTTCGTTGTTAGATTTCGTTGTTCTTTGTTCGATTTCGTGGTTCGAATTCGTTGTTCGAATACGTTGTTCGATTTCGTTGTTCGATTTCGTTGTTTGAATTCGTGTTCGATTTCGTTGATCGATTTCGTTTATCGATTTTCTTTGTTCGATTTGATTGTTCGATTTCGTTGATCGATTTCGTTTTTCGATTTCGTTGTTCGATTTCGTTGTTCGATTTCGTTGTTCGATTTCGTGGTTCGAATTCGTTGTTCGAATTCGTTGTTCGTTGTTAGATTTCGTTGTTCGTTGTTAGATTTCGTTGTTCTTTGTTTGATTTCGTGGATGGAATTCGTTGTTCGAATTCGTTGTTCGATTTCGTTGTTCGATTTCGTTGTTCGAATTCGTTGTTCGAATTCGTTGTTCGATTTCGTTGTTCGATTTCGTTGTTCGATTTCGAAGTTCGACTTCGTTGTTCGATTTCGTTGTTCGATTTCGTTGTTCGATTTCGTATTTCGTTGTTCGAATTCGTTGTTCGATTTCGTTGTTCGATTTCGTTGTTCGATTTCGTTGTTCGATTTCGTTGTTCGATTTCATTGTTTGAATTCGTGTTCGATTTCGTTGTTCGATTTCGTTGTTCGATTCGTTATTCGATTTCGTTGTTCGATTTCTTGTTCGATTTCGTTGTTCCATTACGTTATTCGATTTCGTTGTTCGATTTCGTTGTTAGATTTCGTTGTTCGTTGTTAGATTTCGTTGTTCGATTTCGTTGTCTGATTCCGTTGTTCGATTTCGTTGTTCGTTTTCGTTGTTCGATATTGTTGTATGATTTCGTGGTTCGATTTCGTTGTTCGATTGCGTCGTTCCATTTCGTTGTTCTATTTCGTGGTTCGATTTCGTGGTTTCAGTTTGTTGTTCGATTTCGATTTCGCTGTTCGATTTCGAAGTTGGATTTCGTTGTTCTATTTCGTTGTTCTTATTCGTTGTTCGATTTCGTTGTTCGATTTCGTTGTTCGATTTCGTTGTTCGATTCGTTATTCGATTTCGTTGTTCGATTTCTTGTTCGATTTCGTTGTTCCATTACGTTATTCGATTTCGTTGTTCGATTTCGTTGTTAGATTTCGTTGTTCGTTGTTAGATTTCGTTGTTCGATTTCGTTGTCTGATTCCGTTGTTCGATTTCGTTGTTCGTTTTCGTTGTTCGATATTGTTGTATGATTTCGTGGTTCGATTTCGTTGTTCGATTTCGTTGTTCCATTTCGTTGTTCGATGTCGTTGTTCGAATTCGTTGTTCGATATCGTTGTTCTATTTCGTTGTTCGATTTCGTTGTTCGATTTCGTTGTTCGATTTCGTTGTTCGATTTCGTTGTTCGATTTCGTTGTTGGATTTCGTTGTTCGATTTCGAAGTTCGATTTCGTTGTTCGATTCGTTATTCGATTTCGTTGTTCGATTTCGTTGTTCGATTTCGTTGTTCGATTTCGTTGTTCGATCTCGTTGTCCGATTCCTTTGTTCGATTTCGTTGTTCGTTTTCGTTGTTCGATATTGTTGTATGATTTCGTGGTTCGATTTCGTTGTTCGATTGCGTCGTTCCATTTCGTTGTTCTATTTCGTGGTTCGATTTCGTGGTTTCAGTTTGTTGTTCGATTTCGATTTCGCTGTTCGATTTCGAAGTTGGATTTCGTTGTTCTATTTCGTTGTTCTTATTCGTTGTTCGATTTCGTTGTTCGATTTCGTTGTGCGATTTCGTTGTTCGATTCGTTATTCGATTTCGTTGTTCGATTTCTTGTTCGATTTCGTTGTTCCATTACGTTATTCGATTTCGTTGTTCGATTTCGTTGTTCGATTTCGTTGTTAGATTTCGTTGTTCGTTGTTAGATTTCGTTGTTCGATTTCGTTGTCTGATTCCGTTGTTCGATTTCGTTGTTCGATTTCGTTGTTCCATTTCGTTGTTCGATTTCGTTGTTCGATTTCGTTGTTCGATTTCGTTGTTCGAATTCGTTGTTCGAATTCGTTGTTCGAATTCGTTGTTCGAATTCGTTGTTCGAATTCGTTGTTCGACTTCGTTGTTCGATTTCGTTGTTCGATTTCGTTGTTCGATTTCGTTGTTCGATTTTGTTGTTCGATTTCGTTGTTCGATTTCGTTGTTCGATTTCGTTGTTCGATTTCGTTGTTCGATTTCGTTGTTCGATTTCGTTGTTCGATTTCGTTGTTAGATTTCGTTGTTAGATTTCGTTGTTCGTTGTTAGATTTCGTTGTTCTTTGTTCGATTTCGTGGTTCGATTTCGTTGTTCGATTTCGTTGTTCGATTTCGTTGTTCGATTTCGTTGTTCGATTTCGTTGTTCGATTTCGTGGTTCGAATTCGTTGTTCGAATTCGTTGTTCGATTTCGTTGTTCGATTTCGTTGTTCGATTTTGTTGTTCGATTTCGTTGTTCGATTTCGTTGTTCGATTTCGTTGTTGGATTTCGTTGTTGGATTTCGTTGTTCGATTTCGAAGTTTGATTTCGTTGTTCGATTTCGTTGTTCGATTTCGTTGTTCGATTTCGTTGTTCGATTTCGTTGTTCGATTTCGTTGTTCGATTTCGTTGTTCGATTTCGTTGTTCGATTTCGTTGTTCGATTTCGTTGTTCGAATTCGTTGTTCTATTTCGTTGTTCGATTTCGTTGTTCGATTTCGTTGTTCAATTTCGTTGTTCGATTTCGTTGTTCGATGTCGTTGTTCGATGTCGTTGTTCGATGTCGTTGTTCGAATTCGTTGTTCGATTTCGTTGTTCGATTTCGTTGTTCGATTTCGTTGTTCGATTTCGTTGTCCGATTCCGTTGTTCGATTTCGTTGTTCGTTTTCGTTGTTCGATATTGTTGTATGATTTCGTGGTTCGATTTCGTTGTTCGATTGCGTTGTTCCATTTCGTTGTTCTATTTCGTGGTTCGATTTCGTGGTTTCAGTTTGTTGTTCGATTTCGATTTCGCTGTTCGATTTCGAAGTTGGATTTCGTTGTTCTATTTCGTTGTTCTAATTCGTTGTTCGATTTCGTTGTTCGATTTCGTTGTTCGATTCGTTATTCGATTTCGTTGTTCGATTTCGTTGTTCGATTTCGTTGTTCGATTTCGTTGTTCGATCTCGTTGTCCGATTCCTTTGTTCGATTTCGTTGTTCGTTTTCGTTGTTCGATATTGTTGTATGATTTTGTGGTTCGATTTCGTTGTTCGATTGCGTCGTTCCATTTCGTTGTTCTATTTCGTGGTTCGATTTCGTGGTTTTAGTTTGTTGTTCGATTTCGATTTCGCTGTTCGATTTCGAAGTTGGATTTCGTTGTTCTATTTCGTTGTTCTTATTCGTTGTTCTATTTCGTTGTTCTTATTCGTTGTTCGATTTCGTTGTTCGATTTCGTTGTTCGATTTCGTTGTTCGATTCGTTATTCGATTTCGTTGTTCGATTTCTTGTTTGATTTCGTTGTTCCATTACGTTATTCGATTTCGTTGTTCGATTTCGTTGTTAGATTTCGTTGTTCGTTGTTAGATTTCGTTGTTCGATTTCGTTGTCTGATTCCGTTGTTCGATTTCGTTGTTCGTTTTCGTTGTTCGATATTGTTGTATGATTTCGTGGTTCGATTTCGTTGTTCGATTGCGTCGTTCCATTTCGTTGTTCTATTTCGTGGTTCGATTTCGTTGTTCGATTTCGTTGTTCGATTTCGTTGTTCGATTCGTTATTCGATTTCGTTGTTCGATTTCTTGTTCGATTTCGTTGTTCCATTACGTTATTCGATTTCGTTGTTCGATTTCGTTGTTAGATTTCGTTGTTCGTTGTTAGATTTCGTTGTTCGATTTCGTTGTCTGATTCCGTTGTTCGATTTCGTTGTTCGTTTTCGTTGTTCGATATTGTTGTATGATTTCGTGGTTCGATTTCGTTGTTCGATTTCGTTGTTCCATTTCGTTGTTCGATGTCGTTGTTCGAATTCGTTGTTCGATTTCGTTGTTCGATTTCGTTGTTCGATTTCGTTGTTCGATTTCGTTGTTCGATTTCGTTGTTCGATTTCGTTGTTCGATTTCGTTGTTCGATTTCGTTGTTCGATTTCGTTGTTCGATTTCGTTGTTCGATCTCGTTGTCCGATTCCTTTGTTCGATTTCGTTGTTCGTTTTCGTTGTTCGATATTGTTGTATGATTTCGTGGTTCGATTTCGTTGTTCGATTGCGTCGTTCCATTTCGTTGTTCTATTTCGTGGTTCGATTTCGTGGTTTCAGTTTGTTGTTCGATTTCGATTTCGCTGTTCGATTTCGAAGTTGGATTTAGTTGTTCTATTTCGTTGTTCTTATTCGTTGTTCGATTTCGTTGTTCGATTTCGTTGTTCGATTTCGTTGTTCGATTCGTTATTCGATTTCGTTGTTCGATTTCTTGTTCGATTTCGTTGTTCCATTACGTTATTCGATTTCGTTGTTCGATTTCGTTGTTAGATTTCGTTGTTCGATTTCGTTGTTAGATTTCGTTGTTCGTTGTTAGATTTCGTTGTTCGATTTCGTTGTCTGATTCCGTTGTTCGATTTCGTTGTTCGATTTCGTTGTTCCATTTCGTTGTTCAATTTCGTTGTTCGATTTCGTTGTTCGATTTCGTTGTTCGAATTCGTTGTTCGAATTCGTTGTTCGAATTCGTTGTTCGAATTCGTTGTTCGAATTCGTTGTTCGATTTCGTTGTTCGATTTCGTTGTTCGATTTCGTTGTTCGATTTCGTTGTTCGATTTCGTTGTTCGATTTCGTTGTTCGATTTCGTTGTTCGATTTCGTTGTTCGATTTCGTTGTTCGATTTCGTTGTTCGATTTCGTTGTTCGATTTCGTTGTTCGATTTCGTTGTTCGATTTCGTTGTTCGATTTCGTTGTTCGATTTCGTTGTTAGATTTCGTTGTTCGTTGTTAGATTTCGTTGTTCTTTGTTCGATTTCGTGGTTCGATTTCGTTGTTCGATTTCGTTGTTCGATTTCGTTGTTCGATTTCGTTGTTCGATTTCGTTGTTCGATTTCGTTGTTCGAATTCGTTGTTCGATTTCGTTGTTCGATTACGTTGTTCGATTTCGTTGTTCGATTTCGTTGTTCGATTTCGTTGTTCGATTTTGTTGTTCGATTTCGTTGTTCGATTTCGTTGTTCGATTTCGTTGTTCGCTTCGTTGTTCGATTTCGTTGTTCGATTTCGTTGTTCGATTTCGTTGTTCGATTTCGTTGTTCGAATTCGTTGTTCGAATTCGTTGTTCGATTTCGTTGTTCGATTTCGTTGTTCGATTTCGAAGTTCGATTTCGTTGTTCGATTTCGTTGTTCGATTTCGTTCGATTTCGTTGTTCGAATTCGTTGTTCGATTTCGTTGTTCGAATTCGTTGTTCGATTTCGTTGTTCGATTTCGTTGTTCGATTTCGTTGTTCGATTTCGTTGTTCGATTTCGTTGTTTGAATTCGTGTTGGATTTCGTTGATCGATTTCGTTGTTCGATTTTCTTTGTTCGATTTGATTGTTCGATTTCGTTGATCGATTTCGTTTTTCGATTTCGTTGTTCGATTTCGTTGTTCGATTTCGTTGTTCGATTTCGTGGTTCGAATTCGTTGTTCGAATTCGTTGTTCGAATTCGTTGTTAGATTTCGTTGTTCGTTGTTAGATTTCGTTGTTCTTTGTTCGATTTCGTGGTTCGAATTCGTTGTTCGATTTCGTTGTTCGATTTCGTTGTTCGATTTCTTTGTTCGATTTCGTTGTTCGATGTCGTTGTTCGAATTCGTTGTTCGAATTCTTTGTTCGATTTCGTTGTTCGATTTCGTTGTTCGATTTCGTTGTTCGATTTCGTTGTTCGATTTCGAAGTTCGATTTCGTTGTTCGATTTCGTTGTTCGATTTCGTTGTTCGATTTCGTTGTTCGATTTCGTTGTTCGATTTCGTTGTTCGATTTCGTTGTTCGAATTCGTTGTTCGTTGTTAGATTTCGTTGTTCGTTGTTAGATTTCGTTGTTCTTTGTTCGATTTCGTGGATGGAATTCGTTGTTCGAATTCGTTGTTCGATTTCGTTGTTCGATTTCGTTGTTCGATTTCGTTGTTCGATTTCGTTGTTCGATTTCGTTGTTCGATTTCGTTGTTCGATTTCGTTGTTCGAATTCGTTGTTCGAATTCGTTGTTCGATTTCGTTGTTCGATTTCGTTGTTCGATTTCGTTGTTCGATTTCGTTGTTCGATTTCGTTGTTCGATTTCGTTGTTTGAATTCGTGTTCGATTTCGTTGATCGATTTCGTTGTTCGATTTTCTTTGTTCGATTTGATTGTTCGATTTCGTTGATCGATTTCGTTTTTCAATTTCGTTGTTCGATTTCGTTGTTCGATTTCGTTGTTCGATTTCGTGGTTCGAATTCGTTGTTCGAATTCGTTGTGCGTTGTTAGATTTCGTTGTTCGTTGTTAGATTTCGTTGTTCTTTGTTCGATTTCGTGGTTCGAATTCGTTGTTCGAATACGTTGTTCGATTTCGTTGTTCCATTTCGTTGTTTGAATTCGTGTTCGATTTCGTTGATCGATTTCGTTTATCGATTTTCTTTGTTCGATTTGATTGTTCGATTTCGTTGATCGATTTCGTTTTTCGATTTCGTTGTTCGATTTCGTTGTTCGATTTCGTTGTTCGATTTCGTGGTTCGAATTCGTTGTTCGAATTCGTTGTTCGTTGTTAGATTTCGTTGTTCGTTGTTAGATTTCGTTGTTCTTTGTTCGATTTCGTGGATGGAATTCGTTGTTCGAATTCGTTGTTCGATTTCGTTGTTCGATTTCGTTGTTCGAATTCGTTGTTCGAATTCGTTGTTCGATTTCGTTGTTCGATTTCGTTGTTCGATTTCGAAGTTCGATTTCGTTGTTCGATTTCGTTGTTCGATTTCGTTGTTCGATTTCGTTGTTCGATTTCGTATTTCGTTGTTCGAATTCGTTGTTCGATTTCGTTGTTCGATTTCGTTGTTCGATTTCGTTGTTCGATTTCGTTGTTTGAATTCGTGTTCGATTTCGTTGATCGATTTCGTTTTTCGATTTTCTTTGTTCGATTTGATTGTTCGATTTCGTTGATCGATTTCGTTTTTCGATTTCGTTGTTCGATTTCGTTGTTCGATTTCGTTGTTCGATTTCGTGGTTCGAATTCGTTGTTCGAATTCGTTGTGCGTTGTTAGATTTCGTTGTTCGTTGTTAGATTTCGTTGTTCTTTGTTCGATTTCGTGGTTCGAATTCGTTGTTCGAATTCGTTGTTCGATTTCGTTGTTCGATTTCGTTGTTCGATTTTGTTGTTCGATTTCGTTGTTCGATTTCGTTGTTCGATTTCGTTGTTGGATTTCGTTGTTCGATTTCGAAGTTTGATTTCGTTGTTCGAATTCGTTGTTCGAATTCGTTGTTCGATTTCGTGGTTCGAATTCGTTGTTCGAATTCGTTGTTCGTTGTTAGATTTCGTTGTTCGTTGTTAGATTTCGTTGTTCTTTGTTCGATTTCGTGGATGGAATTCGTTGTTCGAATTCGTTGTTCGAATTCTTTGTTCGATTTCGTTGTTCGATTTCGTTGTTCGATTTCGTTGTTCGATTTCGTTGTTCGATTTCGAAGTTCGATTTCGTTGTTCGATTTCGTTGTTCGATTTCGTTGTTCGATTTCGTTGTTCGATTTCGTTGTTCGATTTCGTTGTTCGATTTCGTTGTTCGAATTCGTTGTTCGTTGTTAGATTTCGTTGTTCGTTGTTAGATTTCGTTGTTCTTTGTTCGATTTCGTGGATGGAATTCGTTGTTCGAATTCGTTGTTCGATTTCGTTGTTCGATTTCGTTGTTCGATTTCGTTGTTCGAATTCGTTGTTCGTTGTTAGATTTCGTTGTTCGTTGTTAGATTTCGTTGTTCTTTGTTCGATTTCGTGGATGGAATTCGTTGTTCGAATTCGTTGTTCGATTTCGTTGTTCGATTTCGTTGTTCGATTTCGTTGTTCGATTTCGTTGTTCGATTTCGTTGTTCGATTTCGTTGTTCGATTTCGTTGTTCGAATTCGTTGTTCGAATTCGTTGTTCGATTTCGTTGTTCGATTTCGTTGTTCGATTTCGTTGTTCGATTTCGTTGTTCGATTTCGTTGTTCGATTTCGTTGTTTGAATTCGTGTTCGATTTCGTTGATCGATTTCGTTGTTCGATTTTCTTTGTTCGATTTGATTGTTCGATTTCGTTGATCGATTTCGTTTTTCAATTTCGTTGTTCGATTTCGTTGTTCGATTTCGTTGTTCGATTTCGTGGTTCGAATTCGTTGTTCGAATTCGTTGTGCGTTGTTAGATTTCGTTGTTCGTTGTTAGATTTCGTTGTTCTTTGTTCGATTTCGTGGATGGAATTCGTTGTTCGAATTCGTTGTTCGATTTCGTTGTTCGATTTCGTTGTTCGAATTCGTTGTTCGAATTCGTTGTTCGATTTCGTTGTTCGATTTCGTTGTTCGATTTCGAAGTTCGATTTCGTTGTTCGATTTCGTTGTTCGATTTCGTTGTTCGATTTCGTTGTTCGATTTCGTATTTCGTTGTTCGAATTCGTTGTTCGATTTCGTTGTTCGATTTCGTTGTTCGATTTCGTTGTTCGATTTCGTTGTTTGAATTCGTTGTTTGAATTCGTGTTCGATTTCGTTGATCGATTTCGTTTTTCGATTTTCTTTGTTCGATTTGATTGTTCGATTTCGTTGATCGATTTCGTTTTTCGATTTCGTTGTTCGATTTCGTTGTTCGATTTCGTTGTTCGATTTCGTGGTTCGAATTCGTTGTTCGAATTCGTTGTGCGTTGTTAGATTTCGTTGTTCGTTGTTAGATTTCGTTGTTCTTTGTTCGATTTCGTGGTTCGAATTCGTTGTTCGAATTCGTTGTTCGATTTCGTTGTTCGATTTCGTTGTTCGATTTTGTTGTTCGATTTCGTTGTTCGATTTCGTTGTTCGATTTCGTTGTTGGATTTCGTTGTTCGATTTCGAAGTTTGATTTCGTTGTTCGAATTCGTTGTTCGAATTCGTTGTTCGATTTCGTTGTTCGATTTCGTTGTTCGATTTCGAAGTTCGATTTCGTTGTTCGATTTCGTTGTTCGATTCCGTTCGATTTCGTTGTTCGAATTCGTTGTTCGATTTCGTTCGAATTCGTTGTTCGATTTCGTTGTTCGATTTCGTTGTTCGATTTCGTTGTTCGATTTCGTTGTTCGATTTCGTTGTTCGATTTCGTTGTTTGAATTCGTGTTCGATTTCGTTGATCGATTTCGTTGTTCGATTTTCTTTGTTCGATTTGATTGTTCGATTTCGTTGATCGATTTCGTTTTTCGATTTCGTTGTTCGATTTCGTTGTTCGATTTCGTTGTTCGATTTCGTTGTTCGATTTCGTTGTTCGATTTCGAAGTTTGATTTCGTTGTTCGAATTCGTTGTTCGAATTCGTTGTTCGATTTCGTTGTTCGATTTCGTTGTTCGATTTCGTTGTTCGATTTCGAAGTTCGATTTCGTTGTTCGATTTCGTTGTTCGATTCCGTTCGATTTCGTTGTTCGAATTCGTTGTTCGATTTCGTTCGAATTCGTTGTTCGATTTCGTTGTTCGATTTCGTTGTTCGATTTCGTTGTTCGATTTCGTTGTTCGATTTCGTTGTTTGAATTCGTGTTCGATTTCGTTGATCGATTTCGTTGTTCGATTTTCTTTGTTCGATTTGATTGTTCGATTTCGTTGATCGATTTCGTTTTTCGATTTCGTTGTTCGATTTCGTTGTTCGATTTCGTTGTTCGATTTCGTGGTTCGAATTCGTTGTTCGAATTCGTTGTTCGTTGTTAGATTTCGTTGTTCGTTGTTAGATTTCGTTGTTCTTTGTTCGATTTCGTGGATGGAATTCGTTGTTCGAATTCGTTGTTCGATTTCGTTGTTCGATTTCGTTGTTCGATTTCGTTGTTCGATTTTGTTGTTCGATTTCGTTGTTCGATTTCGTTGTTCGATTTCGTTGTTCGAATTCGTTGTTCGAATTCGTTGTTCGATTTCGTTGTTCGAATTCGTTGTTCGATTTCGTTCGAATTCGTTGTTCGATTTCGTTGTTCGATTTCGTTGTTCGATTTCGTTGTTCGATTTCGTTGTTCGATTTCGTTGTTTGAATTCGTGTTCGATTTCGTTGTTCGATTTCGTTGATCGATTTCGTTTTTCGATTTCGTTGTTCGATTTCGTTGTTCGATTTCGTTGTTCGATTTCGTGGTTCGAATTCGTTGTTCGAATTCGTTGTGCGTTGTTAGATTTCGTTGTTCGTTGTTAGGTTTCGTTGTTCTTTGTTCGATTTCGTGGTTCGAATTCGTTGTTCGAATTCGTTGTTCGATTTCGTTGTTCGATTTTGTTGTTCGATTTCGTTGTTCGATTTCGTTGTTCGATTTCGTTGTTGGATTTCGTTGTTCGATTTCGAAGTTTGATTTCGTTGTTCGATTTCGTTGTTCGATTTCGTTGTTCGATTTCGTTGTTCGATTTCGTTGTTCGATTTCGTTGTTCGATTTCGTTGTTCGATTTCGTTGTTCGATTTCGTTGTTCGATTTCGTTGTTCGATTTCGTTGTTCGATTTCGTTGTTCGATTTCGTTGTTCGATTTCGTTGTTCGATTTCGAAGTTCGATTTCGTTGTTCGATTTCGTTGTTCGATTTCGTTGTTCGATTTCGTTGTTCGATTTCGTTGTTCGATTTCGTTGTTCGATTTCGTTGTTCGATTTCGTTGTTCGATGTCGTTGTTTGAATTCGTTGTTCGATTTCGTTGTTCGATTTCGTTGTTCGATTTCGTTGTTCGATTTCGTTGTTCGATTTCGTTGTCCGATTCCGTTGTTCGATTTCGTTGTTCGTTTTCGTTGTTCGATATTGTTGTATGATTTCGTGGTTCGATTTCGTTGTTCGATATTGTTGTATGATTTCGTGGTTCGATTTCGTTGTTCGATTTCGTTGTTCCATTTCGTTGTTCGATGTCGTTGTTCGAATTCGTTGTTCGATTTCGTTGTTCGATTTCATATTTCGTTGTTCGATTTCGTTGATCGATTTCGTTTTTCGATTTCGTTGTTCGATTTCGTTGTTCGATTTCGTTGTTCGATTTCGTGGTTCGAATTCGTTGTTCGAATTCGTTGTGCGTTGTTAGATTTCGTTGTTCGTTGTTAGATTTCGTTGTTCTTTGTTCGATTTCGTGGTTCGAATTCGTTGTTCGAATTCGTTGTTCGATTTCGTTGTTCGATTTCGTTGTTCGATTTTGTTGTTCGATTTCGTTGTTCGATTTCGTTGTCTGATTCCGTTGTTCGATTTCGTTGTTCGTTTTCGTTGTTCGATATTGTTGTATGATTTCGTGGTTCGATTTCGTTGTTCGATTTCGTTGTTCGATTTCGTTGTTCGATTTCGTTGTTCGATTTCGTTGTTCGATTTCGTTGTTCGATTTCGTTGTTCGATTTCGTTGTTCGATTTCGTTGTTCGATTTCGTTGTTGGATTTCGTTGTTCGATTCGTTATTCTATTTCGTTGTTCGATTTCGTTGTTCGATTTCGTTGTTCGATTTCGTTGTTCGATCTCGTTGTCCGATTCCTTTGTTCGATTTCGTTGTTCGTTTTCGTTGTTCGATATTGTTGTATGATTTCGTGGTTCGATTTCGTTGTTCGATTGCGTCGTTCCATTTCGTTGTTCTATTTCGTGGTTCGATTTCGTGGTTTCAGTTTGTTGTTCGATTTCGATTTCGCTGTTCGATTTCGAAGTTGGATTTCGTTGTTCTATTTCGTTGTTCTTATTCGTTGTTCGATTTCGTTGTTCGATTTCGTTGTGCGATTTCGTTGTTCGATTCGTTATTCGATTTCGTTGTTCGATTTCTTGTTCGATTTCGTTGTTCCATTACGTTATTCGATTTCGTTGTTCGATTTCGTTGTTCGATTTCGTTGTTAGATTTCGTTGTTCGTTGTTAGATTTCGTTGTTCGATTTCGTTGTCTGATTCCGTTGTTCGATTTCGTTGTTCGATTTTGTTGTTCCATTTCGTTGTTCGATTTCGTTGTTCGATTTCGTTGTTCGATTTCGTTGTTCGAATTCGTTGTTCGAATTCGTTGTTCGAATTCGTTGTTCGAATTCGTTGTTCGAATTCGTTGTTCGACTTCGTTGTTCGATTTCGTTGTTCGATTTCGTTGTTCGATTTCGTTGTTCGATTTCGTTGTTCGATTTCGTTGTTCGATTTCGTTGTTCGATTTCGTTGTTCGATTTCGTTGTTCGATTTCGTTGTTCGATTTCGTTGTTCGATTTCGTTGTTCGATTTCGTTGTTCGATTTCGTTGTTCGATTTCGTTGTTAGATTTCGTTGTTAGATTTCGTTGTTCGTTGTTAGCTTTCGTTGTTCTTTGTTCGATTTCGTGGTTCGATTTCGTTGTTCGATTTCGTTGTTCGATTTCGTTGTTCGATTTCGTTGTTCGATTTCGTTGTTCGATTTCGTTGTTCGATTTCGTGGTTCGAATTCGTTGTTCGAATTCGTTGTTCGATTTCGTTGTTCGATTTCGTTGTTCGATTTTGTTTTTCGATTTCGTTGTTCGATTTCGTTGTTCGATTTCGTTGTTGGATTTCGTTGTTGGATTTCGTTGTTGGATTTCGTTGTTCGATTTCGAAGTTTGATTTCGTTGTTCGATTTCGTTGTTCGATTTCGTTGTTCGATTTCGTTGTTCGATTTCGTTGTTCGATTTCGTTGTTCGATTTCGTTGTTCGATTTCGTTGTTCGATTTCGTTCGATTTCGTTGTTCGATTTCGTTGTTCGATTTCGTTGTTCGATTTCGTTGTTCGATTTCGTTGTTCGATTTCGTTGTTCGATTTCGTTGTTCGATGTCGTTGTTCGAATACGTTGTTCGATTTCGTTGTTCGATTTCGTTGTTCGATTTCGTTGTCCGATTCCGTTGTTCGATTTCGTTGTTCGTTTTCGTTGTTCGATATTGTTGTATGATTTCGTGGTTCGATTTCGTTGTTCGATTGCGTTGTTCCATTTCGTTGTTCTCTTTCGTGGTTCGATTTCGTGGTTTCAGTTTGTTGTTCGATTTCGATTTCGCTGTTCGATTTCGAAGTTGGATTTCGTTGTTCTATTTCGTTGTTCTAATTCGTTGTTCGATTTCGTTGTTCGATTTCGTTGTTCGATTCGTTATTCGATTTCGTTGTTCGATTGCGTCGTTCCATTTCGTTGTTCTATTTCGTGGTTCGATTTCGTGGTTTTAGTTTGTTGTTCGATTTCGATTTCGCTGTTCGATTTCGAAGTTGGATTTCGTTGTTCTATTTCGTTGTTCTTATTCGTTGTTCGATTTCGTTGTTCGATTTCGTTGTTCGATTTCGTTGTTCGATTTCGTTGTTCGATTCGTTATTCGATTTCGTTGTTCGATTTCTTGTTCGATTTCGTTGTTCCATTACGTTATTCGATTTCGTTGTTCGATTTCGTTGTTAGATTTCGTTGTTCGTTGTTAGATTTCGTTGTTCGATTTCGTTGTCTGATTCCGTTGTTCGATTTCGTTGTTCGTTTTCGTTGTTCGATATTGTTGTATGATTTCGTGGTTCGATTTCGTTGTTCGCTTGCGTCGTTCCATTTCGTTGTTCTATTTCGTGGTTCGATTTTGTGGTTTCAGTTTGTTGTTCGATTTCGATTTCGCTGTTCGATTTCGAAGTTGGATTTCGTTGTTCTATTTCGTTGTTCTTATTCGTTGTTCGATTTCGTTGTTCGATTTCGTTGTTCGATTTCGTTGTTCGATTCGTTATTCGATTTCGTTGTTCGATTTCTTGTTCGATTTCGTTGTTCCATTACGTTATTCGATTTCGTTGTTCGATTTCGTTGTTAGATTTCGTTGTTCGTTGTTAGATTTCGTTGTCTGATTCCGTTGTTCGATTTCGTTGTTCGTTTTCGTTGTTCGATATTGTTGTATGATTTCGTGGTTCGATTTCGTTGTTCGATTTCGTTGTTCCATTTCGTTGTTCGATGTCGTTGTTCGAATTCGTTGTTCGATTTCGTTGTTCGATTTCGTTGTTCGATTTCGTTGTTCGATTTCGTTGTTCGATTTCGTTGTTCGATTTCGAAGTTCGATTTCGTTGTTCGATTTCGTTGTTCGATTTCGTTGTTCGATTTCGTAGTTCGATTTCGTTGTTCGATTTCGTTGTTCGATTTCGTTGTTCGATTTCGTTGTTCGATGTCGTTCGAATTCGTTGTTCGATTTCGTTGTTCGATTTCGTTGTTCGATTTCGTTGTTCGATTTCGTTGTTCGATTTCGTTGTCCGATTCCGTTGTTCGATTTCGTTGTTCGTTTTCGTTGTTCGATATTGTTGTATGATTTCGTGGTTCGATTTCGTTGTTCGATTGCGTTGTTCCATTTCGTTGTTCTATTTCGTGGTTCGATTTCGTGGTTTCAGTTTGTTGTTCGATTTCGATTTCGCTGTTCGATTTCGTATTTCGTTGTTCGAATTCGTTGTTCGATTTCGTTGTTCGATTTCGTTGTTCGATTTCGTTGTTCGATTTCGTTGTTTGAATTCGTGTTCGATTTCGTTGATCGATTTCGTTTTTCGATTTTCTTTGTTCGATTTGATTGTTCGATTTCGTTGATCGATTTCTTTTTTCGATTTCGTTGTTCGATTTCGTTGTTCGATTTCGTTGTTCGATTTCGTGGTTCGAATTCGTTGTTCGAATTCGTTGTGCGTTGTTAGATTTCGTTGTTCGTTGTTAGATTTCGTTGTTCTTTGTTCGATTTCGTGGTTCGAATTCGTTGTTCGAATACGTTGTTCGATTTCGTTGTTCCATTTCGTTGTTTGAATTCGTGTTCGATTTCGTTGATCGATTTCGTTTATCGATTTTCTTTGTTCGATTTGATTGTTCGATTTCGTTGATCGATTTCGTTTTTCGATTTCGTTGTTCGATTTCGTTGTTCGATTTCGTTGTTCGATTTCGTGGTTCGAATTCGTTGTTCGAATTCGTTGTTCGTTGTTAGATTTCGTTGTTCGTTGTTAGATTTCGTTGTTCTTTGTTCGATTTCGTGGATGGAATTCGTTGTTCGAATTCGTTGTTCGATTTCGTTGTTCGATTTCGTTGTTCGATTTCGTTGTTCGATTTCGTATTTCGTTGTTCGAATTCGTTGTTCGATTTCGTTGTTCGATTTCGTTGTTCGATTTCGTTGTTCGATTTCGTTGTTTGAATTCGTGTTCGATTTCGTTGATCGATTTCGTTTTTCGATTTTCTTTGTTCGATTTGATTGTTCGATTTCGTTGATCGATTTCGTTTTTCGATTTCGTTGTTCGATTTCGTTGTTCGATTTCGTTGTTCGATTTCGTGGTTCGAATTCGTTGTTCGAATTCGTTGTGCGTTGTTAGATTTCGTTGTTCGTTGTTAGATTTCGTTGTTCTTTGTTCGATTTCGTGGTTCGAATTCGTTGTTCGAATTCGTTGTTCGATTTCGTTGTTCGATTTCGTTGTTCGATTTTGTTGTTCGATTTCGTTGTTCGATTTCGTTGTTCGATTTCGTTGTTGGATTTCGTTGTTCGATTTCGAAGTTTGATTTCGTTGTTCGAATTCGTTGTTCGAATTCGTTGTTCGATTTCGTTGTTCGATTTCGTTGTTCGATTTCGAAGTTCGATTTCGTTGTTCGATTTCGTTGTTCGATTCCGTTCGATTTCGTTGTTCGAATTCGTTGTTCGATTTCGTTCGAATTCGTTGTTCGATTTCGTTGTTCGATTTCGTTGTTCGATTTCGTTGTTCGATTTCGTTGTTCGATTTCGTTGTTTGAATTCGTGTTCGATTTCGTTGATCGATTTCGTTGTTCGATTTTCTTTGTTCGATTTGATTGTTCGATTTCGTTGATCGATTTCGTTTTTCGATTTCGTTGTTCGATTTCGTTGTTCGATTTCGTTGTTCGATTTCGTTGTTCGATTTCGTTGTTCGATTTTGTTGTTCGATTTCGTTGTTCGATTTCGTTGTTCGATTTCGAAGTTTGATTTCGTTGTTCGAATTCGTTGTTCGAATTCGTTGTTCGATTTCGTTGTTCGATTTTGTTGTTCGATTTCGTTGTTCGATTTCGTTGTTCGATTTCGTTGTTCGAATTCGTTGTTCGAATTCGTTGTTCGATTTCGTTGTTCGAATTCGTTGTTCGATTTCGTTCGAATTCGTTGTTCGATTTCGTTGTTCGATTTCGTTGTTCGATTTCGTTGTTCGATTTCGTTGTTCGATTTCGTTGTTTGAATTCGTGTTCGATTTCGTTGTTCGATTTCGTTGATCGATTTCGTTTTTCGATTTCGTTGTTCGATTTCGTTGTTCGATTTCGTTGTTCGATTTCGTGGTTCGAATTCGTTGTTCGAATTCGTTGTGCGTTGTTAGATTTCGTTGTTCGTTGTTAGGTTTCGTTGTTCTTTGTTCGATTTCGTGGTTCGAATTCGTTGTTCGAATTCGTTGTTCGATTTCGTTGTTCGATTTTGTTGTTCGATTTCGTTGTTCGATTTCGTTGTTCGATTTCGTTGTTGGATTTCGTTGTTCGATTTCGAAGTTTGATTTCGTTGTTCGATTTCGTTGTTCGATTTCGTTGTTCGATTTCGTTGTTCGATTTCGTTGTTCGATTTCGTTGTTCGATTTCGTTGTTCGATTTCGTTGTTCGATTTCGTTGTTCGATTTCGTTGTTCGATTTCGTTGTTCGATTTCGTTGTTCGATTTCGTTGTTCGATTTCGTTGTTCGATTTCGAAGTTCGATTTCGTTGTTCGATTTCGTTGTTCGATTTCGTTGTTCGATTTCGTTGTTCGATTTCGTTGTTCGATTTCGTTGTTCGATTTCGTTGTTCGATTTCGTTGTTCGATGTCGTTGTTTGAATTCGTTGTTCGATTTCGTTGTTCGATTTCGTTGTTCGATTTCGTTGTTCGATTTCGTTGTTCGATTTCGTTGTCCGATTCCGTTGTTCGATTTCGTTGTTCGTTTTCGTTGTTCGATATTGTTGTATGATTTCGTGGTTCGATTTCGTTGTTCGATATTGTTGTATGATTTCGTGGTTCGATTTCGTTGTTCGATTTCGTTGTTCCATTTCGTTGTTCGATGTCGTTGTTCGAATTCGTTGTTCGATTTCGTTGTTCGATTTCATATTTCGTTGTTCGATTTCGTTGATCGATTTCGTTTTTCGATTTCGTTGTTCGATTTCGTTGTTCGATTTCGTTGTTCGATTTCGTGGTTCGAATTCGTTGTTCGAATTCGTTGTGCGTTGTTAGATTTCGTTGTTCGTTGTTAGATTTCGTTGTTCTTTGTTCGATTTCGTGGTTCGAATTCGTTGTTCGAATTCGTTGTTCGATTTCGTTGTTCGATTTCGTTGTTCGATTTTGTTGTTCGATTTCGTTGTTCGATTTCGTTGTCTGATTCCGTTGTTCGATTTCGTTGTTCGTTTTCGTTGTTCGATATTGTTGTATGATTTCGTGGTTCGATTTCGTTGTTCGATTTCGTTGTTCGATTTCGTTGTTCGATTTCGTTGTTCGATTTCGTTGTTCGATTTCGTTGTTCGATTTCGTTGTTCGATTTCGTTGTTCGATTTCGTTGTTCGATTTCGTTGTTGGATTTCGTTGTTCGATTCGTTATTCTATTTCGTTGTTCGATTTCGTTGTTCGATTTCGTTGTTCGATTTCGTTGTTCGATCTCGTTGTCCGATTCCTTTGTTCGATTTCGTTGTTCGTTTTCGTTGTTCGATATTGTTGTATGATTTCGTGGTTCGATTTCGTTGTTCGATTGCGTCGTTCCATTTCGTTGTTCTATTTCGTGGTTCGATTTCGTGGTTTCAGTTTGTTGTTCGATTTCGATTTCGCTGTTCGATTTCGAAGTTGGATTTCGTTGTTCTATTTCGTTGTTCTTATTCGTTGTTCGATTTCGTTGTTCGATTTCGTTGTGCGATTTCGTTGTTCGATTCGTTATTCGATTTCGTTGTTCGATTTCTTGTTCGATTTCGTTGTTCCATTACGTTATTCGATTTCGTTGTTCGATTTCGTTGTTCGATTTCGTTGTTAGATTTCGTTGTTCGTTGTTAGATTTCGTTGTTCGATTTCGTTGTCTGATTCCGTTGTTCGATTTCGTTGTTCGATTTTGTTGTTCCATTTCGTTGTTCGATTTCGTTGTTCGATTTCGTTGTTCGATTTCGTTGTTCGAATTCGTTGTTCGAATTCGTTGTTCGAATTCGTTGTTCGAATTCGTTGTTCGAATTCGTTGTTCGACTTCGTTGTTCGATTTCGTTGTTCGATTTCGTTGTTCGATTTCGTTGTTCGATTTCGTTGTTCGATTTCGTTGTTCGATTTCGTTGTTCGATTTCGTTGTTCGATTTCGTTGTTCGATTTCGTTGTTCGATTTCGTTGTTCGATTTCGTTGTTCGATTTCGTTGTTCGATTTCGTTGTTCGATTTCGTTGTTAGATTTCGTTGTTAGATTTCGTTGTTCGTTGTTAGCTTTCGTTGTTCTTTGTTCGATTTCGTGGTTCGATTTCGTTGTTCGATTTCGTTGTTCGATTTCGTTGTTCGATTTCGTTGTTCGATTTCGTTGTTCGATTTCGTTGTTCGATTTCGTGGTTCGAATTCGTTGTTCGAATTCGTTGTTCGATTTCGTTGTTCGATTTCGTTGTTCGATTTTGTTTTTCGATTTCGTTGTTCGATTTCGTTGTTCGATTTCGTTGTTGGATTTCGTTGTTGGATTTCGTTGTTGGATTTCGTTGTTCGATTTCGAAGTTTGATTTCGTTGTTCGATTTCGTTGTTCGATTTCGTTGTTCGATTTCGTTGTTCGATTTCGTTGTTCGATTTCGTTGTTCGATTTCGTTGTTCGATTTCGTTGTTCGATTTCGTTCGATTTCGTTGTTCGATTTCGTTGTTCGATTTCGTTGTTCGATTTCGTTGTTCGATTTCGTTGTTCGATTTCGTTGTTCGATTTCGTTGTTCGATGTCGTTGTTCGAATACGTTGTTCGATTTCGTTGTTCGATTTCGTTGTTCGATTTCGTTGTCCGATTCCGTTGTTCGATTTCGTTGTTCGTTTTCGTTGTTCGATATTGTTGTATGATTTCGTGGTTCGATTTCGTTGTTCGATTGCGTTGTTCCATTTCGTTGTTCTCTTTCGTGGTTCGATTTCGTGGTTTCAGTTTGTTGTTCGATTTCGATTTCGCTGTTCGATTTCGAAGTTGGATTTCGTTGTTCTATTTCGTTGTTCTAATTCGTTGTTCGATTTCGTTGTTCGATTTCGTTGTTCGATTCGTTATTCGATTTCGTTGTTCGATTGCGTCGTTCCATTTCGTTGTTCTATTTCGTGGTTCGATTTCGTGGTTTTAGTTTGTTGTTCGATTTCGATTTCGCTGTTCGATTTCGAAGTTGGATTTCGTTGTTCTATTTCGTTGTTCTTATTCGTTGTTCGATTTCGTTGTTCGATTTCGTTGTTCGATTTCGTTGTTCGATTTCGTTGTTCGATTCGTTATTCGATTTCGTTGTTCGATTTCTTGTTCGATTTCGTTGTTCCATTACGTTATTCGATTTCGTTGTTCGATTTCGTTGTTAGATTTCGTTGTTCGTTGTTAGATTTCGTTGTTCGATTTCGTTGTCTGATTCCGTTGTTCGATTTCGTTGTTCGTTTTCGTTGTTCGATATTGTTGTATGATTTCGTGGTTCGATTTCGTTGTTCGCTTGCGTCGTTCCATTTCGTTGTTCTATTTCGTGGTTCGATTTTGTGGTTTCAGTTTGTTGTTCGATTTCGATTTCGCTGTTCGATTTCGAAGTTGGATTTCGTTGTTCTATTTCGTTGTTCTTATTCGTTGTTCGATTTCGTTGTTCGATTTCGTTGTTCGATTTCGTTGTTCGATTCGTTATTCGATTTCGTTGTTCGATTTCTTGTTCGATTTCGTTGTTCCATTACGTTATTCGATTTCGTTGTTCGATTTCGTTGTTAGATTTCGTTGTTCGTTGTTAGATTTCGTTGTCTGATTCCGTTGTTCGATTTCGTTGTTCGTTTTCGTTGTTCGATATTGTTGTATGATTTCGTGGTTCGATTTCGTTGTTCGATTTCGTTGTTCCATTTCGTTGTTCGATGTCGTTGTTCGAATTCGTTGTTCGATTTCGTTGTTCGATTTCGTTGTTCGATTTCGTTGTTCGATTTCGTTGTTCGATTTCGTTGTTCGATTTCGAAGTTCGATTTCGTTGTTCGATTTCGTTGTTCGATTTCGTTGTTCGATTTCGTAGTTCGATTTCGTTGTTCGATTTCGTTGTTCGATTTCGTTGTTCGATTTCGTTGTTCGATGTCGTTCGAATTCGTTGTTCGATTTCGTTGTTCGATTTCGTTGTTCGATTTCGTTGTTCGATTTCGTTGTTCGATTTCGTTGTCCGATTCCGTTGTTCGATTTCGTTGTTCGTTTTCGTTGTTCGATATTGTTGTATGATTTCGTGGTTCGATTTCGTTGTTCGATTGCGTTGTTCCATTTCGTTGTTCTATTTCGTGGTTCGATTTCGTGGTTTCAGTTTGTTGTTCGATTTCGATTTCGCTGTTCGATTTCGTATTTCGTTGTTCGAATTCGTTGTTCGATTTCGTTGTTCGATTTCGTTGTTCGATTTCGTTGTTCGATTTCGTTGTTTGAATTCGTGTTCGATTTCGTTGATCGATTTCGTTTTTCGATTTTCTTTGTTCGATTTGATTGTTCGATTTCGTTGATCGATTTCTTTTTTCGATTTCGTTGTTCGATTTCGTTGTTCGATTTCGTTGTTCGATTTCGTGGTTCGAATTCGTTGTTCGAATTCGTTGTGCGTTGTTAGATTTCGTTGTTCGTTGTTAGATTTCGTTGTTCTTTGTTCGATTTCGTGGTTCGAATTCGTTGTTCGAATACGTTGTTCGATTTCGTTGTTCCATTTCGTTGTTTGAATTCGTGTTCGATTTCGTTGATCGATTTCGTTTATCGATTTTCTTTGTTCGATTTGATTGTTCGATTTCGTTGATCGATTTCGTTTTTCGATTTCGTTGTTCGATTTCGTTGTTCGATTTCGTTGTTCGATTTCGTGGTTCGAATTCGTTGTTCGAATTCGTTGTTCGTTGTTAGATTTCGTTGTTCGTTGTTAGATTTCGTTGTTCTTTGTTCGATTTCGTGGATGGAATTCGTTGTTCGAATTCGTTGTTCGATTTCGTTGTTCGATTTCGTTGTTCGATTTCGTTGTTCGATTTCGTATTTCGTTGTTCGAATTCGTTGTTCGATTTCGTTGTTCGATTTCGTTGTTCGATTTCGTTGTTCGATTTCGTTGTTTGAATTCGTGTTCGATTTCGTTGATCGATTTCGTTTTTCGATTTTCTTTGTTCGATTTGATTGTTCGATTTCGTTGATCGATTTCGTTTTTCGATTTCGTTGTTCGATTTCGTTGTTCGATTTCGTTGTTCGATTTCGTGGTTCGAATTCGTTGTTCGAATTCGTTGTGCGTTGTTAGATTTCGTTGTTCGTTGTTAGATTTCGTTGTTCTTTGTTCGATTTCGTGGTTCGAATTCGTTGTTCGAATTCGTTGTTCGATTTCGTTGTTCGATTTCGTTGTTCGATTTTGTTGTTCGATTTCGTTGTTCGATTTCGTTGTTCGATTTCGTTGTTGGATTTCGTTGTTCGATTTCGAAGTTTGATTTCGTTGTTCGAATTCGTTGTTCGAATTCGTTGTTCGATTTCGTTGTTCGATTTCGTTGTTCGATTTCGAAGTTCGATTTCGTTGTTCGATTTCGTTGTTCGATTCCGTTCGATTTCGTTGTTCGAATTCGTTGTTCGATTTCGTTCGAATTCGTTGTTCGATTTCGTTGTTCGATTTCGTTGTTCGATTTCGTTGTTCGATTTCGTTGTTCGATTTCGTTGTTTGAATTCGTGTTCGATTTCGTTGATCGATTTCGTTGTTCGATTTTCTTTGTTCGATTTGATTGTTCGATTTCGTTGATCGATTTCGTTTTTCGATTTCGTTGTTCGATTTCGTTGTTCGATTTCGTTGTTCGATTTCGTTGTTCGATTTCGTTGTTCGATTTTGTTGTTCGATTTCGTTGTTCGATTTCGTTGTTCGATTTCGAAGTTTGATTTCGTTGTTCGAATTCGTTGTTCGAATTCGTTGTTCGATTTCGTTGTTCGATTTCGTTGTTCGATTTCGTTGGTCGATTTCGAAGTTCGATTTCGTTGTTCGATTTCGTTGTTCGATTCCGTTCGATTTCGTTGTTCGAATTCGTTGTTCGATTTCGTTCGAATTCGTTGTTCGATTTCGTTGTTCGATTTCGTTGTTCGATTTCGTTGTTCGATTTTGTTGTTCGATTTCGTTGTTCGATTTCGTTGTTCGATTTCGAAGTTCGATTTCGTTGTTCGATTTCGTTGTTCGATTTCGTTGTTTGAATTCGTGTTCGATTTCGTTGATCGATTTCGTTGTTCGATTTTCTTTGTTCGATTTGATTGTTCGATTTCGTTGATCGATTTCGTTTTTCGATTTCGTTGTTCGATTTCGTTGTTCGATTTCGTTGTTTGATTTCGTGGTTCGAATTCGTTGTTCGAATTCGTTGTTCGTTGTTAGATTTCGTTGTTCGTTGTTAGATTTCGTTGTTCTTTGTTCGATTTCGTGGATGGAATTCGTTGTTCGAATTCGTTGTTCGATTTCGTTGTTCGATTTCGTTGTTCGATTTCGTTGTTCGATTTCGTTGTTCGATTTCGTTGTTCGATTTCGTTGTTCGATTTCGTTGTTCGAATTCGTTGTTCGAATTCGTTGTTCGATTTCGTTGTTCGAATTCGTTGTTCGATTTCGTTCGAATTCGTTGTTCGATTTCGTTGTTCGATTTCGTTGTTCGATTTCGTTGTTCGATTTCGTTGTTCGATTTCGTTGTTTGAATTCGTGTTCGATTTCGTTGTTCGATTTCGTTGATCGATTTCGTTTTTCGATTTCGTTGTTCGATTTCGTTGTTCGATTTCGTTGTTCGATTTCGTGGTTCGAATTCGTTGTTCGAATTCGTTGTGCGTTGTTAGATTTCGTTGTTCGTTGTTAGATTTCGTTGTTCTTTGTTCGATTTCGTGGTTCGAATTCGTTGTTCGAATTCGTTGTTCGATTTCGTTGTTCGATTTCGTTGTTCGATTTTGTTGTTCGATTTCGTTGTTCGATTTCGTTGTTCGATTTCGTTGTTGGATTTCGTTGTTCGATTTCGAAGTTTGATTTCGTTGTTCGATTTCGTTGTTCGATTTCGTTGTTCGATTTCGTTGTTCGATTTCGTTGTTCGATTTCGTTGTTCGATTTCGTTGTTCGATTTCGTTGTTCGATTTCGTTGTTCGATTTCGTTGTTCGATTTCGAAGTTCGATTTCGTTGTTCGATTTCGTTGTTCGATTTCGTTGTTCGATTTCGTTGTTCGATTTCGTTGTTCGATTTCGTTGTTCGATTTCGTTGTTCGATTTCGTTGTTCGATGTCGTTGTTTGAATTCGTTGTTCGATTTCGTTGTTCGATTTCGTTGTTCGATTTCGTTGTTCGATTTCGTTGTTCGATTTCGTTGTCCGATTCCGTTGTTCGATTTCGTTGTTCGTTTTCGTTGTTCGATATTGTTGTATGATTTCGTGGTTCGATTTCGTTGTTCGATATTGTTGTATGATTTCGTGGTTCGATTTCGTTGTTCGATTTCGTTGTTCCATTTCGTTGTTCGATGTCGTTGTTCGAATTCGTTGTTCGATTTCGTTGTTCGATTTCATATTTCGTTGTTCGATTTCGTTGATCGATTTCGTTTTTCGATTTCGTTGTTCGATTTCGTTGTTCGATTTCGTTGTTCGATTTCGTGGTTCGAATTCGTTGTTCGAATTCGTTGTGCGTTGTTAGATTTCGTTGTTCGTTGTTAGATTTCGTTGTTCTTTGTTCGATTTCGTGGTTCGAATTCGTTGTTCGAATTCGTTGTTCGATTTCGTTGTTCGATTTCGTTGTTCGATTTTGTTGTTCGATTTCGTTGTTCGATTTCGTTGTCTGATTCCGTTGTTCGATTTCGTTGTTCGTTTTCGTTGTTCGATATTGTTGTATGATTTCGTGGTTCGATTTCGTTGTTCGATTTCGTTGTTCGATTTCGTTGTTCGATTTCGTTGTTCGATTTCGTTGTTCGATTTCGTTGTTCGATTTCGTTGTTCGATTTCGTTGTTCGATTTCGTTGTTCGATTTCGTTGTTCGATTTCGTTGTTGGATTTCGTTGTTCGATTCGTTATTCGATTTCGTTGTTCGATTTCGTTGTTCGATTTCGTTGTTCGATTTCGTTGTTCGATCTCGTTGTCCGATTCCTTTGTTCGATTTCGTTGTTCGTTTTCGTTGTTCGATATTGTTGTATGATTTCGTGGTTCGATTTCGTTGTTCGATTGCGTCGTTCCATTTCGTTGTTCTATTTCGTGGTTCGATTTCGTGGTTTCAGTTTGTTGTTCGATTTCGATTTCGCTGTTCGATTTCGAAGTTGGATTTCGTTGTTCTATTTCGTTGTTCTTATTCGTTGTTCGATTTCGTTGTTCGATTTCGTTGTGCGATTTCGTTGTTCGATTCGTTATTCGATTTCGTTGTTCGATTTCTTGTTCGATTTCGTTGTTCCATTACGTTATTCGATTTCGTTGTTCGATTTCGTTGTTCGATTTCGTTGTTAGATTTCGTTGTTCGTTGTTAGATTTCGTTGTTCGATTTCGTTGTCTGATTCCGTTGTTCGATTTCGTTGTTCGATTTCGTTGTTCCATTTCGTTGTTCGATTTCGTTGTTCGATTTCGTTGTTCGATTTCGTTGTTCGAATTCGTTGTTCGAATTCGTTGTTCGAATTCGTTGTTCGAATTCGTTGTTCGAATTCGTTGTTCGACTTCGTTGTTCGATTTCGTTGTTCGATTTCGTTGTTCGATTTTGTTGTTCGATTTCGTTGTTCGATTTCGTTGTTCGATTTCGTTGTTCGATTTCGTTGTTCGATTTCGTTGTTCGATTTCGTTGTTCGATTTCGTTGTTCGATTTCGTTGTTCGATTTCGTTGTTCGATTTCGTTGTTAGATTTCGTTGTTAGATTTCGTTGTTCGTTGTTAGCTTTCGTTGTTCTTTGTTCGATTTCGTGGTTCGATTTCGTTGTTCGATTTCGTTGTTCGATTTCGTTGTTCGATTTCGTTGTTCGATTTCGTTGTTCGATTTCGTTGTTCGATTTCGTGGTTCGAATTCGTTGTTCGAATTCGTTGTTCGATTTCGTTGTTCGATTTCGTTGTTCGATTTTGTTGTTCGATTTCGTTGTTCGATTTCGTTGTTCGATTTCGTTGTTGGATTTCGTTGTTGGATTTCGTTGTTCGATTTCGAAGTTTGATTTCGTTGTTCGATTTCGTTGTTCGATTTCGTTGTTCGATTTCGTTGTTCGATTTCGTTGTTCGATTTCGTTGTTCGATTTCGTTGTTCGATTTCGTTCGATTTCGTTGTTCGATTTCGTTGTTCGATTTCGTTGTTCGATTTCGTTGTTCGATTTCGTTGTTCGATTTCGTTGTTCGATTTCGTTGTTCGATGTCGTTGTTCGAATACGTTGTTCGATTTCGTTGTTCGATTTCGTTGTTCGATTTCGTTGTTCGATTTCGTTGTTCGATTTCGTTGTCCGATTCCGTTGTTCGATTTCGTTGTTCGTTTTCGTTGTTCGATATTGTTGTATGATTTCGTGGTTCGATTTCGTTGTTCGATTGCGTTGTTCCATTTCGTTGTTCTCTTTCGTGGTTCGATTTCGTGGTTTCAGTTTGTTGTTCGATTTCGATTTCGCTGTTCGATTTCGAAGTTGGATTTCGTTGTTCTATTTCGTTGTTCTAATTCGTTGTTCGATTTCGTTGTTCGATTTCGTTGTTCGATTCGTTATTCGATTTCGTTGTTCGATTTCGTTGTTCGATTTCGTTGTTCGATCTCGTTGTCCGATTCCTTTGTTCGATTTCGTTGTTCGTTTTCGTTGTTCGATATTGTTGTATGATTTTGTGGTTCGATTTCGTTGTTCGATTGCGTCGTTCCATTTCGTTGTTCTATTTCGTGGTTCGATTTCGTGGTTTTAGTTTGTTGTTCGATTTCGATTTCGCTGTTCGATTTCGAAGTTGGATTTCGTTGTTCTATTTCGTTGTTCTTATTCGTTGTTCGATTTCGTTGTTCGATTTCGTTGTTCGATTTCGTTGTTCGATTTCGTTGTTCGATTCGTTATTCGATTTCGTTGTTCGATTTCGTTGTTCCATTACGTTATTCGATTTCGTTGTTCGATTTCGTTGTTAGATTTCGTTGTTCGTTGTTAGATTTCGTTGTTCGATTTCGTTGTCTGATTCCGTTGTTCGATTTCGTTGTTCGTTTTCGTTGTTCGATATTGTTGTATGATTTCGTGGTTCGATTTCGTTGTTCGATTGCGTCGTTCCATTTCGTTGTTCTATTTCGTGGTTCGATTTCGTGGTTTCAGTTTGTTGTTCGATTTCGATTTCGCTGTTCGATTTCGAAGTTGGATTTCGTTGTTCTATTTCGTTGTTCTTATTCGTTGTTCGATTTCGTTGTTCGATTTCGTTTTTCGATTTCGTTGTTCGATTCGTTATTCGATTTCGTTGTTCGATTTCTTGTTCGATTTCGTTGTTCCATTACGTTATTCGATTTCGTTGTTCGATTTCGTTGTTAGATTTCGTTGTTCGTTGTTAGATTTCGTTGTCTGATTCCGTTGTTCGATTTCGTTGTTCGTTTTCGTTGTTCGATATTGTTGTATGATTTCGTGGTTCGATTTCGTTGTTCGATTTCGTTGTTCCATTTCGTTGTTCGATGTCGTTGTTCGAATTCGTTGTTCGATTTCGTTGTTCGATTTCGTTGTTCGATTTCGTTGTTCGATTTCGTTGTTAGATTTCGTTGTTCGTTGTCAGATTTCGTTGTTCTTTGTTCGATTTCGTGGTTCGAATTCGTTGTTCGAATACGTTGTTCGATTTCGTTGTTCCATTTCGTTGTTTGAATTCGTGTTCGATTTCGTTGATCGATTTCGTTTATCGATTTTCTTTGTTCGATTTGATTGTTCGATTTCGTTGATCGATTTCGTTTTTCGATTTCGTTGTTCGATTTCGTTGTTCGATTTCGTTGTTCGATTTCGTGGTTCGAATTCGTTGTTCGAATTCGTTGTTCGTTGTTAGATTTCGTTGTTCGTTGTTAGATTTCGTTGTTCTTTGTTCGATTTCGTGGATGGAATTCGTTGTTCGAATTCGTTGTTCGATTTCGTTGTTCGATTTCGTTGTTCGATTTCGTTGTTCGATTTCGTATTTCGTTGTTCGAATTCGTTGTTCGATTTCGTTGTTCGATTTCGTTGTTCGATTTCGTTGTTCGATTTCGTTGTTTGAATTCGTGTTCGATTTCGTTGATCGATTTCGTTTTTCGATTTTCTTTGTTCGATTTGATTGTTCGATTTCGTTGATCGATTTCGTTTTTCGATTTCGTTGTTCGATTTCGTTGTTCGATTTCGTTGTTCGATTTCGTGGTTCGAATTCGTTGTTCGAATTCGTTGTGCGTTGTTAGATTTCGTTGTTCGTTGTTAGATTTCGTTGTTCTTTGTTCGATTTCGTGGTTCGAATTCGTTGTTCGAATTCGTTGTTCGATTTCGTTGTTCGATTTCGTTGTTCGATTTTGTTGTTCGATTTCGTTGTTCGATTTCGTTGTTCGATTTCGTTGTTGGATTTCGTTGTTCGATTTCGAAGTTTGATTTCGTTGTTCGAATTCGTTGTTCGAATTCGTTGTTCGATTTCGTTGTTCGATTTCGTTGTTCGATTTCGAAGTTCGATTTCGTTGTTCGATTTCGTTGTTCGATTCCGTTCGATTTCGTTGTTCGAATTCGTTGTTCGATTTCGTTCGAATTCGTTGTTCGATTTCGTTGTTCGATTTCGTTGTTCGATTTCGTTGTTCGATTTCGTTGTTCGATTTCGTTGTTCGATTTCGTTGTTTGAATTCGTGTTCGATTTCGTTGATCGATTTCGTTGTTCGATTTTCTTTGTTCGATTTGATTGTTCGATTTCGTTGATCGATTTCGTTTTTCGATTTCGTTGTTCGATTTCGTTGTTCGATTTCGTTGTTCGATTTCGTTGTTCGATTTCGTTGTTC
This sequence comes from Neocrepidodera transversa, assembly GCA_963243735.1. NCBI lineage: Eukaryota > Metazoa > Arthropoda > Insecta > Coleoptera > Chrysomelidae > Neocrepidodera > Neocrepidodera transversa. The sequence goes on along the minus strand of OY725337.1, from coordinate 40,143,595 downwards.
GATTTTGTTGTTCGATTTCGTTGTTCGATTTCGTTGTTCGATTTCGAAGTTTGATTTCGTTGTTCGAATTCGTTGTTCGAATTCGTTGTTCGATTTCGTTGTTCGATTTCGTTGTTCGATTTCGTTGGTCGATTTCGAAGTTCGATTTCGTTGTTCGATTTCGTTGTTCGATTCCGTTCGATTTCGTTGTTCGAATTCGTTGTTCGATTTCGTTCGAATTCGTTGTTCGATTTCGTTGTTAGATTTCGTTGTTCGATTTCGTTGTTCGATTTCGTTGTTCGATTTCGTTGTTTGAATTCGTGTTCGATTTCGTTGATCGATTTCGTTGTTCGATTTTCTTTGTTCGATTTGATTGTTCGATTTCGTTGATCGATTTCGTTTTTCGATTTCGTTGTTCGATTTCGTTGTTCGATTTCGTTGTTTGATTTCGTGGTTCGAATTCGTTGTTCGAATTCGTTGTTCGTTGTTAGATTTCGTTGTTCGTTGTTAGATTTCGTTGTTCTTTGTTCGATTTCGTGGATGGAATTCGTTGTTCGAATTCGTTGTTCGATTTCGTTGTTCGATTTCGTTGTTCGATTTCGTTGTTCGATTTCGTTGTTCGATTTCGTTGTTCGATTTCGTTGTTCGATTTCGTTGTTCGAATTCGTTGTTCGAATTCGTTGTTCGATTTCGTTGTTCGAATTCGTTGTTCGATTTCGTTCGAATTCGTTGTTCGATTTCGTTGTTCGATTTCGTTGTTCGATTTCGTTGTTCGATTTCGTTGTTCGATTTCGTTGTTTGAATTCGTGTTCGATTTCGTTGTTCGATTTCGTTGATCGATTTCGTTTTTCGATTTCGTTGTTCGATTTCGTTGTTCGATTTCGTTGTTCGATTTCGTGGTTCGAATTCGTTGTTCGAATTCGTTGTGCGTTGTTAGATTTCGTTGTTCGTTGTTAGATTTCGTTGTTCTTTGTTCGATTTCGTGGTTCGAATTCGTTGTTCGAATTCGTTGTTCGATTTCGTTGTTCGATTTCGTTGTTCGATTTTGTTGTTCGATTTCGTTGTTCGATTTCGTTGTTCGATTTCGTTGTTGGATTTCGTTGTTCGATTTCGAAGTTTGATTTCGTTGTTCGATTTCGTTGTTCGATTTCGTTGTTCGATTTCGTTGTTCGATTTCGTTGTTCGATTTCGTTGTTCGATTTCGTTGTTCGATTTCGTTGTTCGATTTCGTTGTTCGATTTCGTTGTTCGATTTCGAAGTTCGATTTCGTTGTTCGATTTCGTTGTTCGATTTCGTTGTTCGATTTCGTTGTTCGATTTCGTTGTTCGATTTCGTTGTTCGATTTCGTTGTTCGATTTCGTTGTTCGATGTCGTTGTTTGAATTCGTTGTTCGATTTCGTTGTTCGATTTCGTTGTTCGATTTCGTTGTTCGATTTCGTTGTTCGATTTCGTTGTCCGATTCCGTTGTTCGATTTCGTTGTTCGTTTTCGTTGTTCGATATTGTTGTATGATTTCGTGGTTCGATTTCGTTGTTCGATATTGTTGTATGATTTCGTGGTTCGATTTCGTTGTTCGATTTCGTTGTTCCATTTCGTTGTTCGATGTCGTTGTTCGAATTCGTTGTTCGATTTCGTTGTTCGATTTCATATTTCGTTGTTCGATTTCGTTGATCGATTTCGTTTTTCGATTTCGTTGTTCGATTTCGTTGTTCGATTTCGTTGTTCGATTTCGTGGTTCGAATTCGTTGTTCGAATTCGTTGTGCGTTGTTAGATTTCGTTGTTCGTTGTTAGATTTCGTTGTTCTTTGTTCGATTTCGTGGTTCGAATTCGTTGTTCGAATTCGTTGTTCGATTTCGTTGTTCGATTTCGTTGTTCGATTTTGTTGTTCGATTTCGTTGTTCGATTTCGTTGTCTGATTCCGTTGTTCGATTTCGTTGTTCGTTTTCGTTGTTCGATATTGTTGTATGATTTCGTGGTTCGATTTCGTTGTTCGATTTCGTTGTTCGATTTCGTTGTTCGATTTCGTTGTTCGATTTCGTTGTTCGATTTCGTTGTTCGATTTCGTTGTTCGATTTCGTTGTTCGATTTCGTTGTTCGATTTCGTTGTTCGATTTCGTTGTTCGATTTCGTTGTTCGATTTCGTTGTTCGATTTCGTTGTTGGATTTCGTTGTTCGATTCGTTATTCGATTTCGTTGTTCGATTTCGTTGTTCGATTTCGTTGTTCGATTTCGTTGTTCGATCTCGTTGTCCGATTCCTTTGTTCGATTTCGTTGTTCGTTTTCGTTGTTCGATATTGTTGTATGATTTCGTGGTTCGATTTCGTTGTTCGATTGCGTCGTTCCATTTCGTTGTTCTATTTCGTGGTTCGATTTCGTAGTTTCAGTTTGTTGTTCGATTTCGATTTCGCTGTTCGATTTCGAAGTTGGATTTCGTTGTTCTATTTCGTTGTTCTTATTCGTTGTTCGATTTCGTTGTTCGATTTCGTTGTGCGATTTCGTTGTTCGATTCGTTATTCGATTTCGTTGTTCGATTTCTTGTTCGATTTCGTTGTTCCATTACGTTATTCGATTTCGTTGTTCGATTTCGTTGTTCGATTTCGTTGTTAGATTTCGTTGTTCGTTGTTAGATTTCGTTGTTCGATTTCGTTGTCTGATTCCGTTGTTCGATTTCGTTGTTCGATTTCGTTGTTCCATTTCGTTGTTCGATTTCGTTGTTCGATTTCGTTGTTCGATTTCGTTGTTCGAATTCGTTGTTCGAATTCGTTGTTCGAATTCGTTGTTCGAATTCGTTGTTCGAATTCGTTGTTCGACTTCGTTGTTCGATTTCGTTGTTCGATTTCGTTGTTCGATTTTGTTGTTCGATTTCGTTGTTCGATTTCGTTGTTCAATTTCGTTGTTCGATTTCGTTGTTCGATTTCGTTGTTCGATTTCGTTGTTCGATTTCGTTGTTCGATTTCGTTGTTCGATTTCGTTGTTCGATTTCGTTGTTAGATTTCGTTGTTAGATTTCGTTGTTCGTTGTTAGCTTTCGTTGTTCTTTGTTCGATTTCGTGGTTCGATTTCGTTGTTCGATTTCGTTGTTCGATTTCGTTGTTCGATTTCGTTGTTCGATTTCGTTGTTCGATTTCGTGGTTCGAATTCGTTGTTCGAATTCGTTGTTCGATTTCGTTGTTCGATTTCGTTGTTCGATTTTGTTGTTCGATTTCGTTGTTCGATTTCGTTGTTCGATTTCGTTGTTGGATTTCGTTGTTGGATTTCGTTGTTCGATTTCGAAGTTTGATTTCGTTGTTCGATTTCGTTGTTCGATTTCGTTGTTCGATTTCGTTGTTCGATTTCGTTGTTCGATTTCGTTGTTCGATTTCGTTGTTCGATTTCGTTCGATTTCGTTGTTCGATTTCGTTGTTCGATTTCGTTGTTCGATTTCGTTGTTCGATTTCGTTGTTCGATTTCGTTGTTCGATTTCGTTGTTCGATGTCGTTGTTCGAATACGTTGTTCGATTTCGTTGTTCGATTTCGTTGTTCGATTTCGTTGTTCGATTTCGTTGTTCGATTTCGTTGTCCGATTCCGTTGTTCGATTTCGTTGTTCGTTTTCGTTGTTCGATATTGTTGTATGATTTCGTGGTTCGATTTCGTTGTTCGATTGCGTTGTTCCATTTCGTTGTTCTCTTTCGTGGTTCGATTTCGTGGTTTCAGTTTGTTGTTCGATTTCGATTTCGCTGTTCGATTTCGAAGTTGGATTTCGTTGTTCTATTTCGTTGTTCTAATTCGTTGTTCGATTTCGTTGTTCGATTTCGTTGTTCGATTCGTTATTCGATTTCGTTGTTCGATTTCGTTGTTCGATTTCGTTGTTCGATCTCGTTGTCCGATTCCTTTGTTCGATTTCGTTGTTCGTTTTCGTTGTTCGATATTGTTGTATGATTTTGTGGTTCGATTTCGTTGTTCGATTGCGTCGTTCCATTTCGTTGTTCTATTTCGTGGTTCGATTTCGTGGTTTTAGTTTGTTGTTCGATTTCGATTTCGCTGTTCGATTTCGAAGTTGGATTTCGTTGTTCTATTTCGTTGTTCTTATTCGTTGTTCGATTTCGTTGTTCGATTTCGTTGTTCGATTTCGTTGTTCGATTTCGTTGTTCGATTTCGTTGTTCGATTCGTTATTCGATTTCGTTGTTCGATTTCGTTGTTCCATTACGTTATTCGATTTCGTTGTTCGATTTCGTTGTTAGATTTCGTTGTTCGTTGTTAGATTTCGTTGTTCGATTTCGTTGTCTGATTCCGTTCTTCGATTTCGTTGTTCGTTTTCGTTGTTCGATATTGTTGTATGATTTCGTGGTTCGATTTCGTTGTTCGATTGCGTCGTTCCATTTCGTTGTTCTATTTCGTGGTTCGATTTCGTGGTTTCAGTTTGTTGTTCGATTTCGATTTCGCTGTTCGATTTCGAAGTTGGATTTCGTTGTTCTATTTCGTTGTTCTTATTCGTTGTTCGATTTCGTTGTTCGATTTCGTTGTTCGATTTCGTTGTTCGATTCGTTATTCGATTTCGTTGTTCGATTTCTTGTTCGATTTCGTTGTTCCATTACGTTATTCGATTTCGTTGTTCGATTTCGTTGTTAGATTTCGTTGTTCGTTGTTAGATTTCGTTGTCTGATTCCGTTGTTCGATTTCGTTGTTCGTTTTCGTTGTTCGATATTGTTGTATGATTTCGTGGTTCGATTTCGTTGTTCGATTTCGTTGTTCCATTTCGTTGTTCGATGTCGTTGTTCGAATTCGTTGTTCGATTTCGTTGTTCGATTTCGTTGTTCGATTTCGTTGTTCGATTTCGTTGTTCGATTTCGTTGTTCGATTTCGTTGTTGGATTTCGTTGTTCGATTTCGAAGTTCGATTTCGTTGTTCGATTCGTTATTCGATTTCGTTGTTCGATTTCGTTGTTCGATTTCGTTGTTCGATTTCGTTGTTCGATCTCGTTGTCCGATTCCTTTGTTCGATTTCGTTGTTCGTTTTCGTTGTTCGATATTGTTGTATGATTTCGTGGTTCGATTTCGTTGTTCGATTGCGTCGTTCCATTTCGTTGTTCTATTTCGTGGTTCGATTTCGTGGTTTCAGTTTGTTGTTCGATTTCGATTTCGCTGTTCGATTTCGAAGTTGGATTTCGTTGTTCTATTTCGTTGTTCTTATTCGTTGTTCGATTTCGTTATTCGATTTCGTTGTTCGATTTCGTTGTTCGATTTCGTTGTTCGATTTCGTTGTTAGATTTCGTTGTTCGTTGATAGATTTCGTTGTTCGATTTCGTTGTCTGATCCGTTGTTCGATTTCGTTGTTCGATTTCGTTGTTCGATTTCGTTGTTCCATTTCGTTGTTCGATTTCGTTGTTCGATTTCGTTGTTCGAATTCGTTGTTCGAATTCGTTGTTCGAATTCGTTGTTCGAATTCGTTGTTCGAATTCGTTGTTCGATTTCGTTGTTCGATTTCGTTGTTCGATTTCGTTGTTCGAATTCGTTGTTCGAATTCGTTGTTCGATTTCGTTGTTCGATTTCGTTGTTCGATTTCGTTGTTCGATTTCGTTGTTCGATTTCGTTGTTCGATTTCGTTGTTTGAATTCGTGTTCGATTTCGTTGATCGATTTCGTTGTTCGATTTTCTTTGTTCGATTTGATTGTTCGATTTCGTTGATCGATTTCGTTTTTCAATTTCGTTGTTCGATTTCGTTGTTCGATTTCGTTGTTCGATTTCGTGGTTCGAATTCGTTGTTCGAATTCGTTGTGCGTTGTTAGATTTCGTTGTTCGTTGTTAGATTTCGTTGTTCTTTGTTCGATTTCGTGGTTCGAATTCGTTGTTCGAATACGTTGTTCGATTTCGTTGTTCGATTTCGTTGTTTGAATTCGTGTTCGATTTCGTTGATCGATTTCGTTTATCGATTTTCTTTGTTCGATTTGATTGTTCGATTTCGTTGATCGATTTCGTTTTTCGATTTCGTTGTTCGATTTCGTTGTTCGATTTCGTGGTTCGAATTCGTTGTTCGAATTCGTTGTTCGTTGTTAGATTTCGTTGTTCGTTGTTAGATTTCGTTGTTCTTTGTTTGATTTCGTGGATGGAATTCGTTGTTCGAATTCGTTGTTCGATTTCGTTGTTCGATTTCGTTGTTCGAATTCGTTGTTCGAATTCGTTGTTCGATTTCGTTGTTCGATTTCGTTGTTCGATTTCGAAGTTCGATTTCGTTGTTCGATTTCGTTGTTCGATTTCGTTGTTCGATTTCGTATTTCGTTGTTCGAATTCGTTGTTCGATTTCGTTGTTCGATTTCGTTGTTCGATTTCGTTGTTCGATTTCGTTGTTTGAATTCGTGTTCGATTTCGTTGATCGATTTCGTTTTTCGATTTTCTTTGTTCGATTTGATTGTTCGATTTCGTTGATCGATTTCGTTTTTCGATTTCGTTGTTCGATTTCGTTGTTCGATTTCGTTGTTCGATTTCGTGGTTCGAATTCGTTGTTCGAATTCGTTGTGCGTTGTTAGATTTCGTTGTTCGTTGTTAGATTTCGTTGTTCTTTGTTCGATTTCGTGGTTCGAATTCGTTGTTCGAATTCGTTGTTCGATTTCGTTGTTCGATTTCGTTGTTCGATTTTGTTGTTCGATTTCGTTGTTCGATTTCGTTGTTCGATTTCGTTGTTGGATTTCGTTGTTCGATTTCGAAGTTTGATTTCGTTGTTCGATTTCGTTGTTCGATTTCGTTGTTCGATTTCGTTGTTCGAATTCGTTGTTCGATTTCGTTGTTCGATTTCGTTGTTCGATTTCGAAGTTCGATTTCGTTGTTCGATTTCGTTGTTCGATTTCGTTGTTCGATTTCGTATTTCGTTGTTCGAATTCGTTGTTCGATTTCGTTGTTCGATTTCGTTGTTCGATTTCGTTGTTCGATTTCGTTGTTTGAATTCGTGTTCGATTTCGTTGATCGATTTCGTTTTTCGATTTTCTTTGTTCGATTTGATTGTTCGATTTCGTTGATCGATTTCGTTTTTCGATTTCGTGGTTCGAATTCGTTGTTCGAATTCGTTGTGCGTTGTTAGATTTCGTTGTTCGTTGTTAGATTTCGTTGTTCTTTGTTCGATTTCGTGGTTCGAATTCGTTGTTCGAATTCGTTGTTCGATTTCGTTGTTCGATTTCGTTGTTCGATTTCGTTGTTCGATTTCGTTGTTCGATTTCGTTGTTGGATTTCGTTGTTCGATTTCGAAGTTTGATTTCGTTGTTCGATTTCGTTGTTCGATTTCGTTGTTCGATTTCGTTGTTCGATTTCGTTGTTCGATTTCGTTGTTCGATTTCGTTGTTCGATTTCGTTGTTCGATTTCGTTGTTCGATTTCGTTGTTCGATTTCGTTGTTCGATTTCGTTGTTCGATTTCGTTGTTCGATTTCGTTGTTCGATTTCGTTGTTCGATTTCGAAGTTCGATTTCGTTGTTCGATTTCGTTGTTCGATTTCGTTGTTCGATTTCGTAGTTCGATTTCGTTGTTCGATTTCGTTGTTCGATTTCGTTGTTCGATTTCGTTGTTCGATGTCGTTGTTCGAATTCGTTGTTCGATTTCGTTGTTCGATTTCGTTGTTCGATTTCGTTGTTCGATTTCGTTGTCCGATTCCGTTGTTCGATTTCGTTGTTCGATTTCGTTGTTCGATTTCGTTGTTCGATTTCGTTGTTCGATTTCGTTGTTCGATTTCGTTGTTCGATTTCGTTGTTCGATTTCGTTGTTCGATTTCGTTGTTCGATTTCGAAGTTCGATTTCGTTGTTCGATTTCGTTGTTCGATTTCGTTGTTCGATTTCGTAGTTCGATTTCGTTGTTCGATTTCGTTGTTCGATTTCGTGGTTCGATTTCGTTGTTCGATTGCGTTGTTCCATTTCGTTGTTCTATTTCGTGGTTCGATTTCGTGGTTTCAGTTTGTTGTTCGATTTCGATTTCGCTGTTCGATTTCGAAGTTGGATTTCGTTGTTCTATTTCGTTGTTCTAATTCGTTGTTCGATTTCGTTGTTCGATTTCGTTGTTCGATTCGTTATTCGATTTCGTTGTTCGATTTCGTTGTTCGATTTCGTTGTTCGATTTCGTTGTTCGATTTCGTTGTTCGATCTCGTTGTCCGATTCCTTTGTTCGATTTCGTTGTTCGTTTTCGTTGTTCGATATTGTTGTATGATTTCGTGGTTCGATTTCGTTGTTCGATTGCGTCGTTCCATTTCGTTGTTCTATTTCGTGGTTCGATTTCGTGGTTTCAGTTTGTTGTTCGATTTCGATTTCGCTGTTCGATTTCGAAGTTGGATTTCGTTGTTCTATTTCGTTGTTCTTATTCGTTGTTCGATTTCGTTGTTCGATTTCGTTGTTCGATTTCGTTGTTCGATTTCGTTGTTCAATTCGTTATTCGATTTCGTTGTTCGATTTCTTGTTCGATTTCGTTGTTCCATTACGTTATTCGATTTCGTTGTTCGATTTCGTTGTTAGATTTCGTTGTTCGTTGTTAGATTTTGTTGTTCGATTTCGTTGTCTGATTCCGTTGTTCGATTTCGTTGTTCGTTTTCGTTGTTCGATATTGTTGTATGATTTCGTGGTTCGATTTCGTTGTTCGATTGCGTCGTTCCATTTCGTTGTTCTATTTCGTGGTTCGATTTCGTGGTTTCAGTTTGTTGTTCGATTTCGATTTCGCTGTTCGATTTCGAAGTTGGATTTCGTTGTTCTATTTCGTTGTTCTTATTCGTTGTTCGATTTCGTTGTTCGATTTCGTTGTTCGATTTCGTTGTTCGATTCGTTATTCGATTTCGTTGTTCGATTTCTTGTTCGATTTCGTTGTTCCATTACGTTATTCGATTTCGTTGTTCGATTTCGTTGTTAGATTTCGTTGTTCGTTGTTAGATTTCGTTGTTCGATTTCGTTGTCTGATTCCGTTGTTCGATTTCGTTGTTCGTTTTCGTTGTTCGATATTGTTGTATGATTTCGTGGTTCGATTTCGTTGTTCGATTTCGTTGTTCCATTTCGTTGTTCGATGTCGTTGTTCGAATTCGTTGTTCGATTTCGTTGTTCGATTTCGTTGTTCGATTTCGTTGTTCGATTTCGTTGTTCGATTTCGTTGTTGGATTTCGTTGTTCGATTTCGAAGTTCGATTTCGTTGTTCGATTCGTTATTCGATTTCGTTGTTCGATTTCGTTGTTCGATTTCGTTGTTCGATTTCGTTGTTCGATCTCGTTGTCCGATTCCTTTGTTCGATTTCGTTGTTCGTTTTCGTTGTTCGATATTGTTGTATGATTTCGTGGTTCGATTTCGTTGTTCGATTGCGTCGTTCCATTTCGTTGTTCTATTTCGTGGTTCGATTTCGTGGTTTCAGTTTGTTGTTCGATTTCGATTTCGCTGTTCGATTTCGAAGTTGGATTTCGTTGTTCTATTTCGTTGTTCTTATTCGTTGTTCGATTTCGTTGTTCGATTTCGTTGTTCGATTTCGTTGTTCGATTCGTTATTCGATTTCGTTCTTCGATTTCTTGTTCGATTTCGTTGTTCCATTACGTTATTCGATTTCGTTGTTCGATTTCGTTGTTAGATTTCGTTGTTAGATTTCGTTGTTCGTTGTTAGATTTCGTTGTTCGATTTCGTTGTCTGATTCCGTTGTTCGATTTCGTTGTTCGATTTCGTTGTTCCATTTCGTTGTTCGATTTCGTTGTTCGATTTCGTTGTTCGATTTCGTTGTTCGATTTCGTTGTTCGATTTCGTTGTTCGAATTCGTTGTTCGATTTCGTTGTTCGATTTCGTTGTTCGATTACGTTGTTCGATTTCGTTGTTCGATTTCGTTGTTCGATTTCGTTGTTCGATTTCGTTGTTCGATTTCGTTGTTCGATTTCGTTGTTCGATTTCGTTGTTCGATTTCGTTCGATTTCGTTGTTCGATTTCGTTGTTCGAATTCGTTGTTCGAATTCGTTGTTCGATTTCTTTGTTCGATTTCGTTGTTCGATTTCGAAGTTCGATTTCGTTGTTCGATTTCGTTGTTCGATTTCGTTGTTCGATTTCGTTCGATTTCGTTGTTCGAATTCGTTGTTCGATTTCGTTGTTCGAATTCGTTGTTCGATTTCGTTGTTCGATTTCGTTGTTCGATTTCGTTGTTCGATTTCGTTGTTCGATTTCGTTGTTTGAATTCGTGTTCGATTTCGTTGATCGATTTCGTTGTTCGATTTTCTTTGTTCGATTTGATTGTTCGATTTCGTTGATCGATTTCGTTTTTCGATTTCGTTGTTCGATTTCGTTGTTCGATTTCGTTGTTCGATTTCGTGGTTCGAATTCGTTGTTCGAATTCGTTGTTAGATTTCGTTGTTCGTTGTTAGATTTCGTTGTTCTTTGTTCGATTTCGTGGTTCGAATTCGTTGTTCGATTTCGTTGTTCGATTTCGTTGTTCGATTTCTTTGTTCGATTTCGTTGTTCGATGTCGTTGTTCGAATTCGTTGTTCGAATTCTTTGTTCGATTTCGTTGTTCGATTTCGTTGTTCGATTTCGTTGTTCGATTTCGAAGTTCGATTTCGTTGTTCGATTTCGTTGTTCGATTTCGTTGTTCGATTTCGTTGTTCGATTTCGTTGTTCGATTTCGTTGTTCGATTTCGTTGTTAGATTTTGTTGTTCGATTTCGTTGTCTGATTCCGTTGTTCGATTTCGTTGTTCGTTTTCGTTGTTCGATATTGTTGTATGATTTCGTGGTTCGATTTCGTTGTTCGATTGCGTCGTTCCATTTCGTTGTTCTATTTCGTGGTTCGATTTCGTGGTTTCAGTTTGTTGTTCGATTTCGATTTCGCTGTTCGATTTCGAAGTTGGATTTCGTTGTTCTATTTCGTTGTTCTTATTCGTTGTTCGATTTCGTTGTTCGATTTCGTTGTTCGATTTCGTTGTTCGATTCGTTATTCGATTTCGTTGTTCGATTTCTTGTTCGATTTCGTTGTTCCATTACGTTATTCGATTTCGTTGTTCGATTTCGTTGTTAGATTTCGTTGTTCGTTGTTAGATTTCGTTGTTCGATTTCGTTGTCTGATTCCGTTGTTCGATTTCGTTGTTCGTTTTCGTTGTTCGATATTGTTGTATGATTTCGTGGTTCGATTTCGTTGTTCGATTTCGTTGTTCCATTTCGTTGTTCGATGTCGTTGTTCGAATTCGTTGTTCGATTTCGTTGTTCGATTTCGTTGTTCGATTTCGTTGTTCGATTTCGTTGTTCGATTTCGTTGTTGGATTTCGTTGTTCGATTTCGAAGTTCGATTTCGTTGTTCGATTCGTTATTCGATTTCGTTGTTCGATTTCGTTGTTCGATTTCGTTGTTCGATTTCGTTGTTCGATCTCGTTGTCCGATTCCTTTGTTCGATTTCGTTGTTCGTTTTCGTTGTTCGATATTGTTGTATGATTTCGTGGTTCGATTTCGTTGTTCGATTGCGTCGTTCCATTTCGTTGTTCTATTTCGTGGTTCGATTTCGTGGTTTCAGTTTGTTGTTCGATTTCGATTTCGCTGTTCGATTTCGAAGTTGGATTTCGTTGTTCTATTTCGTTGTTCTTATTCGTTGTTCGATTTCGTTGTTCGATTTCGTTGTTCGATTCGTTATTCGATTTCGTTCTTCGATTTCTTGTTCGATTTCGTTGTTCCATTACGTTATTCGATTTCGTTGTTCGATTTCGTTGTTAGATTTCGTTGTTAGATTTCGTTGTTAGATTTCGTTGTTCGTTGTTAGATTTCGTTGTTCGATTTCGTTGTCTGATTCCGTTGTTCGATTTCGTTGTCTGATTCCGTTGTTCGATTTCGTTGTTCCATTTCGTTGTTCGATTTCGTTGTTCGATTTCGTTGTTCGATTTCGTTGTTCGATTTCGTTGTTCGAATTCGTTGTTCGAATTCGTTGTTCGAATTCGTTGTTCGAATTCGTTGTTCGAATTCGTTGTTCGATTTCGTTGTTCGATTTCGTTGTTCGATTTCGTTGTTCGATTTCGTTGTTCGATTTCGTTGTTCGATTTCGTTGTTCGATTTCGTTGTTCGATTTCGTTGTTCGATTTCGTTGTTCGATTTCGTTGTTTGATTTCGTTGTTCGATTTCGTTGTTCGATTTCGTTGTTAGATTTCGTTGTTCGTTGTTAGATTTCGTTGTTCTTTGTTCGATTTCGTTGTTCGATTTCGTTGTTCGATTTCGTTGTTCGATTTCGTTGTTCGAATTCGTTGTTCGATTTCGTTGTTCGATTTCGTTGTTCGATTACGTTGTTCGATTTCGTTGTTCGATTTCGTTGTTCGATTTCGTTGTTCGATTTCGTTGTTCGATTTCGTTGTTCGATTTCGTTGTTCGATTTCGTTGTTCGATTTCGTTGTTCGATTTCGTTGTTCGATTTCGTTGTTCGAATTCGTTGTTCGAATTCGTTGTTCGATTTCTTTGTTCGATTTCGTTGTTCGATTTCGAAGTTCGATTTCGTTGTTCGATTTCGTTGTTCGATTTCGTTGTTCGATTTCGTTCGATTTCGTTGTTCGAATTCGTTGTTCGATTTCGTTGTTCGAATTCGTTGTTCGATTTCGTTGTTCGATTTCGTTGTTCGATTTCGTTGTTCGATTTCGTTGTTCGATTTCGTTGTTTGAATTCGTGTTCGATTTCGTTGATCGATTTCGTTGTTCGATTTTCTTTGTTCGATTTGATTGTTCGATTTCGTTGATCGATTTCGTTTTTCGATTTCGTTGTTCGATTTCGTTGTTCGATTTCGTTGTTCGATTTCGTGGTTCGAATTCGTTGTTCGAATTCGTTGTTAGATTTCGTTGTTCGTTGTTAGATTTCGTTGTTCTTTGTTCGATTTCGTGGTTCGAATTCGTTGTTCGATTTCGTTGTTCGATTTCGTTGTTCGATTTCTTTGTTCGATTTCGTTGTTCGATGTCGTTGTTCGAATTCGTTGTTCGAATTCTTTGTTCGATTTCGTTGTTCGATTTCGTTGTTCGATTTCGTTGTTCGATTTCGAAGTTCGATTTCGTTGTTCGATTTCGTTGTTCGATTTCGTTGTTCGATTTCGTTGTTCGATTTCGTTGTTCGATTTCGTTGTTCGATTTCGTTGTTCGATTTCGTTGTTCGATTTCGTTGTTCGATTTCGTTGTTCGATTTCGTTGTTCGATTTCGTTGTTCGATTTCGTTGTTCGATTTCGTTGTTCGATTTCGAAGTTCGATTTCGTTGTTCGATTTCGTTGTTCGATTTCGTTGTTCGATTTCGTTGTTCGATTTCGTTGTTCGATTTCTTTGTTCGATTTCGTTGTTCGATGTCGTTGTTCGAATTCGTTGTTCGAATTCTTTGTTCGATTTTGTTGTTCGATTTCGTTGTTCGATTTCGTTGTTCGATTTCGTTGTTCGATTTAGTTGTTCGATTTAGTTGTTCGATTTCGTTGTTCGATTTCGTTGTTCGATTTCGTTGTTCGATTTCGTTGTTCGATTTCGTTATTCGATTTTGAAGTTCGATTTCGTTGTTCGATTTCGTTGTTCGATTTCGTTGTTCCATTTCGTTGTTCGATTTCGTTGTCCGATTCCGTTGTTCGATTTCGTTGTTCGTTTTCGTTGTTCGATTTCGTTGTTCGATTGCGTTGTTCCATTTCGTTGTTCTATTTCGTGGTTTGATTTCGTGGTTTCAGTTTGTTGTTCGATTTCGATTTCGCTGTTCGATTTCGAAGTTGGATTTTGTTGTCCTATTTCGTTGTTCTAATTCGTTGTTCGATTTCGTTGTTCGATTTCGTTGTTCGAATTCGTTGTTCGAATTCGTTGTTCGAATTCGTTGTTCGAATTCGTTGTTCGATTTCGTTGTTCGATTCGTTGTTCGATTTCGTTGTTCTAATTCGTTGTTCGATTTCGTTGTTCGATTTCGTTGTTCGATTTCGTTGTTCGATTGCGTTGTTCGATTTCGTTGTTCGATTTCGTTGTTCGATTTCGTTGTTCGATTTCGTTCGATTTCGTTGTTCGAATTCGTTGTTCGATTTCGTTGTTCGAATTCGTTGTTCGATTTCGTTGTTCGATTTCGTTGTTCGATTTCGTTGTTCGATTTCGTTGTTCGATTTCGTTGTTCGATTTCGTTGTTCGATTTCGTTGTTCGATATCGTTGTCCGATTCCGTTGTTCGATTTCGTTGTTCGTTTTCGTTGTTCGATATTGTTGTATGATTTCGTGGTTCGATTTCGTTGTTCGATTGCGTTGTTCCATTTCGTTGTTCTATTTCGTGGTTCGATTTCGTGGTTTCAGTTTGTTGTTCGATTTCAATTTCGCTGTTCGATTTCGAAGTTGGATTTCGTTGTTCAATTTCGTTGATCTAATTCGTTGTTCGATTTCGTTGTTCGATTTCGTTGTTCGATTTCGTTGTTCGATTCGTTATTCGATTTCGTTGTTCGATTTCGTTGTTCGATTTCGTTGTTCGATTTCGTTGTTCGATTTCGTTGTCCGATTCCGTTGTTCGATTTCGTTGTTCGTTTTCGTTGTTCGATATTGTTGTATGATTTCGTGGTTCGATTTCGTTGTTCGATTGCGTTGTTCCATTTCGTTGTTCTATTTCGTGGTTCGATTTCGTGGTTTCAGTTTGTTGTTCGATTTCGATTTCGCTGTTCGATTTCGAAGTTGGATTTCGTTGTTCTATTTCGTTGTTCTAATTCGTTGTTCGATTTCGTTGTTCGATTTCGTTGTTCGATTTCGTTTTTCGATTCGTTATTCGATTTCGTTGTTCGATTTCGTTGTTCGATTTCGTTGTTCCATTTCGTTGTTCGATTTCGTTGTTCGATTTCGTTGTTCGATTTCGTTGTTCGATTTCGTTGTTCGATTTCGTTGTTAGATTTCGTTGTTCGTTGTTAGATTTCGTTGTTCGATTTCGTTGTTCGATTTCGAAGTTCGATTTCGTTGTTCGATTTCGTTGTTCGATTTCGTTGTTCGATTTCGTTGTTCGATTTCGTTGTTCGATTTCGTTGTTCGATTTCGTTGTTCGATTTCGTTGTTCGATTTTGTTGTTCGATTTCGTTGTTCGATTTCGTTGTTCGATTTCGTTGTTCGATTTCGAAGTTCGATTTCATTTTTCGATTTTGTTGTTCGATGTCGTTGTTCGAATTCGTTGTTCGAATTCGTTGTTCGATTTCGTTGTTCGATTTCGTTGTTCGATTTCGTTGTTCGATTTCGTTGTTCGATTTTGTTGTTCGATTTCGTTGTTCGATTTCGTTGTTCGATTTCGTTGTTCGATTTCGTTGTTCGATTTCGTTGTTCGATTTTGAAGTTCGATTTCGTTGTTCGATTTCGTTGTTCGATTTCGTTGTTCGATTTCGTTGTTCGATATCGTTGTCCGATTTCGTTGTTCGATTTCGTTGTTCGTTTTCGTTGTTCGATATTGTTGTATGATTTTGAAGTTCGATTTCGTTGTTCGATTTCGTTGTTCGATTTCGTTGTTCGATTTCGTTGTTCGATATCGTTGTCCGATTCCGTTGTTCGATTTCGTTGTTCGTTTTCGTTGTTCGATATTGTTGTATGATTTCGTGGTTCGATTTCGTTGTTCGATTGCGTTGTTCCATTTCGTTGTTCTATTTCGTGGTTCGATTTCGTGGTTTCAGTTTGTTGTTCCATTTCGATTTCGTTGTTCGATTTCGTTGTTCGATTCGTTATTCGATTTCGTTGTTCGATTTCGTTGTTCGATTTCGTTGTTCCATTTCGTTGTTCGATTTCGTTGTTCGATTTCGTTGTTCGATTTCGTTGTTCGATTTCGTTGTTCGATTTCGTTGTTAGATTTCGTTGTTCGTTGTTAGATTTCGTTGTTCGATTTCGTTGTTCGATTTCGTTGTTCGATTTCGTTGTTAGATTTCGTTGTTCGTTGTTAGATTTCGTTGTTCGTTGTTAGATTTCGTTGTTCGATTTCGTTGTTCCATTTCGTTGTTCGATTTCGTTGTTCGATTTCGTTGTTCGATTTCGTTGTTCGATTTCGTTGTTCGATTTCGTTGTTAGATTTCGTTGTTCGATTTCGTTGTTCGATTTCGTTGTTCGATTTCGTTGTTCGATTTCGTTGTTCGATTTCGTTGTTCGATTTCGTTGTTCGATTTCGTTGTTAGATTTCGTTGTTCAATTTCGTTGTTCAATTTCGTTGTTCGATTTCGTTGTTCGATTTCGTTGTTCGATTTCGTTGTTCGATTTCGTTGTTCGATTTCGAAGTTCGATTTCGTTGTTCGATTTCGTTGTTCGATTTCGTTGTTCGATTTCGTTGTTCGATTTCGTTGTTCGATTTCGTTGTTCGATTTCGTTGTTCGATTTCGTTGTTCGATTTCGTTGTTCGATTTCGTTGTTCGATTTCGTTGTTCGATTTCGAAGTTCGCTTTCGAAGTTCGCTTACGTTGTTCGATTTCGTTGTTCGATTTCGTTGTTCGATTTCGTTGTTCGATTTCGTTGTTCGATTTCGTTGTTCGATTTCGTTGTTCGATTTCGTTGTTCGATTTCGTTGTTCGATTTCGTTGTTCCATTTCGTTGATCGATTTCGTTGTTCGATTTTCTTTGTTCGATTTCGTTGTTCGATTTCGTTGTTCGATTTCGTTGTTCGATTTCGTTGTTCGATTTCGTTGTTCGATTTCGTGGTTCGAATTCGTTGTTCGAATTCGTTGTTCGATTTCGTTGTTCGATTTCGTTGTTCGATTTCGTTGTTCGATTTCGTTGTTCGATTTCGTTGTTCGATTTCGTTGTTCGTTGTTAGATTTCGTTGTTCGATTTCGTTGTCCGATTCCGTTGTTCGATTTCGTTGTTCGTTTTCGTTGTTCGATATTGTTGTATGATTTCGTGGTTCGATTTCGTTGTTCGATTGCGTTGTTCCATTTCGTTGTTCTATTTCGTGGTTCGATTTCGTGGTTTCAGTTTGTTGTTCGATTTCGATTTCGCTGTTCGATTTCGAAGTTGGATTTCGTTGTTCTATTTCGTTGTTCTAATTCGTTGTTCGATTTCGTTGTACGATTTCGTTGTTCGATTCGTTATTCGATTTCGTTGTTCGATTTCGTTGTTCGATTTCGTTGTTCGATTTCGTTGTTCGATCTCGTTGTCCGATTCCTTTGTTCGATTTCGTTGTTCGTTTTCGTTGTTCGATATTGTTGTATGATTTCGTGGTTCGATTTCGTTGTTCGATTGCGTCGTTCCATTTCGTTGTTCTATTTCGTGGTTCGATTTCGTGGTTTCAGTTTGTTGTTCGATTTCGATTTCGCTGTTCGATTTCGAAGTTGGATTTCGTTGTTCTATTTCGTTGTTCTTATTCGTTGCTCGATTTCGTTGTTCGATTTCGTTGTTCGATTTCGTTGTTCGATTCGTTATTCGATTTCGTTGTTCGATTTCTTGTTCGATTTCGTTGTTCCATTACGTTATTCGATTTCGTTGTTCGATTTCGTTGTTAGATTTCGTTGTTCGTTGTTAGATTTTGTTGTTCGATTTCGTTGTCTGATTCCGTTGTTCGATTTCGTTGTTCGTTTTCGTTGTTCGATATTGTTGTATGATTTCGTGGTTCGATTTCGTTGTTCGATTGCGTCGTTCCATTTCGTTGTTCTATTTCGTGGTTCGATTTCGTGGTTTCAGTTTGTTGTTCGATTTCGATTTCGCTGTTCGATTTCGAAGTTGGATTTCGTTGTTCTATTTCGTGGTTCGATTTCGTGGTTTCAGTTTGTTGTTCGATTTCGATTTCGCTGTTCGATTTCGAAGTTGGATTTCGTTGTTCTATTTCGTTGTTCTTATTCGTTGTTCGATTTCGTTGTTCGATTTCGTTGTTCGATTTCGTTGTTCGATTTCGTTGTTCGATTCGTTATTCGATTTCGTTGTTCGATTTCTTGTTCGATTTCGTTGTTCCATTACGTTATTCGATTTCGTTGTTCGATTTCGTTGTTAGATTTCGTTGTTCGTTGTTAGATTTCGTTGTTCGATTTCGTTGTCTGATTCCGTTGTTCGATTTCGTTGTTCGTTTTCGTTGTTCGATATTGTTGTATGATTTCGTGGTTCGATTTCGTTGTTCGATTTCGTTGTTCGATTTCGTTGTTCCATTTCGTTGTTCGATGTCGTTGTTCGAATTCGTTGTTCGATTTCGTTGTTCGATTTCGTTGTTCGATTTCGTTGTTCGATTTCGTTGTTCGATTTCGTTGTTGGATTTCGTTGTTCGATTTCGAAGTTCGATTTCGTTGTTCGATTCGTTATTCGATTTCGTTGTTCGATTTCGTTGTTCGATTTCGTTGTTCGATTTCGTTGTTCGATCTCGTTGTCCGATTCCTTTGTTCGATTTCGTTGTTCGTTTTCGTTGTTCGATATTGTTGTATGATTTCGTGGTTCGATTTCGTTGTTCGATTGCGTCGTTCCATTTCGTTGTTCTATTTCGTGGTTCGATTTCGTGGTTTCAGTTTGTTGTTCGATTTCGATTTCGCTGTTCGATTTCGAAGTTGGATTTCGTTGTTCTATTTCGTGGTTCGATTTCGTGGTTTCAGTTTGTTGTTCGATTTCGATTTCGCTGTTCGATTTCGAAGTTGGATTTCGTTGTTCTATTTCGTTGTTCTTATTCGTTGTTCGATTTCGCTGTTCGATTTCGTTGTTCGATTTCGTTGTTCGATTCGTTATTCGATTTCGTTGTTCGATTTCTTGTTCGATTTCGTTGTTCCATTACGTTATTCGATTTCGTTGTTCGATTTCGTTGTTCGATTTCGTTGTTAGATTTCGTTGTTCGTTGTTAGATTTCGTTGTTCGATTTCGTTGTCTGATTCCGTTGTTCGATTTCGTTGTTCGATTTCGTTGTTCCATTTCGTTGTTCGATTTCGTTGTTCGATTTCGTTGTTCGATTTCGTTGTTCGATTTCGTTGTTCGAATTCGTTGTTCGAATTCGTTGTTCGAATTCGTTGTTCGAATTCGTTGTTCGAATTCGTTGTTCGATTTCGTTGTTCGATTTCGTTGTTCGATTTCGTTGTTCGATTTCGTTGTTCGATTTCGTTGTTGGATTTCGTTGTTCGATTTCGAAGTTTGATTTCGTTGTTCGATTTCGTTGTTCGATTTCGTTGTTCGATTTCGTTGTTCGATTTCGTTGTTCGATTTCGTTGTTCGATTTCGTTGTTCGATTTCGTTGTTCGATTTCGTTGTTCGATTTCGTTGTTCGATTTCGTTGTTCGATTTCGTTGTTCGAATTCGTTGTTCGAATTCGTTGTTCGATTTCTTTGTTCGATTTCGTTGTTCGATTTCGTTGTTCGATTTCGTTGTTCGATTTCGTTGTTCGATTTCGTTGTTCGATTTCGTTCGAATTCGTTGTTCGATTTCGTTGTTCGAATTCGTTGTTCGATTTCGTTGTTCGATTTCGTTGTTCGATTTCGTTGTTCGATTTCGTTGTTCGATTTCGTTGTTTGAATTCGTGTTCGATTTCGTTGATCGATTTCGTTGTTCGATTTTCTTTGTTCGATTTGATTGTTCGATTTCGTTGATCGATTTCGTTTTTCGATTTCGTTGTTCGATTTCGTTGTTCGATTTCGTTGTTCGATTTCGTGGTTCGAATTCGTTGTTCGAATTCGTTGTTAGATTTCGTTGTTCGTTGTTAGATTTCGTTGTTCTTTGTTCGATTTCGTGGTTCGAATTCGTTGTTCGATTTCGTTGTTCGATTTCGTTGTTCGATTTCTTTGTTCGATTTCGTTGTTCGATGTCGTTGTTCGAATTCGTTGTTCGAATTCTTTGTTCGATTTCGTTGTTCGATTTCGTTGTTCGATTTCGTTGTTCGATTTCGAAGTTCGATTTCGTTGTTCGATTTCGTTGTTCGATTTCGTTGTTCGATTTCGTTGTTCGATTTCGTTGTTCGATTTCGTTGTTCGATTTCGTTGTTCGATTTCGTTGTTCGATTTCGTTGTTCGATTTCGTTGTTCGATTTCGTTGTTCGATTTCGAAGTTCGATTTCGTTGTTCGATTTCGTTGTTCGATTTCGTTGTTCGATTTCGTTGTTCGATTTCTTTGTTCGATTTCGTTGTTCGATGTCGTTGTTCGAATTCGTTGTTCGAATTCTTTGTTCGATTTTGTTGTTCGATTTCGTTGTTCGATTTCGTTGTTCGATTTCGTTGTTCGATTTCGTTGTTCGATTTCGTTGTTCGATTTCGTTGTTCGATTTAGTTGTTCGATTTCGTTGTTCGATTTCGTTGTTCGATTTCGTTGTTCGATTTCGTTGTTCGATTTCGTTATTCGATTTTGAAGTTCGATTTCGTTGTTCGATTTCGTTGTTCCATTTCGTTGTTCGATTTCGTTGTCCGATTCCGTTGTTCGATTTCGTTGTTTGTTTTCGTTGTTCGATTTCGTTGTTCGATTGCGTTGTTCCATTTCGTTGTTCTATTTCGTGGTTTGATTTCGTGGTTTCAGTTTGTTGTTCGATTTCGATTTCGCTGTTCGATTTCGAAGTTGGATTTTGTTGTCCTATTTCGTTGTTCTAATTCGTTGTTCGATTTCGTTGTTCGATTTCGTTGTTCGAATTCGTTGTTCGAATTCGTTGTTCGAATTCGTTGTTCGAATTCGTTGTTCGATTTCGTTGTTCGATTCGTTGTTCGATTTCGTTGTTCTAATTCGTTGTTCGATTTCGTTGTTCGATTTCGTTGTTCGATTTCGTTGTTCGATTTCGTTGTTCGATTGCGTTGTTCGATTTCGTTGTTCGATTTCGTTGTTCGATTTCGTTGTTCGATTTCGTTCGATTTCGTTGTTCGAATTCGTTGTTCGATTTCGTTGTTCGAATTCGTTGTTCGATTTCGTTGTTCGATTTCGTTGTTCGATTTCGTTGTTCGATTTCGTTGTTCGATTTCGTTGTTCGATTTCGTTGTTCGATTTCGTTGTTCGATTTTGAAGTTCGATTTCGTTGTTCAATTTCGTTGTTCGATTTCGTTGTTCGATTTCGTTGTTCGATATCGTTGTCCGATTCCGTTGTTCGATTTCGTTGTTCGTTTTCGTTGTTCGATATTGTTGTATGATTTCGTGGTTCGATTTCGTTGTTCGATTGCGTTGTTCCATTTCGTTGTTCTATTTCGTGGTTCGATTTCGTGGTTTCAGTTTGTTGTTCGATTTCAATTTCGCTGTTCGATTTCGAAGTTGGATTTCGTTGTTCAATTTCGTTGATCTAATTCGTTGTTCGATTTCGTTGTTCGATTTCGTTGTTCGATTTCGTTGTTCGATTCGTTATTCGATTTCGTTGTTCGATTTCGTTGTTCGATTTCTTTGTTCGATTTCGTTGTTCGATTTCGTTGCCGATTCCGTTGTTCGATTTCGTTGTTCGTTTTCGTTGTTCGATATTGTTGTATGATTTCGTGGTTCGATTTCGTTGTTCGATTTCGTTGTTCGATTCGTTATTCGATTTCGTTGTTCGATTTCGTTGTTCGATTTCGTTGTTCCATTTCGTTGTTCGATTTCGTTGTTCGATTTCGTTGTTCGATTTCGTTGTTCGATTTCGTTGTTCGATTTCGTTGTTAGATTTCGTTGTTCGTTGTTAGATTTCGTTGTTCGATTTCGTTGTTCGATTTCGAAGTTCGATTTCGTTGTTCGATTTCGTTGTTCGATTTCGTTGTTCGATTTCGTTGTTCGATTTTGTTGTTCGATTTCGTTGTTCGATTTCGTTGTTCGATTTCGAAGTTCGATTTCGTTTTTCGATTTTGTTGTTCGATGTCGTTGTTCGAATTCGTTGTTCGAATTCGTTGTTCGATTTCGTTGTTCGATTTCGTTGTTCGATTTCGTTGTTCGATTTTGTTGTTCGATTTCGTTGTTCGATTTCGTTGTTCGATTTCGTTGTTCGATTTCGTTGTTCGATTTCGTTGTTCGATTTTGAAGTTCGATTTCGTTGTTCGATTTCGTTGTTCGATTTCGTTGTTCGATTTCGTTGTTCGATATCGTTGTCCGATTTCGTTGTTCGATTTCGTTGTTCGTTTTCGTTGTTCGATATTGTTGTATGATTTTGAAGTTCGATTTCGTTGTTCGATTTCGTTGTTCGATTTCGTTGTTCGATTTCGTTGTTCGATATCGTTGTCCGATTCCGTTGTTCGATTTCGTTGTTAGTTTTCGTTGTTCGATATTGTTGTATGATTTCGTGGTTCGATTTCGTTGTTCGATTGCGTTGTTCCATTTCGTTGTTCTATTTCGTGGTTCGATTTCGTGGTTTCAGTTTGTTGTTCGATTTCGATTTCGTTGTTCGATTTCGTTGTTCGATTCGTTATTCGATTTCGTTGTTCGATTTCGTTGTTCGATTTCGTTGTTCCATTTCGTTGTTCGATTTCGTTGTTCGATTTCGTTGTTCGATTTCGTTATTCGATTTCGTTGTTCGATTTCGTTGTTAGATTTCGTTGTTCGTTGTTAGATTTCGTTGTTCGATTTCGTTGTTCGATTTCGTTGTTCGATTTCGTTGTTAGATTTCGTTGTTCGTTGTTAGATTTCGTTGGTCGTTGTTAGATTTCGTTGTTCGATTTCGTTGTTCCATTTCGTTGTTCGATTTCGTTGTTCGATTTCGTTGTTCGATTTCGTTGTTCGATTTCGTTGTTCTAATTCGTTGTTCGATTTCGTTGTTCGATTTCGTTGTTCGATTTCGTTGTTCGATTCGTTATTCGATTTCGTTGTTCGATTTCGTTGTTCGATTTCGTTGTTCCATTTCGTTGTTCGATTTCGTTGTTCGATTTCGTTGTTCGATTTCGTTGTTCGATTTCGTTGTTCGATTTCGTTGTTAGATTTCGTTGTTCGTTGTTAGATTTCGTTGTTCGATTTCGTTGTTCGATTTCGTTGTTCGATTTCGTTGTTCGATTTCGTTGTTCGATTTCGTTGTTCGATTTCGTTGTTCGATTTTGTTGTTCGATTTCGTTGTTCGATTTCGTTGTTCGATTTCGTTGTTCGATTTCGAAGTTCGATTTCGTTTTTCGATTTTGTTGTTCGATGTCGTTGTTCGAATTCGTTGTTCGAATTCGTTGTTCGATTTCGTTGTTCGATTTCGTTGTTCGATTTCGTTGTTCGATTTCGTTGTTCGATTTTGTTGTTCGATTTCGTTGTTCGATTTCGTTGTTCGATTTCGTTGTTCGATTTCGTTGTTCGATTTCGTTGTTCGATTTTGAAGTTCGATTTCGTTGTTCGATTTCGTTGTTCGATTTCGTTGTTCGATTTCGTTGTTCGATATCGTTGTCCGATTTCGTTGTTCGATTTCGTTGTTCGTTTTCGTTGTTCGATATTGTTGTATGATTTTGAAGTTCGATTTCGTTGTTCGATTTCGTTGTTCGATTTCGTTGTTCGATTTCGTTGTTCGATATCGTTGTCCGATTCCGTTGTTCGATTTCGTTGTTCGTTTTCGTTGTTCGATATTGTTGTATGATTTCGTGGTTCGATTTCGTTGTTCGATTGCGTTGTTCCATTTCGTTGTTCTATTTCGTGGTTCGATTTCGTGGTTTCAGTTTGTTGTTCGATTTCGATTTCGTTGTTCGATTTCGTTGTTCGATTCGTTATTCGATTTCGTTGTTCGATTTCGTTGTTCCATTTCGTTGTTCGATTTCGTTGTTCGATTTCGTTGTTCGATTTCGTTGTTCGATTTCGTTGTTCGATTTCGTTGTTAGATTTCGTTGTTCGTTGTTAGATTTCGTTGTTCGATTTCGTTGTTCGATTTCGTTGTTCGATTTCGTTGTTAGATTTCGTTGTTCGTTGTTAGATTTCGTTGTTCGTTGTTAGATTTCGTTGTTCGATTTCGTTGTTCGATTTCGTTGTTCCATTTCGTTGTTCGATTTCGTTGTTCGATTTCGTTGTTCTATTTCGTTGTTCAATTTCGTTGTTCGATTTCGTTGTTAGATTTCGTTGTTCGATTTCGTTGTTCGATTTCGTTGTTCGATTTCGTTGTTCGATTTCGTTGTTCGATTTCGTTGTTCGATTTCGTTGTTCGATTTCGTTGTTCGATTTCGTTGTTCAATTTCGTTGTTCGATTTCGTTGTTCGATTTCGTTGTTCGATTTCGTTGTTCGATTTCGTTGTTAGATTTCGTTGTTCGTTGTTAGATTTCGTTGTTCGATTTCGTTGTTCGATTTCGTTGTTCGATTTCGTTGTTAGATTTCGTTGTTCGTTGTTAGATTTCGTTGTTCGTTGTTAGATTTCGTTGTTCGATTTCGTTGTTCGATTTCGTTGTTCCATTTCGTTGTTCGATTTCGTTGTTCGATTTCGTTGTTCGATTTCGTTGTTCAATTTCGTTGTTCGATTTCGTTGTTAGATTTCGTTGTTCGATTTCGTTGTTCGATTTCGTTGTTCGATTTCGTTGTTCGATTTCGTTGTTCGATTTCGTTGTTCGATTTCGTTGTTCGATTTCGTTGTTCGATTTCGTTGTTCGATTTCGTTGTTCGATTTCGTTGTTCGTTGTTAGATTTCGTTGTTCGATTTCGTTGTCCGATTCCGTTGTTCGATTTCGTTGTTCGTTTTCGTTGTTCGATATTGTTGTATGATTTCGTGGTTCGATTTCGTTGTTCGATTGCGTTGTTCCATTTCGTTGTTCTATTTCGTGGTTCGATTTCGTGGTTTCAGTTTGTTGTTCGATTTCGATTTCGCTGTTCGATTTCGAAGTTGGATTTCGTTGTTCTTTTTCGTTGTTCTAATTCGTTGTTCGATTTCGTTGTTCGATTTCGTTGTTCGATTCGTTATTCGACTTCGTTGTTCGATTTCGTTGTTCGATTTCGTTGTTCGATTTCGTTGTTCGATCTCGTTGTCCGATTCCTTTGTTCGATTTCGTTGTTCGTTTTCGTTGTTCGATATTGTTGTATGATTTCGTGGTTCGATTTCGTTGTTCGATTGCGTCGTTCCATTTCGTTGTTCTATTTCGTGGTTCGATTTCGTGGTTTCAGTTTGTTGTTCGATTTCGATTTCGCTGTTCGATTTCGAAGTTGGATTTCGTTGTTCTATTTCGTTGTTCTTATTCGTTGTTCGATTTCGTTGTTCGATTTCGTTGTTCGATTTCGTTGTTCGATTCGTTATTCGATTTCGTTGTTCGATTTCTTGTTCGATTTCGTTGTTCCATTACGTTATTCGATTTCGTTGTTCGATTTCGTTGTTAGATTTCGTTGTTCGTTGTTAGATTTTGTTGTTCGATTTCGTTGTCTGATTCCGTTGTTCGATTTCGTTGTTCGTTTTCGTTGTTCGATATTGTTGTATGATTTCGTGGTTCGATTTCGTTGTTCGATTGCGTCGTTCCATTTCGTTGTTCTATTTCGTGGTTCGATTTCGTGGTTTCAGTTTGTTGTTCGATTTCGATTTCGCTGTTCGATTTCGAAGTTGGATTTCGTTGTTCTATTTCGTGGTTCGATTTCGTGGTTTCAGTTTGTTGTTCGATTTCGATTTCGCTGTTCGATTTCGAAGTTGGATTTCGTTGTTCTATTTCGTTGTTCTTATTCGTTGTTCGATTTCGTTGTTCGATTTCGTTGTTCGATTTCGTTGTTCGATTTCGTTGTTCGATTCGTTATTCGATTTCGTTGTTCGATTTCTTGTTCGATTTCGTTGTTCCATTACGTTATTCGATTTCGTTGTTCGATTTCGTTGTTAGATTTCGTTGTTCGTTGTTAGATTTCGTTGTTCGATTTCGTTGTCTGATTCCGTTGTTCGATTTCGTTGTTCGTTTTCGTTGTTCGATATTGTTGTATGATTTCGTGGTTCGATTTCGTTGTTCGATTTCGTTGTTCCATTTCGTTGTTCGATGTCGTTGTTCGAATTCGTTGTTCGATTTCGTTGTTCGATTTCGTTGTTCGATTTCGTTGTTCGATTTCGTTGTTCGATTTCGTTGTTGGATTTCGTTGTTCGATTTCGAAGTTCGATTTCGTTGTTCGATTCGTTATTCGATTTCGTTGTTCGATTTCGTTGTTCGATTTCGTTGTTCGATTTCGTTGTTCGATCTCGTTGTCCGATTCCTTTGTTCGATTTCGTTGTTCGTTTTCGTTGTTCGATATTGTTGTATGATTTCGTGGTTCGATTTCGTTGTTCGATTGCGTCGTTCCATTTCGTTGTTCTATTTCGTGGTTCGATTTCGTGGTTTCAGTTTGTTGTTCGATTTCGATTTCGCTGTTCGATTTCGAAGTTGGATTTCGTTGTTCTATTTCGTTGTTCTTATTCGTTGTTCGATTCGTTATTCGATTTCGTTGTTCGATTTCTTGTTCGATTTCGTTGTTCCATTACGTTATTCGATTTCGTTGTTCGATTTCGTTGTTCGATTTCGTTGTTAGATTTCGTTGTTCGTTGTTAGATTTCGTTGTTCGATTTCGTTGTCTGATTCCGTTGTTCGATTTCGTTGTTCGATTTCGTTGTTCCATTTCGTTGTTCGAGTTCGTTGTTCGATTTCGTTGTTCGATTTCGTTGTTCGATTTCGTTGTTCGAATTCGTTGTTCGAATTCGTTGTTCGAATTCGTTGTTCGAATTCGTTGTTCGAATTCGTTGTTCGATTTCGTTGTTCGATTTCGTTGTTCGATTTCGTTGTTCGATTTCGTTGTTCGATTTCGTTGTTCGATTTCGTTGTTCGATTTCGTTGTTCGATTTCGTTGTTCGATTTCGTTGTTCGATTTCGTTGTTCGATTTCGTTGTTCGATTTCGTTGTTCGATTTCGTTGTTCGATTTCGTTGTTCGATTTCGTTGTTCGATTTCGTTGTTCGATTTCGTTGTTAGATTTCGTTGTTCGTTGTTAGATTTCGTTGTTCTTTGTTCGATTTCGTGGTTCGATTTCGTTGTTCGATTTCGTTGTTCGATTTCGTTGTTCGAATTCGTTGTGCGTTGTTAGATTTCGTTGTTCGTTGTTAGATTTCGTTGTTCTTTGTTCGATTTCGTGGTTCGAATTCGTTGTTCGAATACGTTGTTCGATTTCGTTGTTCCATTTCGTTGTTTGAATTCGTGTTCGATTTCGTTGATCGATTTCGTTTATCGATTTTCTTTGTTCGATTTGATTGTTCGATTTCGTTGATCGATTTCGTTTTTCGATTTCGTTGTTCGATTTCGTTGTTCGATTTCGTTGTTCGATTTCGTGGTTCGAATTCGTTGTTCGAATTCGTTGTTCGTTGTTAGATTTCGTTGTTCGTTGTTAGATTTCGTTGTTCTTTGTTCGATTTCGTGGATGGAATTCGTTGTTCGAATTCGTTGTTCGATTTCGTTGTTCGATTTCGTTGTTCGAATTCGTTGTTCGAATTCGTTGTTCGATTTCGTTGTTCGATTTCGTTGTTCGATTTCGAAGTTCGATTTCGTTGTTCGATTTCGTTGTTCGATTTCGTTGTTCGATTTCGTTGTTCGATTTCGTATTTCGTTGTTCGAATTCGTTGTTCGATTTCGTTGTTCGATTTCGTTGTTCGATTTCGTTGTTCGATTTCGTTGTTTGAATTCGTGTTCGATTTCGTTGATCGATTTCGTTTTTCGATTTTCTTTGTTCGATTTGATTGTTCGATTTCGTTGATCGATTTCGTTTTTCGATTTCGTTGTTCGATTTCGTTGTTCGATTTCGTTGTTCGATTTCGTGGTTCGAATTCGTTGTTCGAATTCGTTGTGCGTTGTTAGATTTCGTTGTTCGTTGTTAGATTTCGTTGTTCTTTGTTCGATTTCGTGGTTCGAATTCGTTGTTCGAATTCGTTGTTCGATTTCGTTGTTCGATTTCGTTGTTCGATTTTGTTGTTCGATTTCGTTGTTCGATTTCGTTGTTCGATTTCGTTGTTGGATTTCGTTGTTCGATTTCGAAGTTTGATTTAGTTGTTCGAATTCGTTGTTCGAATTCGTTGTTCGATTTCGTTGTTCGATTTCGTTGTTCGATTTCGAAGTTCGATTTCGTTGTTCGATTTCGTTGTTCGATTCCGTTCGATTTCGTCGTTCGAATTCGTTGTTCGATTTCGTTCGAATTCGTTGTTCGATTTCGTTGTTCGATTTCGTTGTTCGATTTCGTTGTTCGATTTCGTTGTTTGAATTCGTGTTCGATTTCGTTGATCGATTTCGTTGTTCGATTTTCTTTGTTCGATTTGATTGTTCGATTTCGTTGATCGATTTCGTTTTTCGATTTCGTTGTTCGATTTCGTTGTTCGATTTCGTTGTTCGATTTCGTTGTTCGATTTCGTTGTTCGATTTTGTTGTTCGATTTCGTTGTTCGATTTCGTTGTTCGATTTCGAAGTTTGATTTCGTTGTTCGAATTCGTTGTTCGAATTCGTTGTTCGATTTCGTTGTTCGATTTCGTTGTTCGATTTCGTTGTTCGATTTCGAAGTTCGATTTCGTTGTTCGATTTCGTTGTTCGATTCCGTTCGATTTCGTTGTTCGAATTCGTTGTTCGATTTCGTTCGAATTCGTTGTTCGATTTCGTTGTTCGATTTCGTTGTTCGATTTCGTTGTTCGATTTCGTTGTTCGATTTCGTTGTTTGAATTCGTGTTCGATTTCGTTGATCGATTTCGTTGTTCGATTTTCTTTGTTCGATTTGATTGTTCGATTTCGTTGATCGATTTCGTTTTTCGATTTCGTTGTTCGATTTCGTTGTTCGATTTCGTTGTTCGATTTCGTGGTTCGAATTCGTTGTTCGAATTCGTTGTTCGTTGTTAGATTTCGTTGTTCGTTGTTAGATTTCGTTGTTCTTTGTTCGATTTCGTGGATGGAATTCGTTGTTCGAATTCGTTGTTCGATTTCGTTGTTCGATTTCGTTGTTCGATTTCGTTGTTCGATTTCGTTGTTCGATTTCGTTGTTCGATTTCGTTGTTCGATTTCGTTGTTCGAATTCGTTGTTCGAATTCGTTGTTCGATTTCGTTGTTCGAATTCGTTGTTCGATTTCGTTCGAATTCGTTGTTCGATTTCGTTGTTCGATTTCGTTGTTCGATTTCGTTGTTCGATTTCGTTGTTTGAATTCGTGTTCGATTTCGTTGTTCGATTTCGTTGATCGATTTCGTTTTTCGATTTCGTTGTTCGATTTCGTTGTTCGATTTCGTTGTTCGATTTCGTGGTTCGAATTCGTTGTTCGAATTCGTTGTGCGTTGTTAGATTTCGTTGTTCGTTGTTAGATTTCGTTGTTCTTTGTTCGATTTCGTGGTTCGAATTCGTTGTTCGAATTCGTTGTTCGATTTCGTTGTTCGATTTCGTTGTTCGATTTTGTTGTTCGATTTCGTTGTTCGATTTCGTTGTTCGATTTCGTTGTTGGATTTCGTTGTTCGATTTCGAAGTTTGATTTCGTTGTTCGATTTCGTTGTTCGATTTCGTTGTTCGATTTCGTTGTTCGATTTCGTTGTTCGATTTCGTTGTTCGATTTCGTTGTTCGATTTCGTTGTTCGATTTCGTTGTTCGATTTCGTTGTTCGATTTCGAAGTTCGATTTCGTTGTTCGATTTCGTTGTTCGATTTCGTTGTTCGATTTCGTTGTTCGATTTCGTTGTTCGATTTCGTTGTTCGATTTCGTTGTTCGATTTCGTTGTTCGATTTCGTTGTTCGATGTCGTTGTTTGAATTCGTTGTTCGATTTCGTTGTTCGATTTCGTTGTTCGATTTCGTTGTTCGATTTCGTTGTCCGATTCCGTTGTTCGATTTCGTTGTTCGTTTTCGTTGTTCGATATTGTTGTATGATTTCGTGGTTCGATTTCGTTGTTCGATATTGTTGTATGATTTCGTGGTTCGATTTCGTTGTTCGATTTCGTTGTTCCATTTCGTTGTTCGATGTCGTTGTTCGAATTCGTTGTTCGATTTCGTTGTTCGATTTCATATTTCGTTGTTCGATTTCGTTGATCGATTTCGTTTTTCGATTTCGTTGTTCGATTTCGTTGTTCGATTTCGTTGTTCGATTTCGTGGTTCGAATTCGTTGTTCGAATTCGTTGTGCGTTGTTAGATTTCGTTGTTCGTTGTTAGATTTCGTTGTTCTTTGTTCGATTTCGTGGTTCGAATTCGTTGTTCGAATTCGTTGTTCGATTTCGTTGTTCGATTTCGTTGTTCGATTTTGTTGTTCGATTTCGTTGTTCGATTTCGTTGTCTGATTCCGTTGTTCGATTTCGTTGTTCGTTTTCGTTGTTCGATATTGTTGTATGATTTCGTGGTTCGATTTCGTTGTTCGATTTCGTTGTTCGATTTCGTTGTTCGATTTCGTTGTTCGATTTCGTTGTTCGATTTCGTTGTTCGATTTCGTTGTTCGATTTCGTTGTTCGATTTCGTTGTTCGATTTCGTTGTTCGATTTCGTTGTTGGATTTCGTTGTTCGATTCGTTATTCGATTTCGTTGTTCGATTTCGTTGTTCGATTTCGTTGTTCGATTTCGTTGTTCGATCTCGTTGTCCGATTCCTTTGTTCGATTTCGTTGTTCGTTTTCGTTGTTCGATATTGTTGTATGATTTCGTGGTTCGATTTCGTTGTTCGATTGCGTCGTTCCATTTCGTTGTTCTATTTCGTGGTTCGATTTCGTGGTTTCAGTTTGTTGTTCGATTTCGATTTCGCTGTTCGATTTCGTTGTTCCATTACGTTATTCGATTTCGTTGTTCGATTTCGTTGTTCGATTTCGTTGTTAGATTTCGTTGTTCGTTGTTAGATTTCGTTGTTCGATTTCGTTGTCTGATTCCGTTGTTCGATTTCGTTGTTCGATTTCGTTGTTCCATTTCGTTGTTCGAGTTCGTTGTTCGATTTCGTTGTTCGATTTCGTTGTTCGATTTCGTTGTTCGAATTCGTTGTTCGAATTCGTTGTTCGAATTCGTTGTTCGAATTCGTTGTTCGAATTCGTTGTTCGATTTCGTTGTTCGATTTCGTTGTTCGATTTCGTTGTTCGATTTCGTTGTTCGATTTCGTTGTTCGATTTCGTTGTTCGATTTCGTTGTTCGATTTCGTTGTTCGATTTCGTTGTTCGATTTCGTTGTTCGATTTCGTTGTTCGATTTCGTTGTTCGATTTCGTTGTTCGATTTCGTTGTTCGATTTCGTTGTTCGATTTCGTTGTTCGATTTCGTTGTTAGATTTCGTTGTTCGTTGTTAGATTTCGTTGTTCTTTGTTCGATTTCGTGGTTCGATTTCGTTGTTCGATTTCGTTGTTCGATTTCGTTGTTCGAATTCGTTGTGCGTTGTTAGATTTCGTTGTTCGTTGTTAGATTTCGTTGTTCTTTGTTCGATTTCGTGGTTCGAATTCGTTGTTCGAATACGTTGTTCGATTTCGTTGTTCCATTTCGTTGTTTGAATTCGTGTTCGATTTCGTTGATCGATTTCGTTTATCGATTTTCTTTGTTCGATTTGATTGTTCGATTTCGTTGATCGATTTCGTTTTTCGATTTCGTTGTTCGATTTCGTTGTTCGATTTCGTTGTTCGATTTCGTGGTTCGAATTCGTTGTTCGAATTCGTTGTTCGTTGTTAGATTTCGTTGTTCGTTGTTAGATTTCGTTGTTCTTTGTTCGATTTCGTGGATGGAATTCGTTGTTCGAATTCGTTGTTCGATTTCGTTGTTCGATTTCGTTGTTCGAATTCGTTGTTCGAATTCGTTGTTCGATTTCGTTGTTCGATTTCGTTGTTCGATTTCGAAGTTCGATTTCGTTGTTCGATTTCGTTGTTCGATTTCGTTGTTCGATTTCGTATTTCGTTGTTCGAATTCGTTGTTCGATTTCGTTGTTCGATTTCGTTGTTCGATTTCGTTGTTCGATTTCGTTGTTTGAATTCGTGTTCGATTTCGTTGATCGATTTCGTTTTTCGATTTTCTTTGTTCGATTTGATTGTTCGATTTCGTTGATCGATTTCGTTTTTCGATTTCGTTGTTCGATTTCGTTGTTCGATTTCGTTGTTCGATTTCGTGGTTCGAATTCGTTGTTCGAATTCGTTGTGCGTTGTTAGATTTCGTTGTTCGTTGTTAGATTTCGTTGTTCTTTGTTCGATTTCGTGGTTCGAATTCGTTGTTCGAATTCGTTGTTCGATTTCGTTGTTCGATTTCGTTGTTCGATTTTGTTGTTCGATTTCGTTGTTCGATTTCGTTGTTCGATTTCGTTGTTGGATTTCGTTGTTCGATTTCGAAGTTTGATTTCGTTGTTCGAATTCGTTGTTCGAATTCGTTGTTCGATTTCGTTGTTCGATTTCGTTGTTCGATTTCGAAGTTCGATTTCGTTGTTCGATTTCGTTGTTCGATTCCGTTCGATTTCGTTGTTCGAATTCGTTGTTCGATTTCGTTCGAATTCGTTGTTCGATTTCGTTGTTCGATTTCGTTGTTCGATTTCGTTGTTCGATTTCGTTGTTTGAATTCGTGTTCGATTTCGTTGATCGATTTCGTTGTTCGATTTTCTTTGTTCGATTTGATTGTTCGATTTCGTTGATCGATTTCGTTTTTCGATTTCGTTGTTCGATTTCGTTGTTCGATTTCGTTGTTCGATTTCGTTGTTCGATTTCGTTGTTCGATTTTGTTGTTCGATTTCGTTGTTCGATTTCGTTGTTCGATTTCGAAGTTTGATTTCGTTGTTCGAATTCGTTGTTCGAATTCGTTGTTCGATTTCGTTGTTCGATTTCGTTGTTCGATTTCGTTGTTCGATTTCGAAGTTCGATTTCGTTGTTCGATTTCGTTGTTCGATTCCGTTCGATTTCGTTGTTCGAATTCGTTGTTCGATTTCGTTCGAATTCGTTGTTCGATTTCGTTGTTCGATTTCGTTGTTCGATTTCGTTGTTCGATTTCGTTGTTCGATTTCGTTGTTTGAATTCGTGTTCGATTTCGTTGATCGATTTCGTTGTTCGATTTTCTTTGTTCGATTTGATTGTTCGATTTCGTTGATCGATTTCGTTTTTCGATTTCGTTGTTCGATTTCGTTGTTCGATTTCGTTGTTCGATTTCGTGGTTCGAATTCGTTGTTCGAATTCGTTGTTCGTTGTTAGATTTCGTTGTTCGTTGTTAGATTTCGTTGTTCTTTGTTCGATTTCGTGGATGGAATTCGTTGTTCGAATTCGTTGTTCGATTTCGTTGTTCGATTTCGTTGTTCGATTTCGTTGTTCGATTTCGTTGTTCGATTTCGTTGTTCGATTTCGTTGTTCGATTTCGTTGTTCGAATTCGTTGTTCGAATTCGTTGTTCGATTTCGTTGTTCGAATTCGTTGTTCGATTTCGTTCGAATTCGTTGTTCGATTTCGTTGTTCGATTTCGTTGTTCGATTTCGTTGTTCGATTTCGTTGTTTGAATTCGTGTTCGATTTCGTTGTTCGATTTCGTTGATCGATTTCGTTTTTCGATTTCGTTGTTCGATTTCGTTGTTCGATTTCGTTGTTCGATTTCGTGGTTCGAATTCGTTGTTCGAATTCGTTGTGCGTTGTTAGATTTCGTTGTTCGTTGTTAGATTTCGTTGTTCTTTGTTCGATTTCGTGGTTCGAATTCGTTGTTCGAATTCGTTGTTCGATTTCGTTGTTCGATTTCGTTGTTCGATTTTGTTGTTCGATTTCGTTGTTCGATTTCGTTGTTCGATTTCGTTGTTGGATTTCGTTGTTCGATTTCGAAGTTTGATTTCGTTGTTCGATTTCGTTGTTCGATTTCGTTGTTCGATTTCGTTGTTCGATTTCGTTGTTCGATTTCGTTGTTCGATTTCGTTGTTCGATTTCGTTGTTCGATTTCGTTGTTCGATTTCGTTGTTCGATTTCGAAGTTCGATTTCGTTGTTCGATTTCGTTGTTCGATTTCGTTGTTCGATTTCGTTGTTCGATTTCGTTGTTCGATTTCGTTGTTCGATTTCGTTGTTCGATTTCGTTGTTCGATGTCGTTGTTTGAATTCGTTGTTCGATTTCGTTGTTCGATTTCGTTGTTCGATTTCGTTGTTCGATTTCGTTGTCCGATTCCGTTGTTCGATTTCGTTGTTCGTTTTCGTTGTTCGATATTGTTGTATGATTTCGTGGTTCGATTTCGTTGTTCGATATTGTTGTATGATTTCGTGGTTCGATTTCGTTGTTCGATTTCGTTGTTCCATTTCGTTGTTCGATGTCGTTGTTCGAATTCGTTGTTCGATTTCGTTGTTCGATTTCATATTTCGTTGTTCGATTTCGTTGATCGATTTCGTTTTTCGATTTCGTTGTTCGATTTCGTTGTTCGATTTCGTTGTTCGATTTCGTGGTTCGAATTCGTTGTTCGAATTCGTTGTGCGTTGTTAGATTTCGTTGTTCGTTGTTAGATTTCGTTGTTCTTTGTTCGATTTCGTGGTTCGAATTCGTTGTTCGAATTCGTTGTTCGATTTCGTTGTTCGATTTCGTTGTTCGATTTTGTTGTTCGATTTCGTTGTTCGATTTCGTTGTCTGATTCCGTTGTTCGATTTCGTTGTTCGTTTTCGTTGTTCGATATTGTTGTATGATTTCGTGGTTCGATTTCGTTGTTCGATTTCGTTGTTCGATTTCGTTGTTCGATTTCGTTGTTCGATTTCGTTGTTCGATTTCGTTGTTCGATTTCGTTGTTCGATTTCGTTGTTCGATTTCGTTGTTCGATTTCGTTGTTCGATTTCGTTGTTGGATTTCGTTGTTCGATTCGTTATTCGATTTCGTTGTTCGATTTCGTTGTTCGATTTCGTTGTTCGATTTCGTTGTTCGATCTCGTTGTCCGATTCCTTTGTTCGATTTCGTTGTTCGTTTTCGTTGTTCGATATTGTTGTATGATTTCGTGGTTCGATTTCGTTGTTCGATTGCGTCGTTCCATTTCGTTGTTCTATTTCGTGGTTCGATTTCGTGGTTTCAGTTTGTTGTTCGATTTCGATTTCGCTGTTCGATTTCGAAGTTGGATTTCGTTGTTCTATTTCGTTGTTCTTATTCGTTGTTCGATTTCGTTGTTCGATTTCGTTGTGCGATTTCGTTGTTCGATTCGTTATTCGATTTCGTTGTTCGATTTCTTGTTCGATTTCGTTGTTCCATTACGTTATTCGATTTCGTTGTTCGATTTCGTTGTTCGATTTCGTTGTTAGATTTCGTTGTTCGTTGTTAGATTTCGTTGTTCGATTTCGTTGTCTGATTCCGTTGTTCGATTTCGTTGTTCGATTTCGTTGTTCGATTTCGTTGTTCGATTTCGTTGTTCGATTTCGTTGTTCGATTTCGTTGTTCGAATTCGTTGTTCGAATTCGTTGTTCGAATTCGTTGTTCGAATTCGTTGTTCGAATTCGTTGTTCGACTTCGTTGTTCGATTTCGTTGTTCGATTTCGTTGTTCGATTTTGTTGTTCGATTTCGTTGTTCGATTTCGTTGTTCGATTTCGTTGTTCGATTTCGTTGTTCGATTTCGTTGTTCGATTTCGTTGTTAGATTTCGTTGTTAGATTTCGTTGTTCGTTGTTAGCTTTCGTTGTTCTTTGTTCGATTTCGTGGTTCGATTTCGTTGTTCGATTTCGTTGTTCGATTTCGTTGTTCGATTTCGTTGTTCGATTTAGTTGTTCGATTTCGTTGTTCGATTTCGTGGTTCGAATTCGTTGTTCGAATTCGTTGTTCGATTTCGTTGTTCGATTTCGTTGTTCGATTTTGTTGTTCGATTTCGTTGTTCGATTTCGTTGTTCGATTTCGTTGTTGGATTTCGTTGTTGGATTTCGTTGTTCGATTTCGAAGTTTGATTTCGTTGTTCGATTTCGTTGTTCGATTTCGTTGTTCGATTTCGTTGTTCGATTTCGTTGTTCGATTTCGTTGTTCGATTTCGTTGTTCGATTTCGTTCGATTTCGTTGTTCGATTTCGTTGTTCGATTTCGTTGTTCGATTTCGTTGTTCGATTTCGTTGTTCGATTTCGTTGTTCGATTTCGTTGTTCGATGTCGTTGTTCGAATACGTTGTTCGATTTCGTTGTTCGATTTCGTTGTTCGATTTCGTTGTTCGATTTCGTTGTTCGATTTCGTTGTCCGATTCCGTTGTTCGATTTCGTTGTTCGTTTTCGTTGTTCGATATTGTTGTATGATTTCGTGGTTCGATTTCGTTGTTCGATTGCGTTGTTCCATTTCGTTGTTCTCTTTCGTGGTTCGATTTCGTGGTTTCAGTTTGTTGTTCGATTTCGATTTCGCTGTTCGATTTCGAAGTTGGATTTCGTTGTTCTATTTCGTTGTTCTAATTCGTTGTTCGATTTCGTTGTTCGATTTCGTTGTTCGATTCGTTATTCGATTTCGTTGTTCGATTTCGTTGTTCGATTTCGTTGTTCGATTTCGTTGTTCGATCTCGTTGTCCGATTCCTTTGTTCGATTTCGTTGTTCGTTTTCGTTGTTCGATATTGTTGTATGATTTTGTGGTTCAGTTTCGTTGTTCGATTGCGTCGTTCCATTTCGTTGTTCTATTTCGTGGTTCGATTTCGTGGTTTTAGTTTGTTGTTCGATTTCGATTTCGCTGTTCGATTTCGAAGTTGGATTTCGTTGTTCTATTTCGTTGTTCTTATTCGTTGTTCGATTTCGTTGTTCGATTTCGTTGTTCGATTTCGTTGTTCGATTTCGTTGTTCGATTCGTTATTCGATTTCGTTGTTCGATTTCTTGTTCGATTTCGTTGTTCCATTACGTTATTCGATTTCGTTGTTCGATTTCGTTGTTAGATTTCGTTGTTCGTTGTTAGATTTCGTTGTTCGATTTCGTTGTCTGATTCCGTTGTTCGATTTCGTTGTTCGTTTTCGTTGTTCGATATTGTTGTATGATTTCGTGGTTCGATTTCGTTGTTCGATTGCGTCGTTCCATTTCGTTGTTCTATTTCGTGGTTCGATTTCGTGGTTTCAGTTTGTTGTTCGATTTCGATTTCGCTGTTCGATTTCGAAGTTGGATTTCGTTGTTCTATTTCGTTGTTCTTATTCGTTGTTCGATTTCGTTGTTCGATTTCGTTGTTCGATTTCGTTGTTCGATTCGTTATTCGATTTCGTTGTTCGATTTCTTGTTCGATTTCGTTGTTCCATTACGTTATTCGATTTCGTTGTTCGATTTCGTTGTTAGATTTCGTTGTTCGTTGTTAGATTTCGTTGTCTGATTCCGTTGTTCGATTTCGTTGTTCGTTTTCGTTGTTCGATATTGTTGTATGATTTCGTGGTTCGATTTCGTTGTTCGATTTCGTTGTTCCATTTCGTTGTTCGATGTCGTTGTTCGAATTCGTTGTTCGATTTCGTTGTTCGATTTCGTTGTTCGATTTCGTTGTTCGATTTCGTTGTTCGATTTCGTTGTTCGATTTCGTTGTTCGATTTCGTTGTTGGATTTCGTTGTTCGATTTCGAAGTTCGATTTCGTTGTTCGATTCGTTATTCGATTTCGTTGTTCGATTTCGTTGTTCGATTTCGTTGTTCGATTTCGTTGTTCGATCTCGTTGTCCGATTCCTTTGTTCGATTTCGTTGTTCGTTTTCGTTGTTCGATATTGTTGTATGATTTCGTGGTTCGATTTCGTTGTTCGATTGCGTCGTTCCATTTCGTTGTTCTATTTCGTGGTTCGATTTCGTGGTTTCAGTTTGTTGTTCGATTTCGATTTCGCTGTTCGATTTCGAAGTTGGATTTCGTTGTTCTATTTCGTTGTTCTTATTCGTTGTTCGATTTCGTTATTCGATTTCGTTGTTCGATTTCGTTGTTCGATTTCGTTGTTCGATTTCGTTGTTAGATTTCGTTGTTCGTTGATAGATTTCGTTGTTCGATTTCGTTGTCTGATCCGTTGTTCGATTTCGTTGTTCGATTTCGTTGTTCGATTTCGTTGTTCCATTTCGTTGTTCGATTTCGTTGTTCGATTTCGTTGTTCGAATTCGTTGTTCGAATTCGTTGTTCGAATTCGTTGTTCGAATTCGTTGTTCGAATTCGTTGTTCGATTTCGTTGTTCGATTTCGTTGTTCGATTTCGTTGTTCGATTTCGTTGTTCGATTTCGTTGTTCGAATTCGTTGTTCGATTTCGTTGTTCGATTTCGTTGTTAGATTTCGTTGTTCGTTGTTAGATTTCGTTGTTCTTTGTTCGATTTCGTGGTTCGATTTCGTTGTTCGATTTCGTTGTTCGATTTCGTTGTTAGATTTCGTTGTTCGATTTCGTTGTCTGATTCCGTTGTTCGATTTCGTTGTTCCATTTCGTTGTTCGATTTCGTTGTTCGATTTCGTTGTTCGATTTCGTTGTTCGATTTCGTTGTTCGAATTCGTTGTTCGAATTCGTTGTTCGAATTCGTTGTTCGAATTCGTTGTTCGAATTCGTTGTTCGATTTCGTTGTTCGATTTCGTTGTTCGATTTCGTTGTTCGATTTCGTTGTTCGATTTCGTTGTTCGATTTCGTTGTTCGATTTCGTTGTTCGATTTCGTTGTTCGATTTCGTTGTTCGATTTCGTTGTTCGATTTCGTTGTTCGATTTCGTTGTTCGATTTCGTTGTTCGATTTCGTTGTTCGATTTCGTTGTTCGATTTCGTTGTTAGATTTCGTTGTTCGTTGTTAGATTTCGTTGTTCTTTGTTCGATTTCGTGGTTCGATTTCGTTGTTCGATTTCGTTGTTCGATTTCGTTGTTCGATTTCGTTGTTCGATTTCGTTGTTCGATTTCGTTGTTCGATTTCGTTGTTCGATTTCGTTGTTCGATTTCGTTGTTCGATTTCGTTGTTCGAATTCGTTGTTCGAATTCGTTGTTCGATTTCGTTGTTCGATTTCGTTGTTCGATTTCGTTGTTCGATTTCGTTGTTAGATTTCGTTGTTCTTTGTTCGATTTCGTGGTTCGATGTCGTTGTTCGAATTCGTTGTTCGAATTCTTTGTTCGATTTCGTTGTTCGATTTCGTTGTTCGATTTCGTTGTTCGATTTCGAAGTTCGATTTCGTTGTTCGATTTCGTTGTTCGATTTCGTTGTTCGATTTCGTTGTTCGATTTCGTTGTTCGATTTCGTTGTTCGATTTCGTTGTTCGATTTCGTTGTTCGATTTCGTTGTTCGAATTCGTTGTTCGTTGTTAGATTTCGTTGTTCGTTGTTAGATTTCGTTGTTCTTTGTTCGATTTCGTGGATGGAATTCGTTGTTCGAATTCGTTGTTCGATTTCGTTGTTCGATTTCGTTGTTCGATTTCGTTGTTCGATTTCGTTGTTCGATTTCGTTGTTCGATTTCGTTGTTCGATTTCGTTGTTCGAATTCGTTGTTCGAATTCGTTGTTCGATTTCGTTGTTCGATTTCGTTGTTCGATTTCGTTGTTCGATTTCGTTGTTCGATTTCGTTGTTCGATTTCGTTGTTTGAATTCGTGTTCGATTTCGTTGATCGATTTCGTTGTTCGATTTTCTTTGTTCGATTTGATTGTTCGATTTCGTTGATCGATTTCGTTTTTCAATTTCGTTGTTCGATTTCGTTGTTCGATTTCGTTGTTCGATTTCGTGGTTCGAATTCGTTGTTCGAATTCGTTGTGCGTTGTTAGATTTCGTTGTTCGTTGTTAGATTTCGTTGTTCTTTGTTCGATTTCGTGGTTCGAATTCGTTGTTCGAATACGTTGTTCGATTTCGTTGTTCGATTTCGTTGTTTGAATTCGTGTTCGATTTCGTTGATCGATTTCGTTTATCGATTTTCTTTGTTCGATTTGATTGTTCGATTTCGTTGATCGATTTCGTTTTTCGATTTCGTTGTTCGATTTCGTTGTTCGATTTCGTGGTTCGAATTCGTTGTTCGAATTCGTTGTTCGTTGTTAGATTTCGTTGTTCGTTGTTAGATTTCGTTGTTCTTTGTTTGATTTCGTGGATGGAATTCGTTGTTCGATTTCGTTGTTCGATTTCGTTGTTCGAATTCGTTGTTCGAATTCGTTGTTCGATTTCGTTGTTCGATTTCGTTGTTCGATTTCGAAGTTCGATTTCGTTGTTCGATTTCGTTGTTCGATTTCGTTGTTCGATTTCGTATTTCGTTGTTCGATTTCGTTGATCGATTTCGTTTTTCGATTTTCTTTGTTCGATTTGATTGTTCGATTTCGTTGATCGATTTCGTTTTTCGATTTCGTTGTTCGATTTCGTTGTTCGATTTCGTTGTTCGATTTCGTGGTTCGAATTCGTTGTTCGAATTCGTTGTGCGTTGTTAGATTTCGTTGTTCGTTGTTAGATTTCGTTGTTCTTTGTTCGATTTCGTGGTTCGAATTCGTTGTTCGAATTCGTTGTTCGATTTCGTTGTTCGATTTCGTTGTTCGATTTTGTTGTTCGATTTCGTTGTTCGATTTCGTTGTTCGATTTCGTTGTTGGATTTCGTTGTTCGATTTCGAAGTTTGATTTCGTTGTTCGATTTCGTTGTTCGATTTCGTTGTTCGATTTCGTTGTTCGATTTCGTTGTTCGATTTCGTTGTTCGATTTCGTTGTTCGATTTCGTTGTTCGATTTCGTTGTTCGATTTCGTTGTTCGATTTCGTTGTTCGATTTCGTTGTTCGATTTCGAAGTTCGATTTCGTTGTTCGATTTCGTTGTTCGATTTCGTTGTTCGATTTCGTAGTTCGATTTCGTTGTTCGATTTCGTTGTTCGATTTCGTTGTTCGATTTCGTTGTTCGATGTCGTTGTTCGAATTCGTTGTTCGATTTCGTTGTTCGATTTCGTTGTTCGATTTCGTTGTTCGATTTCGTTGTCCGATTCCGTTGTTCGATTTCGTTGTTCGTTTTCGTTGTTCGATATTGTTGTATGATTTCGTGGTTCGATTTCGTTGTTCGATTGCGTTGTTCCATTTCGTTGTTCTATTTCGTGGTTCGATTTCGTGGTTTCAGTTTGTTGTTCGATTTCGATTTCGCTGTTCGATTTCGAAGTTGGATTTCGTTGTTCTATTTCGTTGTTCTAATTCGTTGTTCGATTTCGTTGTTCGATTTCGTTGTTCGATTCGTTATTCGATTTCGTTGTTCGATTTCGTTGTTCGATTTCGTTGTTCGATTTCGTTGTTCGATTTCGTTGTTCGATCTCGTTGTCCGATTCCTTTGTTCGATTTCGTTGTTCGTTTTCGTTGTTCGATATTGTTGTATGATTTCGTGGTTCGATTTCGTTGTTCGATTGCGTCGTTCCATTTCGTTGTTCTATTTCGTGGTTCGATTTCGTGGTTTCAGTTTGTTGTTCGATTTCGATTTCGCTGTTCGATTTCGAAGTTGGATTTCGTTGTTCTATTTCGTTGTTCTTATTCGTTGTTCGATTTCGTTGTTCGATTTCGTTGTTCGATTTCGTTGTTCGATTTCGTTGTTCGATTC
The DNA here is from genome assembly GCA_963243735.1 of Neocrepidodera transversa. Classification (NCBI taxonomy): domain Eukaryota; kingdom Metazoa; phylum Arthropoda; class Insecta; order Coleoptera; family Chrysomelidae; genus Neocrepidodera; species Neocrepidodera transversa. Next base: position 40,102,632 of record OY725337.1, on the reverse strand, counting down.
GTTATTCGATTTCGTTGTTCGATTTCTTGTTCGATTTCGTTGTTCCATTACGTTATTCGATTTCGTTGTTCGATTTCGTTGTTAGATTTCGTTGTTCGTTGTTAGATTTTGTTGTTCGATTTCGTTGTCTGATTCCGTTGTTCGATTTCGTTGTTCGTTTTCGTTGTTCGATTTCGTTGTCTGATTCCGTTGTTCGATTTCGTTGTTCGTTTTCGTTGTTCGATATTGTTGTATGATTTCGTGGTTCGATTTCGTTGTTCGATTTCGTTGTTCCATTTCGTTGTTCGATGTCGTTGTTCGAATTCGTTGTTCGATTTCGTTGTTCGATTTCGTTGTTCGATTTCGTTGTTCGATTTCGTTGTTCGATTTCGTTGTTGGATTTCGTTGTTCGATTTCGAAGTTCGATTTCGTTGTTCGATTCGTTATTCGATTTCGTTGTTCGATTTCGTTGTTCGATTTCGTTGTTCGATTTCGTTGTTCGATCTCGTTGTCCGATTCCTTTGTTCGATTTCGTTGTTCGTTTTCGTTGTTCGATATTGTTGTATGATTTCGTGGTTCGATTTCGTTGTTCGATTGCGTCGTTCCATTTCGTTGTTCTATTTCGTGGTTCGATTTCGTGGTTTCAGTTTGTTGTTCGATTTCGATTTCGCTGTTCGATTTCGAAGTTGGATTTCGTTGTTCTATTTCGTTGTTCTTATTCGTTGTTCGATTTCGTTGTTCGATTTCGTTGTTCGATTTCGTTGTTCGATTCGTTATTCGATTTCGTTCTTCGATTTCTTGTTCGATTTCGTTGTTCCATTACGTTATTTGATTTCGTTGTTCGATTTCGTTGTTAGATTTCGTTGTTAGATTTCGTTGTTCGTTGTTAGATTTCGTTGTTCGATTTCGTTGTCTGATTCCGTTGTTCGATTTCGTTGTTCGATTTCGTTGTTCCATTTCGTTGTTCGATTTCGTTGTTCGATTTCGTTGTTCGATTTCGTTGTTCGATTTCGTTGTTCGAATTCGTTGTTCGAATTCGTTGTTCGAATTCGTTGTTCGAATTCGTTGTTCGAATTCGTTGTTCGATTTCGTTGTTCGATTTCGTTGTTCGATTTCGTTGTTCGATTTCGTTGTTCGATTTCGTTGTTCGATTTCGTTGTTCGATTTCGTTGTTCGATTTCGTTGTTCGATTTCGTTGTTCGATTTCGTTGTTCGATTTCGTTGTTTGATTTCGTTGTTCGATTTCGTTGTTCGATTTCGTTGTTAGATTTCGTTGTTCGTTGTTAGATTTCGTTGTTCTTTGTTCGATTTCGTTGTTCGATTTCGTTGTTCGATTTCGTTGTTCGATTTCGTTGTTCGATTTCGTTGTTCGAATTCGTTGTTCGATTTCGTTGTTCGATTTCGTTGTTCGATTACGTTGTTCGATTTCGTTGTTCGATTTCGTTGTTCGATTTCGTTGTTCGATTTCGTTGTTCGATTTCGTTGTTCGATTTCGTTCGATTTCGTTGTTCGATTTCGTTGTTCGATTTCGTTGTTCGATTTCGTTGTTCGAATTCGTTGTTCGAATTCGTTGTTCGATTTCTTTGTTCGATTTCGTTGTTCGATTTCGAAGTTCGATTTCGTTGTTCGATTTCGTTGTTCGATTTCGTTGTTCGATTTCGTTGTTCGAATTCGTTGTTCGATTTCGTTGTTCGAATTCGTTGTTCGATTTCGTTGTTCGATTTCGTTGTTCGATTTCGTTATTCGATTTCGTTGTTCGATTTCGTTGTTTGAATTCGTGTTCGATTTCGTTGATCGATTTCGTTGTTCGATTTTCTTTGTTCGATTTGATTGTTCGATTTCGTTGATCGATTTCGTTTTTCGATTTCGTTGTTCGATTTCGTTGTTCGATTTCGTTGTTCGATTTCGTGGTTCGAATTCGTTGTTCGAATTCGTTGTTAGATTTCGTTGTTCGTTGTTAGATTTCGTTGTTCTTTGTTCGATTTCGTGGTTCGAATTCGTTGTTCGATTTCGTTGTTCGATTTCGTTGTTCGATTTCTTTGTTCGATTTCGTTGTTCGATGTCGTTGTTCGAATTCGTTGTTCGAATTCTTTGTTCGATTTCGATGTTCGATTTCGTTGTTCGATTTCGTTGTTCGATTTCGAAGTTCGATTTCGTTGTTCGATTTCGTTGTTCGATTTCGTTGTTCGATTTCGTTGTTCGATTTCGTTGTTCGATTTCGTTGTTCGATTTCGTTGTTAGATTTTGTTGTTCGATTTCGTTGTCTGATTCCGTTGTTCGATTTCGTTGTTCGTTTTCGTTGTTCGATATTGTTGTATGATTTCGTGGTTCGATTTCGTTGTTCGATTGCGTCGTTCCATTTCGTTGTTCTATTTCGTGGTTCGATTTCGTGGTTTCAGTTTGTTGTTCGATTTCGATTTCGCTGTTCGATTTCGAAGTTGGATTTCGTTGTTCTATTTCGTTGTTCTTATTCGTTGTTCGATTTCGTTGTTCGATTTCGTTGTTCGATTTCGTTGTTCGATTCGTTATTCGATTTCGTTGTTCGATTTCTTGTTCGATTTCGTTGTTCCATTACGTTATTCGATTTCGTTGTTCGATTTCGTTGTTAGATTTCGTTGTTCGTTGTTAGATTTCGTTGTTCGATTTCGTTGTCTGATTCCGTTGTTCGATTTCGTTGTTCGTTTTCGTTGTTCGATATTGTTGTATGATTTCGTGGTTCGATTTCGTTGTTCGATTTCGTTGTTCCATTTCGTTGTTCGATGTCGTTGTTCGAATTCGTTGTTCGATTTCGTTGTTCGATTTCGTTGTTCGATTTCGTTGTTCGATTTCGTTGTTCGATTTCGTTGTTGGATTTCGTTGTTCGATTTCGAAGTTCGATTTCGTTGTTCGATTCGTTATTCGATTTCGTTGTTCGATTTCGTTGTTCGATTTCGTTGTTCGATTTCGTTGTTCGATCTCGTTGTCCGATTCCTTTGTTCGATTTCGTTGTTCGTTTTCGTTGTTCGATATTGTTGTATGATTTCGTGGTTCGATTTCGTTGTTCGATTGCGTCGTTCCATTTCGTTGTTCTATTTCGTGGTTCGATTTCGTGGTTTCAGTTTGTTGTTCGATTTCGATTTCGCTGTTCGATTTCGAAGTTGGATTTCGTTGTTCTATTTCGTTGTTCTTATTCGTTGTTCGATTTCGTTGTTCGATTTCGTTGTTCGATTTCGTTGTTCGATTCGTTATTCGATTTCGTTCTTCGATTTCTTGTTCGATTTCGTTGTTCCATTACGTTATTCGATTTCGTTGTTCGATTTCGTTGTTAGATTTCGTTGTTAGATTTCGTTGTTCGTTGTTAGATTTCGTTGTTCGATTTCGTTGTCTGATTCCGTTGTTCGATTTCGTTGTTCGATTTCGTTGTTCCATTTCGTTGTTCGATTTCGTTGTTCGATTTCGTTGTTCGATTTCGTTGTTCGATTTCGTTGTTCGAATTCGTTGTTCGAATTCGTTGTTCGAATTCGTTGTTCGAATTCGTTGTTCGAATTCGTTGTTCGATTTCGTTGTTCGATTTCGTTGTTCGATTTCGTTGTTCGATTTCGTTGTTCGATTTCGTTGTTCGATTTCGTTGTTCGATTTCGTTGTTCGATTTCGTTGTTCGATTTCGTTGTTCGATTTCGTTGTTCGATTTCGTTGTTTGATTTCGTTGTTCGATTTCGTTGTTCGATTTCGTTGTTAGATTTCGTTGTTCGTTGTTAGATTTCGTTGTTCTTTGTTCGATTTCGTTGTTCGATTTCGTTGTTCGATTTCGTTGTTCGATTTCGTTGTTCGATTTCGTTGTTCGAATTCGTTGTTCGATTTCGTTGTTCGATTTCGTTGTTCGATTACGTTGTTCGATTTCGTTGTTCGATTTCGTTGTTCGATTTCGTTGTTCGATTTCGTTGTTCGATTTCGTTGTTCGATTTCGTTGTTCGATTTCGTTGTTCGATTTCGTTGTTCGATTTCGTTGTTCGATTTCGTTGTTCGATTTCGTTGTTCGAATTCGTTGTTCGAATTCGTTGTTCGATTTCTTTGTTCGATTTCGTTGTTCGATTTCGAAGTTCGATTTCGTTGTTCGATTTCGTTGTTCGATTTCGTTGTTCGATTTCGTTGTTCGATTTCGTTCGATTTCGTTGTTCGAATTCGTTGTTCGATTTCGTTGTTCGAATTCGTTGTTCGATTTCGTTGTTCGATTTCGTTGTTCGATTTCGTTGTTCGATTTCGTTGTTCGATTTCGTTGTTTGAATTCGTGTTCGATTTCGTTGATCGATTTCGTTGTTCGATTTTCTTTGTTCGATTTGATTGTTCGATTTCGTTGATCGATTTCGTTTTTCGATTTCGTTGTTCGATTTCGTTGTTCGATTTCGTTGTTCGATTTCGTGGTTCGAATTCGTTGTTCGAATTCGTTGTTAGATTTCGTTGTTCGTTGTTAGATTTCGTTGTTCTTTGTTCGATTTCGTGGTTCGAATTCGTTGTTCGATTTCGTTGTTCGATTTCGTTGTTCGATTTCTTTGTTCGATTTCGTTGTTCGATGTCGTTGTTCGAATTCGTTGTTCGAATTCTTTGTTCGATTTCGTTGTTCGATTTCGTTGTTCGATTTCGTTGTTCGATTTCGAAGTTCGATTTCGTTGTTCGATTTCGTTGTTCGATTTCGTTGTTCGATTTCGTTGTTCGATTTCGTTGTTCGATTTCGTTGTTCGATTTCGTTGTTCGATTTCGTTGTTCGATTTCGTTGTTCGATTTCGTTGTTCGATTTCGTTGTTCGATTTCGTTGTTCGATTTCGTTGTTCGATTTCGAAGTTCGATTTCGTTGTTCGATTTCGTTGTTCGATTTCGTTGTTCGATTTCGTTGTTCGATTTCGTTGTTCGATTTCTTTGTTCGATTTCGTTGTTCGATGTCGTTGTTCGAATTCGTTGTTCGAATTCTTTGTTCGATTTTGTTGTTCGATTTCGTTGTTCGATTTCGTTGTTCGATTTAGTTGTTCGATTTAGTTGTTCGATTTCGTTGTTCGATTTCGTTGTTCGATTTCGTTGTTCGATTTCGTTGTTCGATTTCGTTATTCGATTTTGAAGTTCGATTTCGTTGTTCGATTTCGTTGTTCGATTTCGTTGTTCCATTTCGTTGTTCGATTTCGTTGTCCGATTCCGTTGTTCGATTTCGTTGTTCGTTTTCGTTGTTCGATTTCGTTGTTCGATTGCGTTGTTCCATTTCGTTGTTCTATTTCGTGGTTTGATTTCGTGGTTTCAGTTTGTTGTTCGATTTCGATTTCGCTGTTCGATTTCGAAGTTGGATTTTGTTGTCCTATTTCGTTGTTCTAATTCGTTGTTCGATTTCGTTGTTCGATTTCGTTGTTCGAATTCGTTGTTCGAATTCGTTGTTCGAATTCGTTGTTCGAATTCGTTGTTCGATTTCGTTGTTCGATTCGTTGTTCGATTTCGTTGTTCTAATTCGTTGTTCGATTTCGTTGTTCGATTTCGTTGTTCGATTTCGTTGTTCGATTGCGTTGTTCGATTTCGTTGTTCGATTTCGTTGTTCGATTTCGTTGTTCGATTTCGTTCGATTTCGTTGTTCGAATTCGTTGTTCGATTTCGTTGTTCGAATTCGTTGTTCGATTTCGTTGTTCGATTTCGTTGTTCGATTTCGTTGTTCGATTTCGTTGTTCGATTTCGTTGTTCGATTTCGTTGTTCGATTTTGAAGTTCGATTTCGTTGTTCAATTTCGTTGTTCGATTTCGTTGTTCGATTTCGTTGTTCGATTTCGTTGTTCGATATCGTTGTCCGATTCCGTTGTTCGATTTCGTTGTTCGTTTTCGTTGTTCGATATTGTTGTATGATTTCGTGGTTCGATTTCGTTGTTCGATTGCGTTGTTCCATTTCGTTGTTCTATTTCGTGGTTCGATTTCGTGGTTTCAGTTTGTTGTTCGATTTCAATTTCGCTGTTCGATTTCGAAGTTGGATTTCGTTGTTCAATTTCGTTGATCTAATTCGTTGTTCGATTTCGTTGTTCGATTTCGTTGTTCGATTTCGTTGTTCGATTCGTTATTCGATTTCGTTGTTCGATTTCGTTGTTCGATTTCGTTGTTCGATTTCGTTGTTCGATTTCGTTGTCCGATTCCGTTGTTCGATTTCGTTGTTCGTTTTCGTTGTTCGATATTGTTGTATGATTTCGTGGTTCGATTTCGTTGTTCGATTGCGTTGTTCCATTTCGTTGTTCTATTTCGTGGTTCGATTTCGTGGTTTCAGTTTGTTGTTCGATTTCGATTTCGCTGTTCGATTTCGAAGTTGGATTTCGTTGTTCTATTTCGTTGTTCTAATTCGTTGTTCGATTTCGTTGTTCGATTTCGTTGTTCGATTTCATTTTTCGATTCGTTATTCGATTTCGTTGTTCGATTTCGTTGTTCGATTTCGTTGTTCCATTTCGTTGTTCGATTTCGTTGTTCGATTTCGTTGTTCGATTTCGTTGTTCGATTTCGTTGTTCGATTTCGTTGTTAGATTTCGTTGTTCGTTGTTAGATTTCGTTGTTCGATTTCGAAGTTCGATTTCGTTGTTCGATTTCGTTGTTCGATTTCGTTGTTCGATTTCGTTGTTCGATTTCGTTGTTCGATTTCGTTGTTCGATTTCGTTGTTCGATTTCGTTGTTCGATTTCGTTGTTCGATTTTGTTGTTCGATTTCGTTGTTCGATTTCGTTGTTCGATTTCGTTGTTCGATTTCGAAGTTCGATTTCATTTTTCGATTTTGTTGTTCGATGTCGTTGTTCGAATTCGTTGTTCGAATTCGTTGTTCGATTTCGTTGTTCGATTTCGTTGTTCGATTTCGTTGTTCGATTTCGTTGTTCGATTTTGTTGTTCGATTTCGTTGTTCGATTTCGTTGTTCGATTTCGTTGTTCGATTTCGTTGTTCGATTTCGTTGTTCGATTTTGAAGTTCGATTTCGTTGTTCGATTTCGTTGTTCGATTTCGTTGTTCGATTTCGTTGTTCGATATCGTTGTCCGATTTCGTTGTTCGATTTCGTTGTTCGTTTTCGTTGTTCGATATTGTTGTATGATTTTGAAGTTCGATTTCGTTGTTCGATTTCGTTGTTCGATTTCGTTGTTCGATTTCGTTGTTCGATATCGTTGTCCGATTCCGTTGTTCGATTTCGTTGTTCGTTTTCGTTGTTCGATATTGTTGTATGATTTCGTGGTTCGATTTCGTTGTTCGATTGCGTTGTTCCATTTCGTTGTTCTATTTCGTGGTTCGATTTCGTGGTTTCAGTTTGTTGTTCCATTTCGATTTCGTTGTTCGATTTCGTTGTTCGATTCGTTATTCGATTTCGTTGTTCGATTTCGTTGTTCGATTTCGTTGTTCCATTTCGTTGTTCGATTTCGTTGTTCGATTTCGTTGTTCGATTTCGTTGTTCGATTTCGTTGTTCGATTTCGTTGTTCGATTTCGTTGTTAGATTTCGTTGTTCGTTGTTAGATTTCGTTGTTCGATTTCGTTGTTCGATTTCGTTGTTCGATTTCGTTGTTAGATTTCGTTGTTCGTTGTTAGATTTCGTTGTTCGTTGTTAGATTTCGTTGTTCGATTTCGTTGTTCCATTTCGTTGTTCGATTTCGTTGTTCGATTTCGTTGTTCGATTTCGTTGTTCGATTTCGTTGTTCGATTTCGTTGTTAGATTTCGTTGTTCGATTTCGTTGTTCGATTTCGTTGTTCGATTTCGTTGTTAGATTTCGTTGTTCAATTTCGTTGTTCAATTTCGTTGTTCGATTTCGTTGTTCGATTTCGTTGTTCGATTTCGTTGTTCGATTTCGTTGTTCGATTTCGAAGTTCGATTTCGTTGTTCGATTTCGTTGTTCGATTTCGTTGTTCGATTTCGTTGTTCGATTTCGTTGTTCGATTTCGTTGTTCGATTTCGTTGTTCGATTTCGTTGTTCGATTTCGTTGTTCGATTTCGTTGTTCGATTTCGTTGTTCGATTTCGAAGTTCGCATTCGAAGTTCGCTTACGTTGTTCGATTTCGTTGTTCGATTTCGTTGTTCGATTTCGTTGTTCGATTTCGTTGTTCGATTTCGTTGTTCGATTTCGTTGTTCGATTTCGTTGTTCGATTTCGTTTTTCGATTTCGTTGTTCGATTTCGTTGTTCCATTTCGTTGATCGATTTCGTTGTTCGATTTTCTTTGTTCGATTTCGTTGTTCGATTTCGTTGTTCGATTTCGTTGTTCGATTTCGTTGTTCGATTTCGTGGTTCGAATTCGTTGTTCGAATTCGTTGTTCGATTTCGTTGTTCGATTTCGTTGTTCGATTTCGTTGTTCGATTTCGTTGTTCGATTTCGTTGTTCGATTTCGTTGTTCGATTTCGTTGTTCGTTGTTAGATTTCGTTGTTCGATTTCGTTGTCCGATTCCGTTGTTCGATTTCGTTGTTCGTTTTCGTTGTTCGATATTGTTGTATGATTTCGTGGTTCGATTTCGTTGTTCGATTGCGTTGTTCCATTTTGTTGTTCTATTTCGTGGTTCGATTTCGTGGTTTCAGTTTGTTGTTCGATTTCGATTTCGCTGTTCGATTTCGAAGTTGGATTTCGTTGTTCTATTTCGTTGTTCTAATTCGTTGTTCGATTTCGTTGTACGATTTCGTTGTTCGATTCGTTATTCGATTTCGTTGTTCGATTTCGTTGTTCGATTTCGTTGTTCGATTTCGTTGTTCGATCTCGTTGTCCGATTCCTTTGTTCGATTTCGTTGTTCGTTTTCGTTGTTCGATATTGTTGTATGATTTCGTGGTTCGATTTCGTTGTTCGATTGCGTCGTTCCATTTCGTTGTTCTATTTCGTGGTTCGATTTCGTGGTTTCAGTTTGTTGTTCGATTTCGATTTCGCTGTTCGATTTCGAAGTTGGATTTCGTTGTTCTATTTCGTTGTTCTTATTCGTTGCTCGATTTCGTTGTTCGATTTCGTTGTTCGATTTCGTTGTTCGATTCGTTATTCGATTTCGTTGTTCGATTTCTTGTTCGATTTCGTTGTTCCATTACGTTATTCGATTTCGTTGTTCGATTTCGTTGTTAGATTTCGTTGTTCGTTGTTAGATTTTGTTGTTCGATTTCGTTGTCTGATTCCGTTGTTCGATTTCGTTGTTCGTTTTCGTTGTTCGATATTGTTGTATGATTTCGTGGTTCGATTTCGTTGTTCGATTGCGTCGTTCCATTTCGTTGTTCTATTTCGTGGTTCGATTTCGTGGTTTCAGTTTGTTGTTCGATTTCGATTTCGCTGTTCGATTTCGAAGTTGGATTTCGTTGTTCTATTTCGTGGTTCGATTTCGTGGTTTCAGTTTGTTGTTCGATTTCGATTTCGCTGTTCGATTTCGAAGTTGGATTTCGTTGTTCTATTTCGTTGTTCTTATTCGTTGTTCGATTTCGTTGTTCGATTTCGTTGTTCGATTTCGTTGTTCGATTTCGTTGTTCGATTCGTTATTCGATTTCGTTGTTCGATTTCTTGTTCGATTTCGTTGTTCCATTACGTTATTCGATTTCGTTGTTCGATTTCGTTGTTAGATTTCGTTGTTCGTTGTTAGATTTCGTTGTTCGATTTCGTTGTCTGATTCCGTTGTTCGATTTCGTTGTTCGTTTTCGTTGTTCGATATTGTTGTATGATTTCGTGGTTCGATTTCGTTGTTCGATTTCGTTGTTCGATTTCGTTGTTCCATTTCGTTGTTCGATGTCGTTGTTCGAATTCGTTGTTCGATTTCGTTGTTCGATTTCGTTGTTCGATTTCGTTGTTCGATTTCGTTGTTCGATTTCGTTGTTGGATTTCGTTGTTCGATTTCGAAGTTCGATTTCGTTGTTCGATTCGTTATTCGATTTCGTTGTTCGATTTCGTTGTTCGATTTCGTTGTTCGATTTCGTTGTTCGATCTCGTTGTCCGATTCCTTTGTTCGATTTCGTTGTTCGTTTTCGTTGTTCGATATTGTTGTATGATTTCGTGGTTCGATTTCGTTGTTCGATTGCGTCGTTCCATTTCGTTGTTCTATTTCGTGGTTCGATTTCGTGGTTTCAGTTTGTTGTTCGATTTCGATTTCGCTGTTCGATTTCGAAGTTGGATTTCGTTGTTCTATTTCGTGGTTCGATTTCGTGGTTTCAGTTTGTTGTTCGATTTCGATTTCGCTGTTCGATTTCGAAGTTGGATTTCGTTGTTCTATTTCGTTGTTCGATTTCGTTGTTCGATTTCGTTGTTCGATATCGTTGTCCGATTCCGTTGTTCGATTTCGTTGTTAGTTTTCGTTGTTCGATATTGTTGTATGATTTCGTGGTTCGATTTCGTTGTTCGATTGCGTTGTTCCATTTCGTTGTTCTATTTCGTGGTTCGATTTCGTGGTTTCAGTTTGTTGTTCGATTTCGATTTCGTTGTTCGATTTCGTTGTTCGATTCGTTATTCGATTTCGTTGTTCGATTTCGTTGTTCGATTTCGTTGTTCCATTTCGTTGTTCGATTTCGTTGTTCGATTTCGTTGTTCGATTTCGTTATTCGATTTCGTTGTTCGATTTCGTTGTTAGATTTCGTTGTTCGTTGTTAGATTTCGTTGTTCGATTTCGTTGTTCGATTTCGTTGTTCGATTTCGTTGTTAGATTTCGTTGTTCGTTGTTAGATTTCGTTGGTCGTTGTTAGATTTCGTTGTTCCATTTCGTTGTTCGATTTCGTTGTTCGATTTCGTTGTTCGATTTCGTTGTTCGATTTCGTTGTTCTAATTCGTTGTTCGATTTCGTTGTTCGATTTCGTTGTTCGATTTCGTTGTTCGATTCGTTATTCGATTTCGTTGTTCGATTTCGTTGTTCGATTTCGTTGTTCCATTTCGTTGTTCGATTTCGTTGTTCGATTTCGTTGTTCGATTTCGTTGTTCGATTTCGTTGTTCGATTTCGTTGTTAGATTTCGTTGTTCGTTGTTAGATTTCGTTGTTCGATTTCGTTGTTCGATTTCGTTGTTCGATTTCGTTGTTCGATTTCGTTGTTCGATTTCGTTGTTCGATTTCGTTGTTCGATTTTGTTGTTCGATTTCGTTGTTCGATTTCGTTGTTCGATTTCGTTGTTCGATTTCGAAGTTCGATTTCGTTTTTCGATTTTGTTGTTCGATGTCGTTGTTCGAATTCGTTGTTCGAATTCGTTGTTCGATTTCGTTGTTCGATTTCGTTGTTCGATTTCGTTGTTCGATTTCGTTGTTCGATTTTGTTGTTCGATTTCGTTGTTCGATTTCGTTGTTCGATTTCGTTGTTCGATTTCGTTGTTCGATTTCGTTGTTCGATTTTGAAGTTCGATTTCGTTGTTCGATTTCGTTGTTCGATTTCGTTGTTCGATTTCGTTGTTCGATATCGTTGTCCGATTTCGTTGTTCGATTTCGTTGTTCGTTTTCGTTGTTCGATATTGTTGTATGATTTTGAAGTTCGATTTCGTTGTTCGATTTCGTTGTTCGATTTCGTTGTTCGATTTCGTTGTTCGATATCGTTGTCCGATTCCGTTGTTCGATTTCGTTGTTCGTTTTCGTTGTTCGATATTGTTGTATGATTTCGTGGTTCGATTTCGTTGTTCGATTGCGTTGTTCCATTTCGTTGTTCTATTTCGTGGTTCGATTTCGTGGTTTCAGTTTGTTGTTCGATTTCGATTTCGTTGTTCGATTTCGTTGTTCGATTCGTTATTCGATTTCGTTGTTCGATTTCGTTGTTCGATTTCGTTGTTCCATTTCGTTGTTCGATTTCGTTGTTCGATTTCGTTGTTCGATTTCGTTGTTCGATTTCGTTGTTCGATTTCGTTGTTAGATTTCGTTGTTCGTTGTTAGATTTCGTTGTTCGATTTCGTTGTTCGATTTCGTTGTTCGATTTCGTTGTTAGATTTCGTTGTTCGTTGTTAGATTTCGTTGTTCGTTGTTAGATTTCGTTGTTCGATTTCGTTGTTCGATTTCGTTGTTCCATTTCGTTGTTCGATTTCGTTGTTCGATTTCGTTGTTCGATTTCGTTGTTCGATTTCGTTGTTCGATTTCGTTGTTAGATTTCGTTGTTCGATTTCGTTGTTCGATTTCGTTGTTCGATTTCGTTGTTCGATTTCGTTGTTCGATTTCGTTGTTCGATTTCGTTGTTCGATTTCGTTGTTCGATTTCGTTGTTCAATTTCGTTGTTCGATTTCGTTGTTCGATTTCGTTGTTCGATTTCGTTGTTCGATTTCGAAGTTCGATTTCGTTGTTCGATTTCGTTGTTCGATTTCGTTGTTCGATTTCGTTGTTCGATTTCGTTGTTCGATTTCGTTGTTCGATTTCGTTGTTCGATTTCGTTGTTCGATTTCGTTGTTCGATTTCGTTGTTCGATTTCGTTGTTCGATTTCGTTGTTCGATTTCGTTGTTCGATTTCGAAGTTCGCTTTCGAAGTTCGCTTACGTTGTTCGATTTCGTTGTTCGATTTCGTTGTTCGATTTCGTTGTTCGATTTCGTTGTTCGATTTCGTTGTTCGATTTCGTTGTTCGATTTCGTTGTTCGATTTCGTTGTTCGATTTCGTTGTTCCATTTCGTTGATCGATTTCGTTGTTCGATTTTCTTTGTTCGATTTCGTTGTTCGATTTCGTTGTTCGATTTCGTTGTTCGATTTCGTTGTTCGATTTCGTGGTTCGAATTCGTTGTTCGAATTCGTTGTTCGATTTCGTTGTTCGATTTCGTTGTTCGATTTCGTTGTTCGATTTCGTTGTTCGATTTCGTTGTTCGATTTCGTTGTTCGTTGTTAGATTTCGTTGTTCGATTTCGTTGTCCGATTCCGTTGTTCGATTTCGTTGTTCGTTTTCGTTGTTCGATATTGTTGTATGATTTCGTGGTTCGATTTCGTTGTTCGATTGCGTTGTTCCATTTCGTTGTTCTATTTCGTGGTTCGATTTCGTGGTTTCAGTTTGTTGTTCGATTTCGATTTCGCTGTTCGATTTCGAAGTTGGATTTCGTTGTTCTTTTTCGTTGTTCTAATTCGTTGTTCGATTTCGTTGTTCGATTTCGTTGTTCGATTCGTTATTCGACTTCGTTGTTCGATTTCGTTGTTCGATTTCGTTGTTCGATTTCGTTGTTCGATCTCGTTGTCCGATTCCTTTGTTCGATTTCGTTGTTCGTTTTCGTTGTTCGATATTGTTGTATGATTTCGTGGTTCGATTTCGTTGTTCGATTGCGTCGTTCCATTTCGTTGTTCTATTTCGTGGTTCGATTTCGTGGTTTCAGTTTGTTGTTCGATTTCGATTTCGCTGTTCGATTTCGAAGTTGGATTTCGTTGTTCTATTTCGTTGTTCTTATTCGTTGTTCGATTTCGTTGTTCGATTTCGTTGTTCGATTTCGTTGTTCGATTCGTTATTCGATTTCGTTGTTCGATTTCTTGTTCGATTTCGTTGTTCCATTACGTTATTCGATTTCGTTGTTCGATTTCGTTGTTAGATTTCGTTGTTCGTTGTTAGATTTTGTTGTTCGATTTCGTTGTCTGATTCCGTTGTTCGATTTCGTTGTTCGTTTTCGTTGTTCGATATTGTTGTATGATTTCGTGGTTCGATTTCGTTGTTCGATTGCGTCGTTCCATTTCGTTGTTCTATTTCGTGGTTCGATTTCGTGGTTTCAGTTTGTTGTTCGATTTCGATTTCGCTGTTCGATTTCGAAGTTGGATTTCGTTGTTCTATTTCGTGGTTCGATTTCGTGGTTTCAGTTTGTTGTTCGATTTCGATTTCGCTGTTCGATTTCGAAGTTGGATTTCGTTGTTCTATTTCGTTGTTCTTATTCGTTGTTCGATTTCGTTGTTCGATTTCGTTGTTCGATTTCGTTGTTCGATTTCGTTGTTCGATTCGTTATTCGATTTCGTTGTTCGATTTCTTGTTCGATTTCGTTGTTCCATTACGTTATTCGATTTCGTTGTTCGATTTCGTTGTTAGATTTCGTTGTTCGTTGTTAGATTTCGTTGTTCGATTTCGTTGTCTGATTCCGTTGTTCGATTTCGTTGTTCGTTTTCGTTGTTCGATATTGTTGTATGATTTCGTGGTTCGATTTCGTTGTTCGATTTCGTTGTTCCATTTCGTTGTTCGATGTCGTTGTTCGAATTCGTTGTTCGATTTCGTTGTTCGATTTCGTTGTTCGATTTCGTTGTTCGATTTCGTTGTTCGATTTCGTTGTTGGATTTCGTTGTTCGATTTCGAAGTTCGATTTCGTTGTTCGATTCGTTATTCGATTTCGTTGTTCGATTTCGTTGTTCGATTTCGTTGTTCGATTTCGTTGTTCGATCTCGTTGTCCGATTCCTTTGTTCGATTTCGTTGTTCGTTTTCGTTGTTCGATTGCGTCGTTCCATTTCGTTGTTCTATTTCGTGGTTCGATTTCGTGGTTTCAGTTTGTTGTTCGATTTCGATTTCGCTGTTCGATTTCGAAGTTGGATTTCGTTGTTCTATTTCGTTGTTCTTATTCGTTGTTCGATTCGTTATTCGATTTCGTTGTTCGATTTCTTGTTCGATTTCGTTGTTCCATTACGTTATTCGATTTCGTTGTTCGATTTCGTTGTTCGATTTCGTTGTTAGATTTCGTTGTTCGTTGTTAGATTTCGTTGTTCGATTTCGTTGTCTGATTCCGTTGTTCGATTTCGTTGTTCGATTTCGTTGTTCCATTTCGTTGTTCGAGTTCGTTGTTCGATTTCGTTGTTCGATTTCGTTGTTCGATTTCGTTGTTCGAATTCGTTGTTCGAATTCGTTGTTCGAATTCGTTGTTCGAATTCGTTGTTCGAATTCGTTGTTCGAATTCGTCGTTCGATTTCGTCGTTCGATTTCGTTGTTCGATTTCGTTGTTCGATTTCGTTGTTCGATTTCGTTGTTCGATTTCGTTGTTCGATTTCGTTGTTCGATTTCGTTGTTCGATTTCGTTGTTCGATTTCGTTGTTCGATTTCGTTGTTCGATTTCGTTGTTCGATTTCGTTGTTCGATTTCGTTGTTCGATTTCGTTGTTAGATTTCGTTGTTCGTTGTTAGATTTCGTTGTTCTTTGTTCGATTTCGTGGTTCGATTTCGTTGTTCGATTTCGTTGTTCGATTTCGTTGTTCGAATTCGTTGTGCGTTGTTAGATTTCGTTGTTCGTTGTTAGATTTCGTTGTTCTTTGTTCGATTTCGTGGTTCGAATTCGTTGTTCGAATACGTTGTTCGATTTCGTTGTTCCATTTCGTTGTTTGAATTCGTGTTCGATTTCGTTGATCGATTTCGTTTATCGATTTTCTTTGTTCGATTTGATTGTTCGATTTCGTTGATCGATTTCGTTTTTCGATTTCGTTGTTCGATTTCGTTGTTCGATTTCGTTGTTCGATTTCGTGGTTCGAATTCGTTGTTCGAATTCGTTGTTCGTTGTTAGATTTCGTTGTTCGTTGTTAGATTTCGTTGTTCTTTGTTCGATTTCGTGGATGGAATTCGTTGTTCGAATTCGTTGTTCGATTTCGTTGTTCGATTTCGTTGTTCGAATTCGTTGTTCGAATTCGTTGTTCGATTTCGTTGTTCGATTTCGTTGTTCGATTTCGAAGTTCGATTTCGTTGTTCGATTTCGTTGTTCGATTTCGTTGTTTAATTTCGTTGTTCGATTTCGTATTTCGTTGTTCGAATTCGTTGTTCGATTTCGTTGTTCGATTTCGTTGTTCGATTTCGTTGTTCGATTTCGTTGTTTGAATTCGTGTTCGATTTCGTTGATCGATTTCGTTTTTCGATTTTCTTTGTTCGATTTGATTGTTCGATTTCGTTGATCGATTTCGTTTTTCGATTTCGTTGTTCGATTTCGTTGTTCGATTTCGTTGTTCGATTTCGTGGTTCGAATTCGTTGTTCGAATTCGTTGTGCGTTGTTAGATTTCGTTGTTCGTTGTTAGATTTCGTTGTTCTTTGTTCGATTTCGTGGTTCGAATTCGTTGTTCGAATTCGTTGTTCGATTTCGTTGTTCGATTTCGTTGTTCGATTTTGTTGTTCGATTTCGTTGTTCGATTTCGTTGTTCGATTTCGTTGTTGGATTTCGTTGTTCGATTTCGAAGTTTGATTTCGTTGTTCGAATTCGTTGTTCGAATTCGTTGTTCGATTTCGTTGTTCGATTTCGTTGTTCGATTTCGAAGTTCGATTTCGTTGTTCGATTTTGTTGTTCGATTCCGTTCGATTTCGTTGTTCGAATTCGTTGTTCGATTTCGTTCGAATTCGTTGTTCGATTTCGTTGTTCGATTTCGTTGTTCGATTTCGTTGTTTGAATTCGTGTTCGATTTCGTTGATCGATTTCGTTGTTCGATTTTCTTTGTTCGATTTGATTGTTCGATTTCGTTGATCGATTTCGTTTTTCGATTTCGTTGTTCGATTTCGTTGTTCGATTTCGTTGTTCGATTTCGTTGTTCGATTTCGTTGTTCGATTTTGTTGTTCGATTTCGTTGTTCGATTTCGTTGTTCGATTTCGAAGTTTGATTTCGTTGTTCGAATTCGTTGTTCGAATTCGTTGTTCGATTTCGTTGTTCGATTTCGTTGTTCGATTTCGTTGTTCGATTTCGAAGTTCGATTTCGTTGTTCGATTTCGTTGTTCGATTCCGTTCGATTTCGTTGTTCGAATTCGTTGTTCGATTTCGTTCGAATTCGTTGTTCGATTTCGTTGTTCGATTTCGTTGTTCGATTTCGTTGTTCGATTTCGTTGTTCGATTTCGTTGTTTGAATTCGTGTTCGATTTCGTTGATCGATTTCGTTGTTCGATTTTCTTTGTTCGATTTGATTGTTCGATTTCGTTGATCGATTTCGTTTTTCGATTTCGTTGTTCGATTTCGTTGTTCGATTTCATATTTCGTTGTTCGATTTCGTTGATCGATTTCGTTTTTCGATTTCGTTGTTCGATTTCGTTGTTCGATTTCGTTGTTCGATTTCGTGGTTCGAATTCGTTGTTCGAATTCGTTGTGCGTTGTTAGATTTCGTTGTTCGTTGTTAGATTTCGTTGTTCTTTGTTCGATTTCGTGGTTCGAATTCGTTGTTCGAATTCGTTGTTCGATTTCGTTGTTCGATTTCGTTGTTCGATTTTGTTGTTCGATTTCGTTGTTCGATTTCGTTGTCTGATTCCGTTGTTCGATTTCGTTGTTCGTTTTCGTTGTTCGATATTGTTGTATGATTTCGTGGTTCGATTTCGTTGTTCGATTTCGTTGTTCGATTTCGTTGTTCGATTTCGTTGTTCGATTTCGTTGTTCGATTTCGTTGTTCGATTTCGTTGTTCGATTTCGTTGTTCGATTTCGTTGTTCGATTTCGTTGTTCGATTTCGTTGTTGGATTTCGTTGTTCGATTCGTTATTCGATTTCGTTGTTCGATTTCGTTGTTCGATTTCGTTGTTCGATTTCGTTGTTCGATCTCGTTGTCCGATTCCTTTGTTCGATTTCGTTGTTCGTTTTCGTTGTTCGATATTGTTGTATGATTTCGTGGTTCGATTTCGTTGTTCGATTGCGTCGTTCCATTTCGTTGTTCTATTTCGTGGTTCGATTTCGTGGTTTCAGTTTGTTGTTCGATTTCGATTTCGCTGTTCGATTTCGAAGTTGGATTTCGTTGTTCTATTTCGTTGTTCTTATTCGTTGTTCGATTTCGTTGTTCGATTTCGTTGTGCGATTTCGTTGTTCGATTCGTTATTCGATTTCGTTGTTCGATTTCTTGTTCGATTTCGTTGTTCCATTACGTTATTCGATTTCGTTGTTCGATTTCGTTGTTCGATTTCGTTGTTAGATTTCGTTGTTCGTTGTTAGATTTCGTTGTTCGATTTCGTTGTCTGATTCCGTTGTTCGATTTCGTTGTTCGATTTCGTTGTTCCATTTCGTTGTTCGATTTCGTTGTTCGATTTCGTTGTTCGATTTCGTTGTTCGAATTCGTTGTTCGAATTCGTTGTTCGAATTCGTTGTTCGAATTCGTTGTTCGAATTCGTTGTTCGACTTCGTTGTTCGATTTCGTTGTTCGATTTCGTTGTTCGATTTTGTTGTTCGATTTCGTTGTTCGATTTCGTTGTTCGATTTCGTTGTTCGATTTCGTTGTTCGATTTCGTTGTTCGATTTCGTTGTTCGATTTCGTTGTTCGATTTCGTTGTTAGATTTCGTTGTTCGTTGTTAGCTTTCGTTGTTCTTTGTTCGATTTCGTGGTTCGATTTCGTTGTTCGATTTCGTTGTTCGATTTCGTTGTTCGATTTCGTTGTTCGATTTCGTTGTTCGATTTCGTGGTTCGAATTCGTTGTTCGAATTCGTTGTTCGATTTCGTTGTTCGATTTCGTTGTTCGATTTTGTTGTTCGATTTCGTTGTTCGATTTCGTTGTTCGATTTCGTTGTTGGATTTCGTTGTTGGATTTCGTTGTTCGATTTCGAAGTTTGATTTCGTTGTTCGATTTCGTTGTTCGATTTCGTTGTTCGATTTCGTTGTTCGATTTCGTTGTTCGATTTCGTTGTTCGATTTCGTTGTTCGATTTCGTTCGATTTCGTTGTTCGATTTCGTTGTTCGATTTCGTTGTTCGATTTCGTTGTTCGATTTCGTTGTTCGATTTCGTTGTTCGATTTCGTTGTTCGATGTCGTTGTTCGAATACGTTGTTCGATTTCGTTGTTCGATTTCGTTGTTCGATTTCGTTGTTCGATTTCGTTGTTCGATTTCGTTGTCCGATTCCGTTGTTCGATTTCGTTGTTCGTTTTCGTTGTTCGATATTGTTGTATGATTTCGTGGTTCGATTTCGTTGTTCGATTGCGTTGTTCCATTTCGTTGTTCTCTTTCGTGGTTCGATTTCGTGGTTTCAGTTTGTTGTTCGATTTCGATTTCGCTGTTCGATTTCGAAGTTGGATTTCGTTGTTCTATTTCGTTGTTCTAATTCGTTGTTCGATTTCGTTGTTCGATTTCGTTGTTCGATTCGTTATTCGATTTCGTTGTTCGATTTCGTTGTTCGATTTCGTTGTTCGATTTCGTTGTTCGATCTCGTTGTCCGATTCCTTTGTTCGATTTCGTTGTTCGTTTTCGTTGTTCGATATTGTTGTATGATTTTGTGGTTCAGTTTCGTTGTTCGATTGCGTCGTTCCATTTCGTTGTTCTATTTCGTGGTTCGATTTCGTGGTTTTAGTTTGTTGTTCGATTTCGATTTCGCTGTTCGATTTCGAAGTTGGATTTCGTTGTTCTATTTCGTTGTTCTTATTCGTTGTTCGATTTCGTTGTTCGATTTCGTTGTTCGATTTCGTTGTTCGATTTCGTTGTTCGATTTCGTTGTTCGATTCGTTATTCGATTTCGTTGTTCGATTTCTTGTTCGATTTCGTTGTTCCATTACGTTATTCGATTTCGTTGTTCGATTTCGTTGTTAGATTTCGTTGTTCGTTGTTAGATTTCGTTGTTCGATTTCGTTGTCTGATTCCGTTGTTCGATTTCGTTGTTCGTTTTCGTTGTTCGATATTGTTGTATGATTTCGTGGTTCGATTTCGTTGTTCGATTGCGTCGTTCCATTTCGTTGTTCTATTTCGTGGTTCGATTTCGTGGTTTCAGTTTGTTGTTCGATTTCGATTTCGCTGTTCGATTTCGAAGTTGGATTTCGTTGTTCTATTTCGTTGTTCTTATTCGTTGTTCGATTTCGTTGTTCGATTTCGTTGTTCGATTTCGTTGTTCGATTCGTTATTCGATTTCGTTGTTCGATTTCTTGTTCGATTTCGTTGTTCCATTACGTTATTCGATTTCGTTGTTCGATTTCGTTGTTAGATTTCGTTGTTCGTTGTTAGATTTCGTTGTCTGATTCCGTTGTTCGATTTCGTTGTTCGTTTTCGTTGTTCGATATTGTTGTATGATTTCGTGGTTCGATTTCGTTGTTCGATTTCGTTGTTCCATTTCGTTGTTCGATGTCGTTGTTCGAATTCGTTGTTCGATTTCGTTGTTCGATTTCGTTGTTCGATTTCGTTGTTCGATTTCGTTGTTCGATTTCGTTGTTCGATTTCGTTGTTGGATTTCGTTGTTCGATTTCGAAGTTCGATTTCGTTGTTCGATTCGTTATTCGATTTCGTTGTTCGATTTCGTTGTTCGATTTCGTTGTTCGATTTCGTTGTTCGATCTCGTTGTCCGATTCCTTTGTTCGATTTCGTTGTTCGTTTTCGTTGTTCGATATTGTTGTATGATTTCGTGGTTCGATTTCGTTGTTCGATTGCGTCGTTCCATTTCGTTGTTCTATTTCGTGGTTCGATTTCGTGGTTTCAGTTTGTTGTTCGATTTCGATTTCGCTGTTCGATTTCGAAGTTGGATTTCGTTGTTCTATTTCGTTGTTCTTATTCGTTGTTCGATTTCGTTATTCGATTTCGTTGTTCGATTTCGTTGTTCGATTTCGTTGTTCGATTTCGTTGTTCGATTTCGTTGTTAGATTTCGTTGTTCGTTGATAGATTTCGTTGTTCGATTTCGTTGTCTGATCCGTTGTTCGATTTCGTTGTTCGATTTCGTTGTTCCATTTCGTTGTTCGATTTCGTTGTTCGATTTCGTTGTTCGAATTCGTTGTTCGAATTCGTTGTTCGAATTCGTTGTTCGATTTCGTTGTTCGATTTCGTTGTTAGATTTCGTTGTTCGTTGTTAGATTTCGTTGTTCTTTGTTCGATTTCGTGGTTCGATTTCGTTGTTCGATTTCGTTGTTCGATTTCGTTGTTAGATTTCGTTGTTCGATTTCGTTGTCTGATTCCGTTGTTCGATTTCGTTGTTCCATTTCGTTGTTCGATTTCGTTGTTCGATTTCGTTGTTCGATTTCGTTGTTCGATTTCGTTGTTCGAATTCGTTGTTCGAATTCGTTGTTCGAATTCGTTGTTCGAATTCGTTGTTCGAATTCGTTGTTCGATTTCGTTGTTCGATTTCGTTGTTCGATTTCGTTGTTCGATTTCGTTGTTCGATTTCGTTGTTCGATTTCGTTGTTCGATTTCGTTGTTCGATTTCGTTGTTCGATTTCGTTGTTCGATTTCGTTGTTCGATTTCGTTGTTCGATTTCGTTGTTCGATTTCGTTGTTCGATTTCGTTGTTCGATTTCGTTGTTAGATTTCGTTGTTCGTTGTTAGATTTCGTTGTTCTTTGTTCGATTTCGTGGTTCGATTTCGTTGTTCGATTTCGTTGTTCGATTTCGTTGTTCGATTTCGTTGTTCGATTTCGTTGTTCGATTTCGTTGTTCGATTTCGTTGTTCGATTTCGTTGTTCGATTTCGTTGTTCGATTTCGTTGTTCGATTTCGTTGTTCGAATTCGTTGTTCGAATTCGTTGTTCGATTTCGTTGTTCGATTTCGTTGTTCGATTTCGTTGTTCGATTTCGTTGTTAGATTTCGTTGTTCTTTGTTCGATTTCGTGGTTCGATGTCGTTGTTCGAATTCGTTGTTCGAATTCTTTGTTCGATTTCGTTGTTCGATTTCGTTGTTCGATTTCGTTGTTCGATTTCGAAGTTCGATTTCGTTGTTCGATTTCGTTGTTCGATTTCGTTGTTCGATTTCGTTGTTCGATTTCGTTGTTCGATTTCGTTGTTCGATTTCGTTGTTCGATTTCGTTGTTCGATTTCGTTGTTCGAATTCGTTGTTCGTTGTTAGATTTCGTTGTTCGTTGTTAGATTTCGTTGTTCTTTGTTCGATTTCGTGGATGGAATTCGTTGTTCGAATTCGTTGTTCGATTTCGTTGTTCGATTTCGTTGTTCGATTTCGTTGTTCGATTTCGTTGTTCGATTTCGTTGTTCGATTTCGTTGTTCGATTTCGTTGTTCGAATTCGTTGTTCGAATTCGTTGTTCGATTTCGTTGTTCGATTTCGTTGTTCGATTTCGTTGTTCGATTTCGTTGTTCGATTTCGTTGTTCGATTTCGTTGTTTGAATTCGTGTTCGATTTCGTTGATCGATTTCGTTGTTCGATTTTCTTTGTTCGATTTGATTGTTCGATTTCGTTGATCGATTTCGTTTTTCAATTTCGTTGTTCGATTTCGTTGTTCGATTTCGTTGTTCGATTTCGTGGTTCGAATTCGTTGTTCGAATTCGTTGTGCGTTGTTAGATTTCGTTGTTCGTTGTTAGATTTCGTTGTTCTTTGTTCGATTTCGTGGTTCGAATTCGTTGTTCGAATACGTTGTTCGATTTCGTTGTTCGATTTCGTTGTTTGAATTCGTGTTCGATTTCGTTGATCGATTTCGTTTATCGATTTTCTTTGTTCGATTTGATTGTTCGATTTCGTTGATCGATTTCGTTTTTCGATTTCGTTGTTCGATTTCGTTGTTCGATTTCGTGGTTCGAATTCGTTGTTCGAATTCGTTGTTCGTTGTTAGATTTCGTTGTTCGTTGTTAGATTTCGTTGTTCTTTGTTTGATTTCGTGGATGGAATTCGTTGTTCGAATTCGTTGTTCGATTTCGTTGTTCGATTTCGTTGTTCGAATTCGTTGTTCGAATTCGTTGTTCGATTTCGTTGTTCGATTTCGTTGTTCGATTTCGAAGTTCGATTTCGTTGTTCGATTTCGTTGTTCGATTTCGTTGTTCGATTTCGTATTTCGTTGTTCGAATTCGTTGTTCGATTTCGTTGTTCGATTTCGTTGTTCGATTCGTTGTTCGATTTCGTTGTTTGAATTCGTGTTCGATTTCGTTGATCGATTTCGTTTTTCGATTTTCTTTGTTCGATTTGATTGTTCGATTTCGTTGATCGATTTCGTTTTTCGATTTCGTTGTTCGATTTCGTTGTTCGATTTCGTTGTTCGATTTCGTGGTTCGAATTCGTTGTTCGAATTCGTTGTGCGTTGTTAGATTTCGTTGTTCGTTGTTAGATTTCGTTGTTCTTTGTTCGATTTCGTGGTTCGAATTCGTTGTTCGAATTCGTTGTTCGATTTCGTTGTTCGATTTCGTTGTTCGATTTTGTTGTTCGATTTCGTTGTTCGATTTCGTTGTTCGATTTCGTTGTTGGATTTCGTTGTTCGATTTCGAAGTTTGATTTCGTTGTTCGATTTCGTTGTTCGATTTCGTTGTTCGATTTCGTTGTTCGATTTCGTTGTTCGATTTCGTTGTTCGATTTCGTTGTTCGATTTCGTTGTTCGATTTCGTTGTTCGATTTCGTTGTTCGATTTCGTTGTTCGATTTCGTTGTTCGATTTCGTTGTTCGATTTCGTTGTTCGATTTCGAAGTTCGATTTCGTTGTTCGATTTCGTTGTTCGATTTCGTTGTTCGATTTCGTAGTTCGATTTCGTTGTTCGATTTCGTTGTTCGATTTCGTTGTTCGATTTCGTTGTTCGATGTCGTTGTTCGAATTCGTTGTTCGATTTCGTTGTTCGATTTCGTTGTTCGATTTCGTTGTTCGATTTCGTTGTCCGATTCCGTTGTTCGATTTCGTTGTTCGTTTTCGTTGTTCGATATTGTTGTATGATTTCGTGGTTCGATTTCGTTGTTCGATTGCGTTGTTCCATTTCGTTGTTCTATTTCGTGGTTCGATTTCGTGGTTTCAGTTTGTTGTTCGATTTCGATTTCGCTGTTCGATTTCGAAGTTGGATTTCGTTGTTCTATTTCGTTGTTCTAATTCGTTGTTCGATTTCGTTGTTCGATTTCGTTGTTCGATTCGTTATTCGATTTCGTTGTTCGATTTCGTTGTTCGATTTCGTTGTTCGATTTCGTTGTTCGATTTCGTTGTTCGATCTCGTTGTCCGATTCCTTTGTTCGATTTCGTTGTTCGTTTTCGTTGTTCGATATTGTTGTATGATTTCGTGGTTCGATTTCGTTGTTCGATTGCGTCGTTCCATTTCGTTGTTCTATTTCGTGGTTCGATTTCGTGGTTTCAGTTTGTTGTTCGATTTCGATTTCGCTGTTCGATTTCGAAGTTGGATTTCGTTGTTCTATTTCGTTGTTCTTATTCGTTGTTCGATTTCGTTGTTCGATTTCGTTGTTCGATTTCGTTGTTCGATTTCGTTGTTCGATTTCGTTGTTCGATTCGTTATTCGATTTCGTTGTTCGATTTCTTGTTCGATTTCGTTGTTCCATTACGTTATTCGATTTCGTTGTTCGATTTCGTTGTTAGATTTCGTTGTTCGTTGTTAGATTTTGTTGTTCGATTTCGTTGTCTGATTCCGTTGTTCGATTTCGTTGTTCGTTTTCGTTGTTCGATTTCGTTGTCTGATTCCGTTGTTCGATTTCGTTGTTCGTTTTCGTTGTTCGATATTGTTGTATGATTTCGTGGTTCGATTTCGTTGTTCGATTTCGTTGTTCCATTTCGTTGTTCGATGTCGTTGTTCGAATTCGTTGTTCGATTTCGTTGTTCGATTTCGTTGTTCGATTTCGTTGTTCGATTTCGTTGTTCGATTTCGTTGTTGGATTTCGTTGTTCGATTTCGAAGTTCGATTTCGTTGTTCGATTCGTTATTCGATTTCGTTGTTCGATTTCGTTGTTCGATTTCGTTGTTCGATTTCGTTGTTCGATCTCGTTGTCCGATTCCTTTGTTCGATTTCGTTGTTCGTTTTCGTTGTTCGATATTGTTGTATGATTTCGTGGTTCGATTTCGTTGTTCGATTGCGTCGTTCCATTTCGTTGTTCTATTTCGTGGTTCGATTTCGTGGTTTCAGTTTGTTGTTCGATTTCGATTTCGCTGTTCGATTTCGAAGTTGGATTTCGTTGTTCTATTTCGTTGTTCTTATTCGTTGTTCGATTTCGTTGTTCGATTTCGTTGTTCGATTTCGTTGTTCGATTCGTTATTCGATTTCGTTCTTCGATTTCTTGTTCGATTTCGTTGTTCCATTACGTTATTCGATTTCGTTGTTCGATTTCGTTGTTAGATTTCGTTGTTAGATTTCGTTGTTCGTTGTTAGATTTCGTTGTTCGATTTCGTTGTCTGATTCCGTTGTTCGATTTCGTTGTTCGATTTCGTTGTTCCATTTCGTTGTTCGATTTCGTTGTTCGATTTCGTTGTTCGATTTCGTTGTTCGATTTCGTTGTTCGATTTCGTTGTTCGAATTCGTTGTTCGAATTCGTTGTTCGAATTCGTTGTTCGAATTCGTTGTTCGAATTCGTTGTTCGATTTCGTTGTTCGATTTCGTTGTTCGATTTCGTTGTTCGAATTCGTTGTTCGAATTCGTTGTTCGATTTCGTTGTTCGATTTCGTTGTTCGATTTCGTTGTTAGATTTCGTTGTTAGATTTCGTTGTTCGTTGTTAGATTTCGTTGTTCGATTTCGTTGTCTGATTCCGTTGTTCGATTTCGTTGTTCGATTTCGTTGTTCCATTTCGTTGTTCGATTTCGTTGTTCGATTTCGTTGTTCGATTTCGTTGTTCGATTTCGTTGTTCGAATTCGTTGTTCGAATTCGTTGTTCGAATTCGTTGTTCGAATTCGTTGTTCGAATTCGTTGTTCGATTTCGTTGTTCGATTTCGTTGTTCGATTTCGTTGTTCGAATTCGTTGTTCGAATTCGTTGTTCGATTTCGTTGTTCGATTTCGTTGTTCGATTTCGTTGTTCGATTTCGTTGTTCGATTTCGTTGTTCGATTTCGTTGTTCGATTTCGTTGTTCGATTTCGTTGTTCGATTTCGTTGTTCGATTTCGTTGTTCGATTTCGTTGTTTGATTTCGTTGTTCGATTTCGTTGTTCGATTTCGTTGTTAGATTTCGTTGTTCGTTGTTAGATTTCGTTGTTCTTTGTTCGATTTCGTTGTTCGATTTCGTTGTTCGATTTCGTTGTTCGATTTCGTTGTTCGATTTCGTTGTTCGAATTCGTTGTTCGATTTCGTTGTTCGATTTCGTTGTTCGATTACGTTGTTCGATTTCGTTGTTCGATTTCGTTGTTCGATTTCGTTGTTCGATTTCGTTGTTCGATTTCGTTGTTCGATTTCGTTGTTCGATTTCGTTGTTCGATTTCGTTGTTCGATTTCGTTGTTCGATTTCGTTGTTCGAATTCGTTGTTCGAATTCGTTGTTCGATTTCTTGGTTCGATTTCGTTGTTCGATTTCGAAGTTCGATTTCGTTGTTCGATTTCGTTGTTCGATTTCGTTGTTCGATTTCGTTCGATTTCGTTGTTCGAATTCGTTGTTCGATTTCGTTGTTCGAATTCGTTGTTCGATTTCGTTGTTCGATTTCGTTGTTCGATTTCGTTGTTCGATTTCGTTGTTCGATTTCGTTGTTTGAATTCGTGTTCGATTTCGTTGATCGATTTCGTTGTTCGATTTTCTTTGTTCGATTTGATTGTTCGATTTCGTTGATCGATTTCGTTTTTCGATTTCGTTGTTCGATTTCGTTGTTCGATTTCGTTGTTCGATTTCGTGGTTCGAATTCGTTGTTCGAATTCGTTGTTAGATTTCGTTGTTCGTTGTTAGATTTCGTTGTTCTTTGTTCGATTTCGTGGTTCGAATTCGTTGTTCGATTTCGTTGTTCGATTTCGTTGTTCGATTTCTTTGTTCGATTTCGTTGTTCGATGTCGTTGTTCGAATTCGTTGTTCGAATTCTTTGTTCGATTTCGTTGTTCGATTTCGTTGTTCGATTTCGTTGTTCGATTTCGAAGTTCGATTTCGTTGTTCGATTTCGTTGTTCGATTTCGTTGTTCGATTTCGTTGTTCGATTTCGTTGTTCGATTTCGTTGTTCGATTTCGTTGTTAGATTTTGTTGTTCGATTTCGTTGTCTGATTCCGTTGTTCGATTTCGTTGTTCGTTTTCGTTGTTCGATATTGTTGTATGATTTCGTGGTTCGATTTCGTTGTTCGATTGCGTCGTTCCATTTCGTTGTTCTATTTCGTGGTTCGATTTCGTGGTTTCAGTTTGTTGTTCGATTTCGATTTCGCTGTTCGATTTCGAAGTTGGATTTCGTTGTTCTATTTCGTTGTTCTTATTCGTTGTTCGATTTCGTTGTTCGATTTCGTTGTTCGATTTCGTTGTTCGATTCGTTATTCGATTTCGTTGTTCGATTTCTTGTTCGATTTCGTTGTTCCATTACGTTATTCGATTTCGTTGTTCGATTTCGTTGTTAGATTTCGTTGTTCGTTGTTAGATTTCGTTGTTCGATTTCGTTGTCTGATTCCGTTGTTCGATTTCGTTGTTCGTTTTCGTTGTTCGATATTGTTGTATGATTTCGTGGTTCGATTTCGTTGTTCGATTTCGTTGTTCCATTTCGTTGTTCGATGTCGTTGTTCGAATTCGTTGTTCGATTTCGTTGTTCGATTTCGTTGTTCGATTTCGTTGTTCGATTTCGTTGTTCGATTTCGTTGTTGGATTTCGTTGTTCGATTTCGAAGTTCGATTTCGTTGTTCGATTCGTTATTCGATTTCGTTGTTCGATTTCGTTGTTCGATTTCGTTGTTCGATTTCGTTGTTCGATCTCGTTGTCCGATTCCTTTGTTCGATTTCGTTGTTCGTTTTCGTTGTTCGATATTGTTGTATGATTTCGTGGTTCGATTTCGTTGTTCGATTGCGTCGTTCCATTTCGTTGTTCTATTTCGTGGTTCGATTTCGTGGTTTCAGTTTGTTGTTCGATTTCGATTTCGCTGTTCGATTTCGAAGTTGGATTTCGTTGTTCTATTTCGTTGTTCTTATTCGTTGTTCTTATTCGTTGTTCGATTTCGTTGTTCGATTTCGTTGTTCGATTCGTTATTCGATTTCGTTCTTCGATTTCTTGTTCGATTTCGTTGTTCCATTACGTTATTCGATTTCGTTGTTCGATTTCGTTGTTAGATTTCGTTGTTAGATTTCGTTGTTAGATTTCGTTGTTCGATTTCGTTGTCTGATTCCGTTGTTCGATTTCGTTGTTCGATTTCGTTGTTCCATTTCGTTGTTCGATTTCGTTGTTCGATTTCGTTGTTCGATTTCGTTGTTCGATTTCGTTGTTCGAATTCGTTGTTCGAATTCGTTGTTCGAATTCGTTGTTCGAATTCGTTGTTCGAATTCGTTGTTCGATTTCGTTGTTCGATTTCGTTGTTCGATTTCGTTGTTCGATTTCGTTGTTCGATTTCGTTGTTCGATTTCGTTGTTCGATTTCGTTGTTCGATTTCGTTGTTCGATTTCGTTGTTCGATTTCGTTGTTCGATTTCGTTGTTTGATTTCGTTGTTCGATTTCGTTGTTCGATTTCGTTGTTAGATTTCGTTGTTCGTTGTTAGATTTCGTTGTTCTTTGTTCGATTTCGTTGTTCGATTTCGTTGTTCGATTTCGTTGTTCGATTTCGTTGTTCGATTTCGTTGTTCGAATTCGTTGTTCGATTTCGTTGTTCGATTTCGTTGTTCGATTACGTTGTTCGATTTCGTTGTTCGATTTCGTTGTTCGATTTCGTTGTTCGATTTCGTTGTTCGATTTCGTTGTTCGATTTCGTTGTTCGATTTCGTTGTTCGATTTCGTTGTTCGATTTCGTTGTTCGATTTCGTTGTTCGAATTCGTTGTTCGAATTCGTTGTTCGATTTCTTTGTTCGATTTCGTTGTTCGATTTCGAAGTTCGATTTCGTTGTTCGATTTCGTTGTTCGATTTCGTTGTTCGATTTCGTTCGATTTCGTTGTTCGAATTCGTTGTTCGATTTCGTTGTTCGAATTCGTTGTTCGATTTCGTTGTTCGATTTCGTTGTTCGATTTCGTTGTTCGATTTCGTTGTTCGATTTCGTTGTTTGAATTCGTGTTCGATTTCGTTGATCGATTTCGTTGTTCGATTTTCTTTGTTCGATTTGATTGTTCGATTTCGTTGATCGATTTCGTTTTTCGATTTCGTTGTTCGATTTCGTTGTTCGATTTCGTTGTTCGATTTCGTGGTTCGAATTCGTTGTTCGAATTCGTTGTTAGATTTCGTTGTTCGTTGTTAGATTTCGTTGTTCTTTGTTCGATTTCGTGGTTCGAATTCGTTGTTCGATTTCGTTGTTCGATTTCTTTGTTCGATTTCGTTGTTCGATGTCGTTGTTCGAATTCGTTGTTCGAATTCTTTGTTCGATTTCGTTGTTCGATTTCGTTGTTCGATTTCGTTGTTCGATTTCGAAGTTCGATTTCGTTGTTCGATTTCGTTGTTCGATTTCGTTGTTCGATTTCGTTGTTCGATTTCGTTGTTCGATTTCGTTGTTCGATTTCGTTGTTCGATTTCGTTGTTCGATTTCGTTGTTCGATTTCGTTGTTCGATTTCGTTGTTCGATTTCGTTGTTCGATTTCGTTGTTCGATTTCGTTGTTCGATTTCGAAGTTCGATTTCGTTGTTCGATTTCGTTGTTCGATTTCGTTGTTCGATTTCGTTGTTCGATTTCGTTGTTCGATTTCTTTGTTCGATTTCGTTGTTCGATGTCGTTGTTCGAATTCGTTGTTCGAATTCTTTGTTCGATTTTGTTGTTCGATTTCGTTGTTCGATTTCGTTGTTCGATTTCGTTGTTCGATTTAGTTGTTCGATTTAGTTGTTCGATTTCGTTGTTCGATTTCGTTGTTCGATTTCGTTGTTCGATTTCGTTGTTCGATTTCGTTATTCGATTTTGAAGTTCGATTTCGTTGTTCGATTTCGTTGTTCGATTTCGTTGTTCCATTTCGTTGTTCGATTTCGTTGTCCGATTCCGTTGTTCGATTTCGTTGTTCGTTTTCGTTGTTCGATTTCGTTGTTCGATTGCGTTGTTCCATTTCGTTGTTCTATTTCGTGGTTTGATTTCGTGGTTTCAGTTTGTTGTTCGATTTCGATTTCGCTGTTCGATTTCGAAGTTGGATTTTGTTGTCCTATTTCGTTGTTCTAATTCGTTGTTCGATTTCGTTGTTCGATTTCGTTGTTCGAATTCGTTGTTCGAATTCGTTGTTCGAATTCGTTGTTCGAATTCGTTGTTAGATTTCGTTGTTCGATTCGTTGTTCGATTTCGTTGTTCTAATTCGTTGTTCGATTTCGTTGTTCGATTTCGTTGTTCGATTTCGTTGTTCGATTGCGTTGTTCGATTTCGTTGTTCGATTTCGTTGTTCGATTTCGTTGTTCGATTTCGTTCGATTTCGTTGTTCGAATTCGTTGTTCGATTTCGTTGTTCGAATTCGTTGTTCGATTTCGTTGTTCGATTTCGTTGTTCGATTTCGTTGTTCGATTTCGTTGTTCGATTTCGTTGTTCGATTTCGTTGTTCGATTTTGAAGTTCGATTTCGTTGTTCAATTTCGTTGTTCGATTTCGTTGTTCGATTTCGTTGTTCGATTTCGTTGTTCGATATCGTTGTCCGATTCCGTTGTTCGATTTCGTTGTTCGTTTTCGTTGTTCGATATTGTTGTATGATTTCGTGGTTCGATTTCGTTGTTCGATTGCGTTGTTCCATTTCGTTGTTCTATTTCGTGGTTCGATTTCGTGGTTTCAGTTTGTTGTTCGATTTCAATTTCGCTGTTCGATTTCGAAGTTGGATTTCGTTGTTCAATTTCGTTGATCTAATTCGTTGTTCGATTTCGTTGTTCGATTTCGTTGTTCGATTTCGTTGTTCGATTCGTTATTCGATTTCGTTGTTCGATTTCGTTGTTCGATTTCGTTGTTCGATTTCGTTGTTCGATTTCGTTGTCCGATTCCGTTGTTCGATTTCGTTGTTCGTTTTCGTTGTTCGATATTGTTGTATGATTTCGTGGTTCGATTTCGTTGTTCGATTGCGTTGTTCCATTTCGTTGTTCTATTTCGTGGTTCGATTTCGTGGTTTCAGTTTGTTGTTCGATTTCGATTTCGCTGTTCGATTTCGAAGTTGGATTTCGTTGTTCTATTTCGTTGTTCTAATTCGTTGTTCGATTTCGTTGTTCGATTTCGTTGTTCGATTTCGTTTTTCGATTCGTTATTCGATTTCGTTGTTCGATTTCGTTGTTCGATTTCGTTGTTCCATTTCGTTGTTCGATTTCGTTGTTCGATTTCGTTGTTCGATTTCGTTGTTCGATTTCGTTGTTCGATTTCGTTGTTAGATTTCGTTGTTCGTTGTTAGATTTCGTTGTTCGATTTCGTTGTTCGATTTCGAAGTTCGATTTCGTTGTTCGATTTCGTTGTTCGATTTCGTTGTTCGATTTCGTTGTTCGATTTCGTTGTTCGATTTTGAAGTTCGATTTCGTTGTTCAATTTCGTTGTTCGATTTCGTTGTTCGATTTCGTTGTTCGATTTCGTTGTTCGATATCGTTGTCCGATTCCGTTGTTCGATTTCGTTGTTCGTTTTCGTTGTTCGATATTGTTGTATGATTTCGTGGTTCGATTTCGTTGTTCGATTGCGTTGTTCCATTTCGTTGTTCGATGTCGTTGTTCGAATTCGTTGTTCGATTTCGTTGTTCGATTTCGTTGTTCGATTTCGTTGTTCGATTTCGTTGTTCGATTTCGTTGTTGGATTTCGTTGTTCGATTTCGAAGTTCGATTTCGTTGTTCGATTCGTTATTCGATTTCGTTGTTCGATTTCGTTGTTCGATTTCGTTGTTCGATTTCGTTGTTCGATCTCGTTGTCCGATTCCTTTGTTCGATTTCGTTGTTCGTTTTCGTTGTTCGATATTGTTGTATGATTTCGTGGTTCGATTTCGTTGTTCGATTGCGTCGTTCCATTTCGTTGTTCTATTTCGTGGTTCGATTTCGTGGTTTCAGTTTGTTGTTCGATTTCGATTTCGCTGTTCGATTTCGAAGTTGGATTTCGTTGTTCTATTTCGTTGTTCTTATTCGTTGTTCGATTTCGTTGTTCGATTTCGTTGTTCGATTTCGTTGTTCGATTCGTTATTCGATTTCGTTCTTCGATTTCTTGTTCGATTTCGTTGTTCCATTACGTTATTCGATTTCGTTGTTCGATTTCGTTGTTAGATTTCGTTGTTAGATTTCGTTGTTCGTTGTTAGATTTCGTTGTTCGATTTCGTTGTCTGATTCCGTTGTTCGATTTCGTTGTTCGATTTCGTTGTTCCATTTCGTTGTTCGATTTCGTTGTTCGATTTCGTTGTTCGATTTCGTTGTTCGATTTCGTTGTTCGAATTCGTTGTTCGAATTCGTTGTTCGAATTCGTTGTTCGAATTCGTTGTTCGAATTCGTTGTTCGATTTCGTTGTTCGATTTCGTTGTTCGATTTCGTTGTTCGATTTCGTTGTTCGATTTCGTTGTTCGATTTCGTTGTTCGATTTCGTTGTTCGATTTCGTTGTTCGATTTCGTTGTTCGATTTCGTTGTTCGATTTCGTTGTTTGATTTCGTTGTTCGATTTCGTTGTTCGATTTCGTTGTTAGATTTCGTTGTTCGTTGTTAGATTTCGTTGTTCTTTGTTCGATTTCGTTGTTCGATTTCGTTGTTCGATTTCGTTGTTCGATTTCGTTGTTCGATTTCGTTGTTCGAATTCGTTGTTCGATTTCGTTGTTCGATTTCGTTGTTCGATTACGTTGTTCGATTTCGTTGTTCGATTTCGTTGTTCGATTTCGTTGTTCGATTTCGTTGTTCGATTTCGTTGTTCGATTTCGTTGTTCGATTTCGTTGTTCGATTTCGTTGTTCGATTTCGTTGTTCGATTTCGTTGTTCGAATTCGTTGTTCGAATTCGTTGTTCGATTTCTTTGTTCGATTTCGTTGTTCGATTTCGAAGTTCGATTTCGTTGTTCGATTTCGTTGTTCGATTTCGTTGTTCGATTTCGTTCGATTTCGTTGTTCGAATTCGTTGTTCGATTTCGTTGTTCGAATTCGTTGTTCGATTTCGTTGTTCGATTTCGTTGTTCGATTTCGTTGTTCGATTTCGTTGTTCGATTTCGTTGTTCGATTTCGTTGTTTGAATTCGTGTTCGATTTCGTTGATCGATTTCGTTGTTCGATTTTCTTTGTTCGATTTGATTGTTCGATTTCGTTGATCGATTTCGTTTTTCGATTTCGTTGTTCGATTTCGTTGTTCGATTTCGTTGTTCGATTTCGTGGTTCGAATTCGTTGTTCGAATTCGTTGTTAGATTTCGTTGTTCGTTGTTAGATTTCGTTGTTCTTTGTTCGATTTCGTGGTTCGAATTCGTTGTTCGATTTCGTTGTTCGATTTCGTTGTTCGATTTCTTTGTTCGATTTCGTTGTTCGATGTCGTTGTTCGAATTCGTTGTTCGAATTCTTTGTTCGATTTCGTTGTTCGATTTCGTTGTTCGATTTCGTTGTTCGATTTCGAAGTTCGATTTCGTTGTTCGATTTCGTTGTTCGATTTCGTTGTTCGATTTCGTTGTTCGATTTCGTTGTTCGATTTCGTTGTTCGATTTCGTTGTTCGATTTCGTTGTTCGATTTCGTTGTTCGATTTCGTTGTTCGATTTCGTTGTTCGATTTCGTTGTTCGATTTCGTTGTTCGATTTCGTTGTTCGATTTCGAAGTTCGATTTCGTTGTTCGATTTCGTTGTTCGATTTCGTTGTTCGATTTCGTTGTTCGATTTCGTTGTTCGATTTCTTTGTTCGATTTCGTTGTTCGATGTCGTTGTTCGAATTCGTTGTTCGAATTCTTTGTTCGATTTTGTTGTTCGATTTCGTTGTTCGATTTCGTTGTTCGATTTCGTTGTTCGATTTAGTTGTTCGATTTAGTTGTTCGATTTCGTTGTTCGATTTCGTTGTTCGATTTCGTTGTTCGATTTCGTTGTTCGATTTCGTTATTCGATTTTGAAGTTCGATTTCGTTGTTCGATTTCGTTGTTCGATTTCGTTGTTCCATTTCGTTGTTCGATTTCGTTGTCCGATTCCGTTGTTCGATTTCGTTGTTCGTTTTCGTTGTTCGATTTCGTTGTTCGATTGCGTTGTTCCATTTCGTTGTTCTATTTCGTGGTTTGATTTCGTGGTTTCAGTTTGTTGTTCGATTTCGATTTCGCTGTTCGATTTCGAAGTTGGATTTTGTTGTCCTATTTCGTTGTTCTAATTCGTTGTTCGATTTCGTTGTTCGATTTCGTTGTTCGAATTCGTTGTTCGAATTCGTTGTTCGAATTCGTTGTTCGAATTCGTTGTTAGATTTCGTTGTTCGATTCGTTGTTCGATTTCGTTGTTCTAATTCGTTGTTCGATTTCGTTGTTCGATTTCGTTGTTCGATTTCGTTGTTCGATTGCGTTGTTCGATTTCGTTGTTCGATTTCGTTGTTCGATTTCGTTGTTCGATTTCGTTCGATTTCGTTGTTCGAATTCGTTGTTCGATTTCGTTGTTCGAATTCGTTGTTCGATTTCGTTGTTCGATTTCGTTGTTCGATTTCGTTGTTCGATTTCGTTGTTCGATTTCGTTGTTCGATTTCGTTGTTCGATTTTGAAGTTCGATTTCGTTGTTCAATTTCGTTGTTCGATTTCGTTGTTCGATTTCGTTGTTCGATTTCGTTGTTCGATATCGTTGTCCGATTACGTTGTTCGATTTCGTTGTTCGTTTTCGTTGTTCGATATTGTTGTATGATTTCGTGGTTCGATTTCGTTGTTCGATTGCGTTGTTCCATTTCGTTGTTCTATTTCGTGGTTCGATTTCGTGGTTTCAGTTTGTTGTTCGATTTCAATTTCGCTGTTCGATTTCGAAGTTGGATTTCGTTGTTCAATTTCGTTGATCTAATTCGTTGTTCGATTTCGTTGTTCGATTTCGTTGTTCGATTTCGTTGTTCGATTCGTTATTCGATTTCGTTGTTCGATTTCGTTGTTCGATTTCGTTGTTCGATTTCGTTGTTCGATTTCGTTGTCCGATTCCGTTGTTCGATTTCGTTGTTCGTTTTCGTTGTTCGATATTGTTGTATGATTTCGTGGTTCGATTTCGTTGTTCGATTGCGTTGTTCCATTTCGTTGTTCTATTTCGTGGTTCGATTTCGTGGTTTCAGTTTGTTGTTCGATTTCGATTTCGCTGTTCGATTTCGAAGTTGGATTTCGTTGTTCTATTTCGTTGTTCTAATTCGTTGTTCGATTTCGTTGTTCGATTTCGTTGTTCGATTTCGTTTTTCGATTCGTTATTCGATTTCGTTGTTCGATTTCGTTGTTCGATTTCGTTGTTCCATTTCGTTGTTCGATTTCGTTGTTCGATTTCGTTGTTCGATTTCGTTGTTCGATTTCGTTGTTCGATTTCGTTGTTAGATTTCGTTGTTCGTTGTTAGATTTCGTTGTTCGATTTCGTTGTTCGATTTCGAAGTTCGATTTCGTTGTTCGATTTCGTTGTTCGATTTCGTTGTTCGATTTCGTTGTTCGATTTCGTTGTTCGATTTCGTTGTTCGATTTCGTTGTTCGATTTCGTTGTTCGATTTTGTTGTTCGATTTCGTTGTTCGATTTCGTTGTTCGATTTCGTTGTTCGATTTCGAAGTTCGATTTCATTTTTCGATTTTGTTGTTCGATGTCGTTGTTCGAATTCGTTGTTCGAATTCGTTGTTCGATTTCGTTGTTCGATTTCGTTGTTCGATTTCGTTGTTCGATTTCGTTGTTCGATTTTGTTGTTCGATTTCGTTGTTCGATTTCGTTGTTCGATTTCGTTGTTCGATTTCGTTGTTCGATTTTGAAGTTCGATTTCTTTGTTCGATTTCGTTGTTCGATTTCGTTGTTCGATTTCGTTGTTCGATATCGTTGTCCGATTTCGTTGTTCGATTTCGTTGTTCGTTTTCGTTGTTCGATATTGTTGTATGATTTTGAAGTTCGATTTCGTTGTTCGATTTCGTTGTTCGATTTCGTTGTTCGATTTCGTTGTTCGATATCGTTGTCCGATTCCGTTGTTCGATTTCGTTGTTCGTTTTCGTTGTTCGATATTGTTGTATGATTTCGTGGTTCGATTTCGTTGTTCGATTGCGTTGTTCCATTTCGTTGTTCTATTTCGTGGTTCGATTTCGTGGTTTCAGTTTGTTGTTCCATTTCGATTTCGTTGTTCGATTTCGTTGTTCGATTCGTTATTCGATTTCGTTGTTCGATTTCGTTGTTCGATTTCGTTGTTCCATTTCGTTGTTCGATTTCGTTGTTCGATTTCGTTGTTCGATTTCGTTGTTCGATTTCGTTGTTCGATTTCGTTGTTAGATTTCGTTGTTCGTTGTTAGATTTCGTTGTTCGATTTCGTTGTTCGATTTCGTTGTTCGATTTCGTTGTTAGATTTCGTTGTTCGTTGTTAGATTTCGTTGTTCGTTGTTAGATTTCGTTGTTCGATTTCGTTGTTCCATTTCGTTGTTCGATTTCGTTGTTCGATTTCGTTGTTCGATTTCGTTGTTCGATTTCGTTCGATTTCGTTGTTAGATTTCGTTGTTCGATTTCGTTGTTCGATTTCGTTGTTCGATTTCGTTGTTCGATTTCGTTGTTCGATTTCGTTGTTCGATTTCGTTGTTAGATTTCGTTGTTCAATTTCGTTGTTCAATTTCGTTGTTCGATTTCGTTGTTCGATTTCGTTGTTCGATTTCGTTGTTCGATTTCGTTGTTCGATTTCGAAGTTCGATTTCGTTGTTCGATTTCGTTGTTCGATTTCGTTGTTCGATTTCGTTGTTCGATTTCGTTGTTCGATTTCGTTGTTCGATTTCGTTGTTCGATTTCGTTGTTCGATTTCGTTGTTCGATTTCGTTGTTCGATTTCGAAGTTCGCTTTCGAAGTTCGCTTACGTTGTTCGATTTCGTTGTTCGATTTCGTTGTTCGATTTCGTTGTTCGATTTCGTTGTTCGATTTCGTTGTTCGATTTCGTTGTTCGATTTCGTTGTTCGATTTCGTTGTTCGATTTCGTTGTTCGATTTCGTTGTTCCATTTCGTTGATCGATTTCGTTGTTCGATTTTCTTTGTTCGATTTCGTTGTTCGATTTCGTTGTTCGATTTCGTTGTTCGATTTCGTTGTTCGATTTCGTGGTTCGAATTCGTTGTTCGAATTCGTTGTTCGATTTCGTTGTTCGATTTCGTTGTTCGATTTCGTTGTTCGATTTCGTTGTTCGATTTCGTTGTTCGATTTCGTTGTTCGATTTCGTTGTTCGATTTCGAAGTTCGCTTTCGAAGTTCGCTTACGTTGTTCGATTTCGTTGTTCGATTGCGTTGTTCCATTTCGTTGTTCTATTTCGTGGTTCGATTTCGTGGTTTCAGTTTGTTGTTCGATTTCGATTTCGCTGTTCGATTTCGAAGTTGGATTTCGTTGTTCTATTTCGTTGTTCTAATTCGTTGTTCGATTTCGTTGTACGATTTCGTTGTTCGATTCGTTATTCGATTTCGTTGTTCGATTTCGTTGTTCGATTTCGTTGTTCGATTTCGTTGTTCGATCTCGTTGTCCGATTCCTTTGTTCGATTTCGTTGTTCGTTTTCGTTGTTCGATATTGTTGTATGATTTCGTGGTTCGATTTCGTTGTTCGATTGCGTCGTTCCATTTCGTTGTTCTATTTCGTGGTTCGATTTCGTGGTTTCAGTTTGTTGTTCGATTTCGATTTCGCTGTTCGATTTCGAAGTTGGATTTCGTTGTTCTATTTCGTTGTTCTTATTCGTTGCTCGATTTCGTTGTTCGATTTCGTTGTTCGATTTCGTTGTTCGATTCGTTATTCGATTTCGTTGTTCGATTTCTTGTTCGATTTCGTTGTTCCATTACGTTATTCGATTTCGTTGTTCGATTTCGTTGTTAGATTTCGTTGTTCGTTGTTAGATTTTGTTGTTCGATTTCGTTGTCTGATTCCGTTGTTCGATTTCGTTGTTCGTTTTCGTTGTTCGATATTGTTGTATGATTTCGTGGTTCGATTTCGTTGTTCGATTGCGTCGTTCCATTTCGTTGTTCTATTTCGTGGTTCGATTTCGTGGTTTCAGTTTGTTGTTCGATTTCGATTTCGCTGTTCGATTTCGAAGTTGGATTTCGTTGTTCTATTTCGTGGTTCGATTTCGTGGTTTCAGTTTGTTGTTCGATTTCGATTTCGCTGTTCGATTTCGAAGTTGGATTTCGTTGTTCTATTTCGTTGTTCTTATTCGTTGTTCGATTTCGTTGTTCGATTTCGTTGTTCGATTTCGTTGTTCGATTTCGTTGTTCGATTCGTTATTCGATTTCGTTGTTCGATTTCTTGTTCGATTTCGTTGTTCCATTACGTTATTCGATTTCGTTGTTCGATTTCGTTGTTAGATTTCGTTGTTCGTTGTTAGATTTCGTTGTTCGATTTCGTTGTCTGATTCCGTTGTTCGATTTCGTTGTTCGTTTTCGTTGTTCGATATTGTTGTATGATTTCGTGGTTCGATTTCGTTGTTCGATTTCGTTGTTCGATTTCGTTGTTCCATTTCGTTGTTTGATGTCGTTGTTCGAATTCGTTGTTCGATTTCGTTGTTCGATTTCGTTGTTCGATTTCGTTGTTCGATTTCGTTGTTCGATTTCGTTGTTGGATTTCGTTGTTCGATTTCGAAGTTCGATTTCGTTGTTCGATTCGTTATTCGATTTCGTTGTTCGATTTCGTTGTTCGATTTCGTTGTTCGATTTCGTTGTTCGATCTCGTTGTCCGATTCCTTTGTTCGATTTCGTTGTTCGTTTTCGTTGTTCGATATTGTTGTATGATTTCGTGGTTCGATTTCGTTGTTCGATTGCGTCGTTCCATTTCGTTGTTCTATTTCGTGGTTCGATTTCGTGGTTTCAGTTTGTTGTTCGATTTCGATTTCGCTGTTCGATTTCGAAGTTGGATTTCGTTGTTCTATTTCGTTGTTCTTATTCGTTGTTCGATTTCGCTGTTCGATTTCGTTGTTCGATTTCGTTGTTCGATTCGTTATTCGATTTCGTTGTTCGATTTCTTGTTCGATTTCGTTGTTCCATTACGTTATTCGATTTCGTTGTTCGATTTCGTTGTTCGATTTCGTTGTTAGATTTCGTTGTTCGTTGTTAGATTTCGTTGTTCGATTTCGTTGTCTGATTCCGTTGTTCGATTTCGTTGTTCGATTTCGTTGTTCCATTTCGTTGTTCGATTTCGTTGTTCGATTTCGTTGTTCGATTTCGTTGTTCGATTTCGTTGTTCGAATTCGTTGTTCGAATTCGTTGTTCGAATTCGTTGTTCGAATTCGTTGTTCGAATTCGTTGTTCGATTTCGTTGTTCGATTTCGTTGTTCGATTTCGTTGTTCGATTTCGTTGTTGGATTTCGTTGTTCGATTTCGAAGTTTGATTTCGTTGTTCGATTTCGTTGTTCGATTTCGTTGTTCGATTTCGTTGTTCGATTTCGTTGTTCGATTTCGTTGTTCGATTTCGTTGTTCGATTTCGTTGTTCGATTTCGTTGTTCGATTTCGTTGTTCGATTTCGTTGTTCGAATTCGTTGTTCGAATTCGTTGTTCGATTTCTTTGTTCGATTTCGTTGTTCGATTTCGTTGTTCGATTTCGTTGTTCGATTTCGTTGTTCGATTTCGTTCGAATTCGTTGTTCGATTTCGTTGTTCGAATTCGTTGTTCGATTTCGTTGTTCGATTTCGTTGTTCGATTTCGTTGTTCGATTTCGTTGTTCGATTTCGTTGTTTGAATTCGTGTTCGATTTCGTTGATCGATTTCGTTGTTCGATTTTCTTTGTTCGATTTGATTGTTCGATTTCGTTGATCGATTTCGTTTTTCGATTTCGTTGTTCGATTTCGTTGTTCGATTTCGTTGTTCGATTTCGTGGTTCGAATTCGTTGTTCGAATTCGTTGTTAGATTTCGTTGTTCGTTGTTAGATTTCGTTGTTCTTTGTTCGATTTCGTGGTTCGAATTCGTTGTTCGATTTCGTTGTTCGATTTCGTTGTTCGATTTCTTTGTTCGATTTCGTTGTTCGATGTCGTTGTTCGAATTCGTTGTTCGAATTCTTTGTTCGATTTCGTTGTTCGATTTCGTTGTTCGATTTCGTTGTTCGATTTCGAAGTTCGATTTCGTTGTTCGATTTCGTTGTTCGATTTCGTTGTTCGATTTCGTTGTTCGATTTCGTTGTTCGATTTCGTTGTTCGATTTCGTTGTTCGATTTCGTTGTTCGATTTCGTTGTTCGATTTCGTTGTTCGATTTCGTTGTTCGATTTCGTTGTTCGATTTCGAAGTTCGATTTCGTTGTTCGATTTCGTTGTTCGATTTCGTTGTTCGATTTCGTTGTTCGATTTCTTTGTTCGATTTCGTTGTTCGATGTCGTTGTTCGAATTCGTTGTTCGAATTCTTTGTTCGATTTTGTTGTTCGATTTCGTTGTTCGATTTCGTTGTTCGATTTCGTTGTTCGATTTCGTTGTTCGATTTCGTTGTTCGATTTCGTTGTTCGATTTAGTTGTTCGATTTCGTTGTTCGATTTCGTTGTTCGATTTCGTTGTTCGATTTCGTTGTTCGATTTCGTTATTCGATTTTGAAGTTCGATTTCGTTGTTCGATTTCGTTGTTCGATTTCGTTGTTCCATTTCGTTGTTCGATTTCGTTGTCCGATTCCGTTGTTCGATTTCGTTGTTTGTTTTCGTTGTTCGATTTCGTTGTTCGATTGCGTTGTTCCATTTCGTTGTTCTATTTCGTGGTTTGATTTCGTGGTTTCAGTTTGTTGTTCGATTTCGATTTCGCTGTTCGATTTCGAAGTTGGATTTTGTTGTCCTATTTCGTTGTTCTAATTCGTTGTTCGATTTCGTTGTTCGATTTCGTTGTTCGAATTCGTTGTTCGAATTCGTTGTTCGAATTCGTTGTTCGAATTCGTTGTTCGATTTCGTTGTTCGATTCGTTGTTCGATTTCGTTGTTCTAATTCGTTGTTCGATTTCGTTGTTCGATTTCGTTGTTCGATTTCGTTGTTCGATTTCGTTGTTCGATTGCGTTGTTCGATTTCGTTGTTCGATTTCGTTGTTCGATTTCGTTGTTCGATTTCGTTCGATTTCGTTGTTCGAATTCGTTGTTCGATTTCGTTGTTCGAATTCGTTGTTCGATTTCGTTGTTCGATTTCGTTGTTCGATTTCGTTGTTCGATTTCGTTGTTCGATTTCGTTGTTCGATTTCGTTGTTCGATTTCGTTGTTCGATTTTGAAGTTCGATTTCGTTGTTCAATTTCGTTGTTCGATTTCGTTGTTCGATTTCGTTGTTCGATATCGTTGTCCGATTCCGTTGTTCGATTTCGTTGTTCGTTTTCGTTGTTCGATATTGTTGTATGATTTCGTGGTTCGATTTCGTTGTTCGATTGCGTTGTTCCATTTCGTTGTTCTATTTCGTGGTTCGATTTCGTGGTTTCAGTTTGTTGTTCGATTTCAATTTCGCTGTTCGATTTCGAAGT
The DNA here is from genome assembly GCA_963243735.1 of Neocrepidodera transversa. Classification (NCBI taxonomy): domain Eukaryota; kingdom Metazoa; phylum Arthropoda; class Insecta; order Coleoptera; family Chrysomelidae; genus Neocrepidodera; species Neocrepidodera transversa. The sequence continues at coordinate 40,061,689 of OY725337.1, read as the reverse complement.
TGGATTTCGTTGTTCAATTTCGTTGATCTAATTCGTTGTTCGATTTCGTTGTTCGATTTCGTTGTTCGATTTCGTTGTTCGATTCGTTATTCGATTTCGTTGTTCGATTTCGTTGTTCGATTTCTTTGTTCGATTTCGTTGTTCGATTTCGTTGTCCGATTCCGTTGTTCGATTTCGTTGTTCGTTTTCGTTGTTCGATATTGTTGTATGATTTCGTGGTTCGATTTCGTTGTTCGATTTCGTTGTTCGATTCGTTATTCGATTTCGTTGTTCGATTTCGTTGTTCGATTTCGTTGTTCCATTTCGTTGTTCGATTTCGTTGTTCGATTTCGTTGTTCGATTTCGTTGTTCGATTTCGTTGTTCGATTTCGTTGTTAGATTTCGTTGTTCGTTGTTAGATTTCGTTGTTCGATTTCGTTGTTCGATTTCGAAGTTCGATTTCGTTGTTCGATTTCGTTGTTCGATTTCGTTGTTCGATTTCGTTGTTCGATTTTGTTGTTCGATTTCGTTGTTCGATTTCGTTGTTCGATTTCGAAGTTCGATTTCGTTTTTCGATTTTGTTGTTCGATGTCGTTGTTCGAATTCGTTGTTCGAATTCGTTGTTCGATTTCGTTGTTCGATTTCGTTGTTCGATTTCGTTGTTCGATTTTGTTGTTCGATTTCGTTGTTCGATTTCGTTGTTCGATTTCGTTGTTCGATTTCGTTGTTCGATTTCGTTGTTCGATTTTGAAGTTCGATTTCGTTGTTCGATTTCGTTGTTCGATTTCGTTGTTCGATATCGTTGTCCGATTTCGTTGTTCGATTTCGTTGTTCGTTTTCGTTGTTCGATATTGTTGTATGATTTTGAAGTTCGATTTCGTTGTTCGATTTCGTTGTTCGATTTCGTTGTTCGATTTCGTTGTTCGATATCGTTGTCCGATTCCGTTGTTCGATTTCGTTGTTAGTTTTCGTTGTTCGATATTGTTGTATGATTTCGTGGTTCGATTTCGTTGTTCGATTGCGTTGTTCCATTTCGTTGTTCTATTTCGTGGTTCGATTTCGTGGTTTCAGTTTGTTGTTCGATTTCGATTTCGTTGTTCGATTTCGTTGTTCGATTCGTTATTCGATTTCGTTGTTCGATTTCGTTGTTCGATTTCGTTGTTCCATTTCGTTGTTCGATTTCGTTGTTCGATTTCGTTGTTCGATTTCGTTATTCGATTTCGTTGTTCGATTTCGTTGTTAGATTTCGTTGTTCGTTGTTAGATTTCGTTGTTCGATTTCGTTGTTCGATTTCGTTGTTCGATTTCGTTGTTAGATTTCGTTGTTCGTTGTTAGATTTCGTTGGTCGTTGTTAGATTTCGTTGTTCGATTTCGTTGTTCCATTTCGTTGTTCGATTTCGTTGTTCGATTTCGTTGTTCGATTTCGTTGTTCGATTTCGTTGTTCTAATTCGTTGTTCGATTTCGTTGTTCGATTTCGTTGTTCGATTTCGTTGTTCGATTCGTTATTCGATTTCGTTGTTCGATTTCGTTGTTCGATTTCGTTGTTCCATTTCGTTGTTCGATTTCGTTGTTCGATTTCGTTGTTCGATTTCGTTGTTCGATTTCGTTGTTCGATTTCGTTGTTCGATTTCGTTGTTAGATTTCGTTGTTCGTTGTTAGATTTCGTTGTTCGATTTCGTTGTTCGATTTCGTTGTTCGATTTCGTTGTTCGATTTCGTTGTTCGATTTCGTTGTTCGATTTCGTTGTTCGATTTTGTTGTTCGATTTCGTTGTTCGATTTCGTTGTTCGATTTCGTTGTTCGATTTCGAAGTTCGATTTCGTTTTTCGATTTTGTTGTTCGATGTCGTTGTTCGAATTCGTTGTTCGAATTCGTTGTTCGATTTCGTTGTTCGATTTCGTTGTTCGATTTCGTTGTTCGATTTCGTTGTTCGATTTTGTTGTTCGATTTCGTTGTTCGATTTCGTTGTTCGATTTCGTTGTTCGATTTCGTTGTTCGATTTCGTTGTTCGATTTTGAAGTTCGATTTCGTTGTTCGATTTCGTTGTTCGATTTCGTTGTTCGATTTCGTTGTTCGATATCGTTGTCCGATTTCGTTGTTCGATTTCGTTGTTCGTTTTCGTTGTTCGATATTGTTGTATGATTTTGAAGTTCGATTTCGTTGTTCGATTTCGTTGTTCGATTTCGTTGTTCGATTTCGTTGTTCGATATCGTTGTCCGATTCCGTTGTTCGATTTCGTTGTTCGTTTTCGTTGTTCGATATTGTTGTATGATTTCGTGGTTCGATTTCGTTGTTCGATTGCGTTGTTCCATTTCGTTGTTCTATTTCGTGGTTCGATTTCGTGGTTTCAGTTTGTTGTTCGATTTCGATTTCGTTGTTCGATTTCGTTGTTCGATTCGTTATTCGATTTCGTTGTTCGATTTCGTTGTTCGATTTCGTTGTTCCATTTCGTTGTTCGATTTCGTTGTTCGATTTCGTTGTTCGATTTCGTTGTTCGATTTCGTTGTTCGATTTCGTTGTTAGATTACGTTGTTCGTTGTTAGATTTCGTTGTTCGATTTCGTTGTTCGATTTCGTTGTTCGATTTCGTTGTTAGATTTCGTTGTTCGTTGTTAGATTTCGTTGTTCGTTGTTAGATTTCGTTGTTCGATTTCGTTGTTCGATTTCGTTGTTCCATTTCGTTGTTCGATTTCGTTGTTCGATTTCGTTGTTCGATTTCGTTGTTCGATTTCGTTGTTCGATTTCGTTGTTAGATTTCGTTGTTCGATTTCGTTGTTCGATTTCGTTGTTCGATTTCGTTGTTCGATTTCGTTGTTCGATTTCGTTGTTCGATTTCGTTGTTCGATTTCGTTGTTCGATTTCGTTGTTCAATTTCGTTGTTCGATTTCGTTGTTCGATTTCGTTGTTCGATTTCGTTGTTCGATTTCGTTGTTCGATTTCGAAGTTCGATTTCGTTGTTCGATTTCGTTGTTCGATTTCGTTGTTCGATTTCGTTGTTCGATTTCGTTGTTCGATTTCGTTGTTCGATTTCGTTGTTCGATTTCGTTGTTCGATTTCGTTGTTCGATTTCGTTGTTCGATTTCGTTGTTCGATTTCGTTGTTCGATTTCGAAGTTCGCTTTCGAAGTTCGCTTACGTTGTTCGATTTCGTTGTTCGATTTCGTTGTTCGATTTCGTTGTTCGATTTCGTTGTTCGATTTCGTTGTTCGATTTCGTTGTTCGATTTCGTTGTTCGATTTCGTTGTTCGATTTCGTTGTTCCATTTCGTTGATCGATTTCGTTGTTCGATTTTCTTTGTTCGATTTCGTTGTTCGATTTCGTTGTTCGATTTCGTTGTTCGATTTCGTTGTTCGATTTCGTGGTTCGAATTCGTTGTTCGAATTCGTTGTTCGATTTCGTTGTTCGATTTCGTTGTTCGATTTCGTTGTTCGATTTCGTTGTTCGATTTCGTTGTTCGATTTCGTTGTTCGTTGTTAGATTTCGTTGTTCGATTTCGTTGTCCGATTCCGTTGTTCGATTTCGTTGTTCGTTTTCGTTGTTCGATATTGTTGTATGATTTCGTGGTTCGATTTCGTTGTTCGATTGCGTTGTTCCATTTCGTTGTTCTATTTCGTGGTTCGATTTCGTGGTTTCAGTTTGTTGTTCGATTTCGATTTCGCTGTTCGATTTCGAAGTTGGATTTCGTTGTTCTTTTTCGTTGTTCTAATTCGTTGTTCGATTTCGTTGTTCGATTTCGTTGTTCGATTCGTTATTCGACTTCGTTGTTCGATTTCGTTGTTCGATTTCGTTGTTCGATTTCGTTGTTCGATCTCGTTGTCCGATTCCTTTGTTCGATTTCGTTGTTCGTTTTCGTTGTTCGATATTGTTGTATGATTTCGTGGTTCGATTTCGTTGTTCGATTGCGTCGTTCCATTTCGTTGTTCTATTTCGTGGTTCGATTTCGTGGTTTCAGTTTGTTGTTCGATTTCGATTTCGCTGTTCGATTTCGAAGTTGGATTTCGTTGTTCTATTTCGTTGTTCTTATTCGTTGTTCGATTTCGTTGTTCGATTTCGTTGTTCGATTTCGTTGTTCGATTCGTTATTCGATTTCGTTGTTCGATTTCTTGTTCGATTTCGTTGTTCCATTACGTTATTCGATTTCGTTGTTCGATTTCGTTGTTAGATTTCGTTGTTCGTTGTTAGATTTTGTTGTTCGATTTCGTTGTCTGATTCCGTTGTTCGATTTCGTTGTTCGTTTTCGTTGTTCGATATTGTTGTATGATTTCGTGGTTCGATTTCGTTGTTCGATTGCGTCGTTCCATTTCGTTGTTCTATTTCGTGGTTCGATTTCGTGGTTTCAGTTTGTTGTTCGATTTCGATTTCGCTGTTCGATTTCGAAGTTGGATTTCGTTGTTCTATTTCGTGGTTCGATTTCGTGGTTTCAGTTTGTTGTTCGATTTCGATTTCGCTGTTCGATTTCGAAGTTGGATTTCGTTGTTCTATTTCGTTGTTCTTATTCGTTGTTCGATTTCGTTGTTCGATTTCGTTGTTCGATTTCGTTGTTCGATTTCGTTGTTCGATTCGTTATTCGATTTCGTTGTTCGATTTCTTGTTCGATTTCGTTGTTCCATTACGTTATTCGATTTCGTTGTTCGATTTCGTTGTTAGATTTCGTTGTTCGTTGTTAGATTTCGTTGTTCGATTTCGTTGTCTGATTCCGTTGTTCGATTTCGTTGTTCGTTTTCGTTGTTCGATATTGTTGTATGATTTCGTGGTTCGATTTCGTTGTTTGATTTCGTTGTTCCATTTCGTTGTTCGATGTCGTTGTTCGAATTCGTTGTTCGATTTCGTTGTTCGATTTCGTTGTTCGATTTCGTTGTTCGATTTCGTTGTTCGATTTCGTTGTTGGATTTCGTTGTTCGATTTCGAAGTTCGATTTCGTTGTTCGATTCGTTATTCGATTTCGTTGTTCGATTTCGTTGTTCGATTTCGTTGTTCGATTTCGTTGTTCGATCTCGTTGTCCGATTCCTTTGTTCGATTTCGTTGTTCGTTTTCGTTGTTCGATATTGTTGTATGATTTCGTGGTTCGATTTCGTTGTTCGATTGCGTCGTTCCATTTCGTTGTTCTATTTCGTGGTTCGATTTCGTGGTTTCAGTTTGTTGTTCGATTTCGATTTCGCTGTTCGATTTCGAAGTTGGATTTCGTTGTTCTATTTCGTTGTTCTTATTCGTTGTTCGATTTCGTTGTTCGATTTCGTTGTTCGATTTCGTTGTTCGATTCGTTATTCGATTTCGTTGTTCAATTTCTTGTTCGATTTCGTTGTTCCATTACGTTATTCGATTTCGTTGTTCGATTTCGTTGTTCGATTTCGTTGTTAGATTTCGTTGTTCGTTGTTAGATTTCGTTGTTCGATTTCGTTGTCTGATTCCGTTGTTCGATTTCGTTGTTCGATTTCGTTGTTCCATTTCGTTGTTCGAGTTCGTTGTTCGATTTCGTTGTTCGATTTCGTTGTTCGATTTCGTTGTTCGAATTCGTTGTTCGAATTCGTTGTTCGAATTCGTTGTTCGAATTCGTTGTTCGATTTCGTTGTTCGATTTCGTTGTTCGATTTCGTTGTTCGATTTCGTTGTTCGATTTCGTTGTTCGATTTCGTTGTTCGATTTCGTTGTTCGATTTCGTTGTTCTAATTCGTTGTTCGATTTCGTTGTTCGATTTCGTTGTTCGATTTCGTTGTTCGATTCGTTATTCGATTTCGTTGTTCGATTTCGTTGTTCGATTTCGTTGTTCCATTTCGTTGTTCGATTTCGTTGTTCGATTTCGTTGTTCGATTTCGTTGTTCGATTTCGTTGTTCGATTTCGTTGTTCGATTTCGTTGTTAGATTTCGTTGTTCGTTGTTAGATTTCGTTGTTCGATTTCGTTGTTCGATTTCGTTGTTCGATTTCGTTGTTCGATTTCGTTGTTCGATTTCGTTGTTCGATTTCGTTGTTCGATTTTGTTGTTCGATTTCGTTGTTCGATTTCGTTGTTCGATTTCGTTGTTCGATTTCGAAGTTCGATTTCGTTTTTCGATTTTGTTGTTCGATGTCGTTGTTCGAATTCGTTGTTCGAATTCGTTGTTCGATTTCGTTGTTCGATTTCGTTGTTCGATTTCGTTGTTCGATTTCGTTGTTCGATTTTGTTGTTCGATTTCGTTGTTCGATTTCGTTGTTCGATTTCGTTGTTCGATTTCGTTGTTCGATTTCGTTGTTCGATTTTGAAGTTCGATTTCGTTGTTCGATTTCGTTGTTCGATTTCGTTGTTCGATTTCGTTGTTCGATATCGTTGTCCGATTTCGTTGTTCGATTTCGTTGTTCGTTTTCGTTGTTCGATATTGTTGTATGATTTTGAAGTTCGATTTCGTTGTTCGATTTCGTTGTTCGATTTCGTTGTTCGATTTCGTTGTTCGATATCGTTGTCCGATTCCGTTGTTCGATTTCGTTGTTCGTTTTCGTTGTTCGATATTGTTGTATGATTTCGTGGTTCGATTTCGTTGTTCGATTGCGTTGTTCCATTTCGTTGTTCTATTTCGTGGTTCGATTTCGTGGTTTCAGTTTGTTGTTCGATTTCGATTTCGTTGTTCGATTTCGTTGTTCGATTCGTTATTCGATTTCGTTGTTCGATTTCGTTGTTCGATTTCGTTGTTCCATTTCGTTGTTCGATTTCGTTGTTCGATTTCGTTGTTCGATTTCGTTGTTCGATTTCGTTGTTCGATTTCGTTGTTAGATTACGTTGTTCGTTGTTCGATTTCGTTGTTCGATTTCGTTGTTCCATTTCGTTGTTCGATTTCGTTGTTCGATTTCGTTGTTCGATATCGTTGTCCGATTTCGTTGTTCGATTTCGTTGTTCGTTTTCGTTGTTCGATATTGTTGTATGATTTTGAAGTTCGATTTCGTTGTTCGATTTCGTTGTTCGATTTCGTTGTTCGATTTCGTTGTTCGATATCGTTGTCCGATTCCGTTGTTCGATTTCGTTGTTCGTTTTCGTTGTTCGATATTGTTGTATGATTTCGTGGTTCGATTTCGTTGTTCGATTGCGTTGTTCCATTTCGTTGTTCTATTTCGTGGTTCGATTTCGTGGTTTCAGTTTGTTGTTCCATTTCGATTTCGTTGTTCGATTTCGTTGTTCGATTCGTTATTCGATTTCGTTGTTCGATTTCGTTGTTCGATTTCGTTGTTCCATTTCGTTGTTCGATTTCGTTGTTCGATTTCGTTGTTCGATTTCGTTGTTCGATTTCGTTGTTCGATTTCGTTGTTCGATTTCGTTGTTAGATTTCGTTGTTCGTTGTTAGATTTCGTTGTTCGATTTCGTTGTTCGATTTCGTTGTTCGATTTCGTTGTTAGATTTCGTTGTTCGTTGTTAGATTTCGTTGTTCGTTGTTAGATTTCGTTGTTCGATTTCGTTGTTCCATTTCGTTGTTCGATTTCGTTGTTCGATTTCGTTGTTCGATTTCGTTGTTCGATTTCGTTCGATTTCGTTGTTAGATTTCGTTGTTCGATTTCGTTGTTCGATTTCGTTGTTCGATTTCGTTGTTCGATTTCGTTGTTCGATTTCGTTGTTCGATTTCGTTGTTAGATTTCGTTGTTCAATTTCGTTGTTCAATTTCGTTGTTCGATTTCGTTGTTCGATTTCGTTGTTCGATTTCGTTGTTCGATTTCGTTGTTCGATTTCGAAGTTCGATTTCGTTGTTCGATTTCGTTGTTCGATTTCGTTGTTCGATTTCGTTGTTCGATTTCGTTGTTCGATTTCGTTGTTCGATTTCGTTGTTCGATTTCGTTGTTCGATTTCGTTGTTCGATTTCGTTGTTCGATTTCGAAGTTCGCTTTCGAAGTTCGCTTACGTTGTTCGATTTCGTTGTTCGATTTCGTTGTTCGATTTCGTTGTTCGATTTCGTTGTTCGATTTCGTTGTTCGATTTCGTTGTTCGATTTCGTTGTTCGATTTCGTTGTTCGATTTCGTTGTTCGATTTCGTTGTTCCATTTCGTTGATCGATTTCGTTGTTCGATTTTCTTTGTTCGATTTCGTTGTTCGATTTCGTTGTTCGATTTCGTTGTTCGATTTCGTTGTTCGATTTCGTGGTTCGAATTCGTTGTTCGAATTCGTTGTTCGATTTCGTTGTTCGATTTCGTTGTTCGATTTCGTTGTTCGATTTCGTTGTTCGATTTCGTTGTTCGATTTCGTTGTTCGATTTCGTTGTTCGATTTCGAAGTTCGCTTTCGAAGTTCGCTTACGTTGTTCGATTTCGTTGTTCGATTGCGTTGTTCCATTTCGTTGTTCTATTTCGTGGTTCGATTTCGTGGTTTCAGTTTGTTGTTCGATTTCGATTTCGCTGTTCGATTTCGAAGTTGGATTTCGTTGTTCTATTTCGTTGTTCTAATTCGTTGTTCGATTTCGTTGTACGATTTCGTTGTTCGATTCGTTATTCGATTTCGTTGTTCGATTTCGTTGTTCGATTTCGTTGTTCGATTTCGTTGTTCGATCTCGTTGTCCGATTCCTTTGTTCGATTTCGTTGTTCGTTTTCGTTGTTCGATATTGTTGTATGATTTCGTGGTTCGATTTCGTTGTTCGATTGCGTCGTTCCATTTCGTTGTTCTATTTCGTGGTTCGATTTCGTGGTTTCAGTTTGTTGTTCGATTTCGATTTCGCTGTTCGATTTCGAAGTTGGATTTCGTTGTTCTATTTCGTTGTTCTTATTCGTTGCTCGATTTCGTTGTTCGATTTCGTTGTTCGATTTCGTTGTTCGATTCGTTATTCGATTTCGTTGTTCGATTTCTTGTTCGATTTCGTTGTTCCATTACGTTATTCGATTTCGTTGTTCGATTTCGTTGTTAGATTTCGTTGTTCGTTGTTAGATTTTGTTGTTCGATTTCGTTGTCTGATTCCGTTGTTCGATTTCGTTGTTCGTTTTCGTTGTTCGATATTGTTGTATGATTTCGTGGTTCGATTTCGTTGTTCGATTGCGTCGTTCCATTTCGTTGTTCTATTTCGTGGTTCGATTTCGTGGTTTCAGTTTGTTGTTCGATTTCGATTTCGCTGTTCGATTTCGAAGTTGGATTTCGTTGTTCTATTTCGTGGTTCGATTTCGTGGTTTCAGTTTGTTGTTCGATTTCGATTTCGCTGTTCGATTTCGAAGTTGGATTTCGTTGTTCTATTTCGTTGTTCTTATTCGTTGTTCGATTTCGTTGTTCGATTTCGTTGTTCGATTTCGTTGTTCGATTTCGTTGTTCGATTCGTTATTCGATTTCGTTGTTCGATTTCTTGTTCGATTTCGTTGTTCCATTACGTTATTCGATTTCGTTGTTCGATTTCGTTGTTAGATTTCGTTGTTCGTTGTTAGATTTCGTTGTTCGATTTCGTTGTCTGATTCCGTTGTTCGATTTCGTTGTTCGTTTTCGTTGTTCGATATTGTTGTATGATTTCGTGGTTCGATTTCGTTGTTCGATTTCGTTGTTCGATTTCGTTGTTCCATTTCGTTGTTTGATGTCGTTGTTCGAATTCGTTGTTCGATTTCGTTGTTCGATTTCGTTGTTCGATTTCGTTGTTCGATTTCGTTGTTCGATTTCGTTGTTGGATTTCGTTGTTCGATTTCGAAGTTCGATTTCGTTGTTCGATTCGTTATTCGATTTCGTTGTTCGATTTCGTTGTTCGATTTCGTTGTTCGATTTCGTTGTTCGATCTCGTTGTCCGATTCCTTTGTTCGATTTCGTTGTTCGTTTTCGTTGTTCGATATTGTTGTATGATTTCGTGGTTCGATTTCGTTGTTCGATTGCGTCGTTCCATTTCGTTGTTCTATTTCGTGGTTCGATTTCGTGGTTTCAGTTTGTTGTTCGATTTCGATTTCGCTGTTCGATTTCGAAGTTGGATTTCGTTGTTCTATTTCGTTGTTCTTATTCGTTGTTCGATTTCGCTGTTCGATTTCGTTGTTCGATTTCGTTGTTCGATTCGTTATTCGATTTCGTTGTTCGATTTCTTGTTCGATTTCGTTGTTCCATTACGTTATTCGATTTCGTTGTTCGATTTCGTTGTTCGATTTCGTTGTTAGATTTCGTTGTTCGTTGTTAGATTTCGTTGTTCGATTTCGTTGTCTGATTCCGTTGTTCGATTTCGTTGTTCGATTTCGTTGTTCCATTTCGTTGTTCGATTTCGTTGTTCGATTTCGTTGTTCGATTTCGTTGTTCGATTTCGTTGTTCGAATTCGTTGTTCGAATTCGTTGTTCGAATTCGTTGTTCGAATTCGTTGTTCGAATTCGTTGTTCGATTTCGTTGTTCGATTTCGTTGTTCGATTTCGTTGTTCGATTTCGTTGTTGGATTTCGTTGTTCGATTTCGAAGTTTGATTTCGTTGTTCGATTTCGTTGTTCGATTTCGTTGTTCGATTTCGTTGTTCGATTTCGTTGTTCGATTTCGTTGTTCGATTTCGTTGTTCGATTTCGTTGTTCGATTTCGTTGTTCGATTTCGTTGTTCGATTTCGTTGTTCGATTTCGTTGTTCGAATTCGTTGTTCGAATTCGTTGTTCGATTTCTTTGTTCGATTTCGTTGTTCGATTTCGTTGTTCGATTTCGTTGTTCGATTTCGTTGTTCGATTTCGTTCGAATTCGTTGTTCGATTTCGTTGTTCGAATTCGTTGTTCGATTTCGTTGTTCGATTTCGTTGTTCGATTTCGTTGTTCGATTTCGTTGTTCGATTTCGTTGTTTGAATTCGTGTTCGATTTCGTTGATCGATTTCGTTGTTCGATTTTCTTTGTTCGATTTGATTGTTCGATTTCGTTGATCGATTTCGTTTTTCGATTTCGTTGTTCGATTTCGTTGTTCGATTTCGTTGTTCGATTTCGTGGTTCGAATTCGTTGTTCGAATTCGTTGTTAGATTTCGTTGTTCGTTGTTAGATTTTGTTGTTCTTTGTTCGATTTCGTGGTTCGAATTCGTTGTTCGATTTCGTTGTTCGATTTCGTTGTTCGATTTCTTTGTTCGATTTCGTTGTTCGATGTCGTTGTTCGAATTCGTTGTTCGAATTCTTTGTTCGATTTCGTTGTTCGATTTCGTTGTTCGATTTCGTTGTTCGATTTCGAAGTTCGATTTCGTTGTTCGATTTCGTTGTTCGATTTCGTTGTTCGATTTCGTTGTTCGATTTCGTTGTTCGATTTCGTTGTTCGATTTCGTTGTTCGATTTCGTTGTTCGATTTCGTTGTTCGATTTCGTTGTTCGATTTCGTTGTTCGATTTCGTTGTTCGATTTCGAAGTTCGATTTCGTTGTTCGATTTCGTTGTTCGATTTCGTTGTTCGATTTCGTTGTTCGATTTCTTTGTTCGATTTCGTTGTTCGATGTCGTTGTTCGAATTCGTTGTTCGAATTCTTTGTTCGATTTTGTTGTTCGATTTCGTTGTTCGATTTCGTTGTTCGATTTCGTTGTTCGATTTCGTTGTTCGATTTCGTTGTTCGATTTCGTTGTTCGATTTAGTTGTTCGATTTCGTTGTTCGATTTCGTTGTTCGATTTCGTTGTTCGATTTCGTTGTTCGATTTCGTTATTCGATTTTGAAGTTCGATTTCGTTGTTCGATTTCGTTGTTCGATTTCGTTGTTCCATTTCGTTGTTCGATTTCGTTGTCCGATTCCGTTGTTCGATTTCGTTGTTTGTTTTCGTTGTTCGATTTCGTTGTTCGATTGCGTTGTTCCATTTCGTTGTTCTATTTCGTGGTTTGATTTCGTGGTTTCAGTTTGTTGTTCGATTTCGATTTCGCTGTTCGATTTCGAAGTTGGATTTTGTTGTCCTATTTCGTTGTTCTAATTCGTTGTTCGATTTCGTTGTTCGATTTCGTTGTTCGAATTCGTTGTTCGAATTCGTTGTTCGAATTCGTTGTTCGAATTCGTTGTTCGATTTCGTTGTTCGATTCGTTGTTCGATTTCGTTGTTCTAATTCGTTGTTCGATTTCGTTGTTCGATTTCGTTGTTCGATTTCGTTGTTCGATTTCGTTGTTCGATTGCGTTGTTCGATTTCGTTGTTCGATTTCGTTGTTCGATTTCGTTGTTCGATTTCGTTCGATTTCGTTGTTCGAATTCGTTGTTCGATTTCGTTGTTCGAATTCGTTGTTCGATTTCGTTGTTCGATTTCGTTGTTCGATTTCGTTGTTCGATTTCGTTGTTCGATTTCGTTGTTCGATTTCGTTGTTCGATTTCGTTGTTCGATTTTGAAGTTCGATTTCGTTGTTCAATTTCGTTGTTCGATTTCGTTGTTCGATTTCGTTGTTCGATATCGTTGTCCGATTCCGTTGTTCGATTTCGTTGTTCGTTTTCGTTGTTCGATATTGTTGTATGATTTCGTGGTTCGATTTCGTTGTTCGATTGCGTTGTTCCATTTCGTTGTTCTATTTCGTGGTTCGATTTCGTGGTTTCAGTTTGTTGTTCGATTTCAATTTCGCTGTTCGATTTCGAAGTTGGATTTCGTTGTTCAATTTCGTTGATCTAATTCGTTGTTCGATTTCGTTGTTCGATTTCGTTGTTCGATTTCGTTGTTCGATTCGTTATTCGATTTCGTTGTTCGATTTCGTTGTTCGATTTCTTTGTTCGATTTCGTTGTTCGATTTCGTTGTCCGATTCCGTTGTTCGATTTCGTTGTTCGTTTTCGTTGTTCGATATTGTTGTATGATTTCGTGGTTCGATTTCGTTGTTCGATTTCGTTGTTCGATTCGTTATTCGATTTCGTTGTTCGATTTCGTTGTTCGATTTCGTTGTTCCATTTCGTTGTTCGATTTCGTTGTTCGATTTCGTTGTTCGATTTCGTTGTTCGATTTCGTTGTTCGATTTCGTTGTTAGATTTCGTTGTTCGTTGTTAGATTTCGTTGTTCGATTTCGTTGTTCGATTTCGAAGTTCGATTTCGTTGTTCGATTTCGTTGTTCGATTTCGTTGTTCGATTTCGTTGTTCGATTTTGTTGTTCGATTTCGTTGTTCGATTTCGTTGTTCGATTTCGAAGTTCGATTTCGTTTTTCGATTTTGTTGTTCGATGTCGTTGTTCGAATTCGTTGTTCGAATTCGTTGTTCGATTTCGTTGTTCGATTTCGTTGTTCGATTTCGTTGTTCGATTTTGTTGTTCGATTTCGTTGTTCGATTTCGTTGTTCGATTTCGTTTTTCGATTTCGTTGTTCGATTTCGTTGTTCGATTTTGAAGTTCGATTTCGTTGTTCGATTTCGTTGTTCGATTTCGTTGTTCGATTTCGTTGTTCGATATCGTTGTCCGATTTCGTTGTTCGATTTCGTTGTTCGTTTTCGTTGTTCGATATTGTTGTATGATTTTGAAGTTCGATTTCGTTGTTCGATTTCGTTGTTCGATTTCGTTGTTCGATTTCGTTGTTCGATATCGTTGTCCGATTCCGTTGTTCGATTTCGTTGTTAGTTTTCGTTGTTCGATATTGTTGTATGATTTCGTGGTTCGATTTCGTTGTTCGATTGCGTTGTTCCATTTCGTTGTTCTATTTCGTGGTTCGATTTCGTGGTTTCAGTTTGTTGTTCGATTTCGATTTCGTTGTTCGATTTCGTTGTTCGATTCGTTATTCGATTTCGTTGTTCGATTTCGTTGTTCGATTTCGTTGTTCCATTTCGTTGTTCGATTTCGTTGTTCGATTTCGTTGTTCGATTTCGTTATTCGATTTCGTTGTTCGATTTCGTTGTTAGATTTCGTTGTTCGTTGTTAGATTTCGTTGTTCGATTTCGTTGTTCGATTTCGTTGTTCGATTTCGTTGTTAGATTTCGTTGTTCGTTGTTAGATTTCGTTGGTCGTTGTTAGATTTCGTTGTTCGATTTCGTTGTTCCATTTCGTTGTTCGATTTCGTTGTTCGATTTCGTTGTTCGATTTCGTTGTTCGATTTCGTTGTTCTAATTCGTTGTTCGATTTCGTTGTTCGATTTCGTTGTTCGATTTCGTTGTTCGATTCGTTATTCGATTTCGTTGTTCGATTTCGTTGTTCGATTTCGTTGTTCCATTTCGTTGTTCGATTTCGTTGTTCGATTTCGTTGTTCGATTTCGTTGTTCGATTTCGTTGTTCGATTTCGTTGTTCGATTTCGTTGTTAGATTTCGTTGTTCGTTGTTAGATTTCGTTGTTCGATTTCGTTGTTCGATTTCGTTGTTCGATTTCGTTGTTCGATTTCGTTGTTCGATTTCGTTGTTCGATTTCGTTGTTCGATTTTGTTGTTCGATTTCGTTGTTCGATTTCGTTGTTCGATTTCGTTGTTCGATTTCGAAGTTCGATTTCGTTTTTCGATTTTGTTGTTCGATGTCGTTGTTCGAATTCGTTGTTCGAATTCGTTGTTCGATTTCGTTGTTCGATTTCGTTGTTCGATTTCGTTGTTCGATTTCGTTGTTCGATTTTGTTGTTCGATTTCGTTGTTCGATTTCGTTGTTCGATTTCGTTGTTCGATTTCGTTGTTCGATTTCGTTGTTCGATTTTGAAGTTCGATTTCGTTGTTCGATTTCGTTGTTCGATTTCGTTGTTCGATTTCGTTGTTCGATATCGTTGTCCGATTTCGTTGTTCGATTTCGTTGTTCGTTTTCGTTGTTCGATATTGTTGTATGATTTTGAAGTTCGATTTCGTTGTTCGATTTCGTTGTTCGATTTCGTTGTTCGATTTCGTTGTTCGATATCGTTGTCCGATTCCGTTGTTCGATTTCGTTGTTCGTTTTCGTTGTTCGATATTGTTGTATGATTTCGTGGTTCGATTTCGTTGTTCGATTGCGTTGTTCCATTTCGTTGTTCTATTTCGTGGTTCGATTTCGTGGTTTCAGTTTGTTGTTCGATTTCGATTTCGTTGTTCGATTTCGTTGTTCGATTCGTTATTCGATTTCGTTGTTCGATTTCGTTGTTCGATTTCGTTGTTCCATTTCGTTGTTCGATTTCGTTGTTCGATTTCGTTGTTCGATTTCGTTGTTCGATTTCGTTGTTCGATTTCGTTGTTAGATTACGTTGTTCGTTGTTAGATTTCGTTGTTCGATTTCGTTGTTCGATTTCGTTGTTCGATTTCGTTGTTAGATTTCGTTGTTCGTTGTTAGATTTCGTTGTTCGTTGTTAGATTTCGTTGTTCGATTTCGTTGTTCGATTTCGTTGTTCCATTTCGTTGTTCGATTTCGTTGTTCGATTTCGTTGTTCGATTTCGTTGTTCGATTTCGTTGTTCGATTTCGTTGTTAGATTTCGTTGTTCGATTTCGTTGTTCGATTTCGTTGTTCGATTTCGTTGTTCGATTTCGTTGTTCGATTTCGTTGTTCGATTTCGTTGTTCGATTTCGTTGTTCGATTTCGTTGTTCAATTTCGTTGTTCGATTTCGTTGTTCGATTTCGTTGTTCGATTTCGTTGTTCGATTTCGTTGTTCGATTTCGAAGTTCGATTTCGTTGTTCGATTTCGTTGTTCGATTTCGTTGTTCGATTTCGTTGTTCGATTTCGTTGTTCGATTTCGTTGTTCGATTTCGTTGTTCGATTTCGTTGTTCGATTTCGTTGTTCGATTTCGTTGTTCGATTTCGTTGTTCGATTTCGTTGTTCGATTTCGAAGTTCGCTTTCGAAGTTCGCTTACGTTGTTCGATTTCGTTGTTCGATTTCGTTGTTCGATTTCGTTGTTCGATTTCGTTGTTCGATTTCGTTGTTCGATTTCGTTGTTCGATTTCGTTGTTCGATTTCGTTGTTCGATTTCGTTGTTCCATTTCGTTGATCGATTTCGTTGTTCGATTTTCTTTGTTCGATTTCGTTGTTCGATTTCGTTGTTCGATTTCGTTGTTCGATTTCGTTGTTCGATTTCGTGGTTCGAATTCGTTGTTCGAATTCGTTGTTCGATTTCGTTGTTCGATTTCGTTGTTCGATTTCGTTGTTCGATTTCGTTGTTCGATTTCGTTGTTCGATTTCGTTGTTCGTTGTTAGATTTCGTTGTTCGATTTCGTTGTCCGATTCCGTTGTTCGATTTCGTTGTTCGTTTTCGTTGTTCGATATTGTTGTATGATTTCGTGGTTCGATTTCGTTGTTCGATTGCGTTGTTCCATTTCGTTGTTCTATTTCGTGGTTCGATTTCGTGGTTTCAGTTTGTTGTTCGATTTCGATTTCGCTGTTCGATTTCGAAGTTGGATTTCGTTGTTCTTTTTCGTTGTTCTAATTCGTTGTTCGATTTCGTTGTTCGATTTCGTTGTTCGATTCGTTATTCGACTTCGTTGTTCGATTTCGTTGTTCGATTTCGTTGTTCGATTTCGTTGTTCGATCTCGTTGTCCGATTCCTTTGTTCGATTTCGTTGTTCGTTTTCGTTGTTCGATATTGTTGTATGATTTCGTGGTTCGATTTCGTTGTTCGATTGCGTCGTTCCATTTCGTTGTTCTATTTCGTGGTTCGATTTCGTGGTTTCAGTTTGTTGTTCGATTTCGATTTCGCTGTTCGATTTCGAAGTTGGATTTCGTTGTTCTATTTCGTTGTTCTTATTCGTTGTTCGATTTCGTTGTTCGATTTCGTTGTTCGATTTCGTTGTTCGATTCGTTATTCGATTTCGTTGTTCGATTTCTTGTTCGATTTCGTTGTTCCATTACGTTATTCGATTTCGTTGTTCGATTTCGTTGTTAGATTTCGTTGTTCGTTGTTAGATTTTGTTGTTCGATTTCGTTGTCTGATTCCGTTGTTCGATTTCGTTGTTCGTTTTCGTTGTTCGATATTGTTGTATGATTTCGTGGTTCGATTTCGTTGTTCGATTGCGTCGTTCCATTTCGTTGTTCTATTTCGTGGTTCGATTTCGTGGTTTCAGTTTGTTGTTCGATTTCGATTTCGCTGTTCGATTTCGAAGTTGGATTTCGTTGTTCTATTTCGTGGTTCGATTTCGTGGTTTCAGTTTGTTGTTCGATTTCGATTTCGCTGTTCGATTTCGAAGTTGGATTTCGTTGTTCTATTTCGTTGTTCTTATTCGTTGTTCGATTTCGTTGTTCGATTTCGTTGTTCGATTTCGTTGTTCGATTTCGTTGTTCGATTCGTTATTCGATTTCGTTGTTCGATTTCTTGTTCGATTTCGTTGTTCCATTACGTTATTCGATTTCGTTGTTCGATTTCGTTGTTAGATTTCGTTGTTCGTTGTTAGATTTCGTTGTTCGATTTCGTTGTCTGATTCCGTTGTTCGATTTCGTTGTTCGTTTTCGTTGTTCGATATTGTTGTATGATTTCGTGGTTCGATTTCGTTGTTTGATTTCGTTGTTCCATTTCGTTGTTCGATGTCGTTGTTCGAATTCGTTGTTCGATTTCGTTGTTCGATTTCGTTGTTCGATTTCGTTGTTCGATTTCGTTGTTCGATTTCGTTGTTGGATTTCGTTGTTCGATTTCGAAGTTCGATTTCGTTGTTCGATTCGTTATTCGATTTCGTTGTTCGATTTCGTTGTTCGATTTCGTTGTTCGATTTCGTTGTTCGATCTCGTTGTCCGATTCCTTTGTTCGATTTCGTTGTTCGTTTTCGTTGTTCGATATTGTTGTATGATTTCGTGGTTCGATTTCGTTGTTCGATTGCGTCGTTCCATTTCGTTGTTCTATTTCGTGGTTCGATTTCGTGGTTTCAGTTTGTTGTTCGATTTCGATTTCGCTGTTCGATTTCGAAGTTGGATTTCGTTGTTCTATTTCGTTGTTCTTATTCGTTGTTCGATTTCGTTGTTCGATTTCGTTGTTCGATTTCGTTGTTCGATTCGTTATTCGATTTCGTTGTTCAATTTCTTGTTCGATTTCGTTGTTCCATTACGTTATTCGATTTCGTTGTTCGATTTCGTTGTTCGATTTCGTTGTTAGATTTCGTTGTTCGTTGTTAGATTTCGTTGTCTGATTCCGTTGTTCGATTTCGTTGTTCGATTTCGTTGTTCCATTTCGTTGTTCGAGTTCGTTGTTCGATTTCGTTGTTCGATTTCGTTGTTCGATTTCGTTGTTCGAATTCGTTGTTCGAATTCGTTGTTCGAATTCGTTGTTCGAATTCGTTGTTCGATTTCGTTGTTCGATTTCGTTGTTCGATTTCGTTGTTCGATTTCGTTGTTCGATTTCGTTGTTCGATTTCGTTGTTCGATTTCGTTGTTCGATTTCGTTGTTCTAATTCGTTGTTCGATTTCGTTGTTCGATTTCGTTGTTCGATTTCGTTGTTCGATTCGTTATTCGATTTCGTTGTTCGATTTCGTTGTTCGATTTCGTTGTTCCATTTCGTTGTTCGATTTCGTTGTTCGATTTCGTTGTTCGATTTCGTTGTTCGATTTCGTTGTTCGATTTCGTTGTTCGATTTCGTTGTTAGATTTCGTTGTTCGTTGTTAGATTTCGTTGTTCGATTTCGTTGTTCGATTTCGTTGTTCGATTTCGTTGTTCGATTTCGTTGTTCGATTTCGTTGTTCGATTTCGTTGTTCGATTTTGTTGTTCGATTTCGTTGTTCGATTTCGTTGTTCGATTTCGTTGTTCGATTTCGAAGTTCGATTTCGTTTTTCGATTTTGTTGTTCGATGTCGTTGTTCGAATTCGTTGTTCGAATTCGTTGTTCGATTTCGTTGTTCGATTTCGTTGTTCGATTTCGTTGTTCGATTTCGTTGTTCGATTTTGTTGTTCGATTTCGTTGTTCGATTTCGTTGTTCGATTTCGTTGTTCGATTTCGTTGTTCGATTTCGTTGTTCGATTTTGAAGTTCGATTTCGTTGTTCGATTTCGTTGTTCGATTTCGTTGTTCGATTTCGTTGTTCGATATCGTTGTCCGATTTCGTTGTTCGATTTCGTTGTTCGTTTTCGTTGTTCGATATTGTTGTATGATTTTGAAGTTCGATTTCGTTGTTCGATTTCGTTGTTCGATTTCGTTGTTCGATTTCGTTGTTCGATATCGTTGTCCGATTCCGTTGTTCGATTTCGTTGTTCGTTTTCGTTGTTCGATATTGTTGTATGATTTCGTGGTTCGATTTCGTTGTTCGATTGCGTTGTTCCATTTCGTTGTTCTATTTCGTGGTTCGATTTCGTGGTTTCAGTTTGTTGTTCGATTTCGATTTCGTTGTTCGATTTCGTTGTTCGATTCGTTATTCGATTTCGTTGT
This sequence comes from Neocrepidodera transversa, assembly GCA_963243735.1. NCBI lineage: Eukaryota > Metazoa > Arthropoda > Insecta > Coleoptera > Chrysomelidae > Neocrepidodera > Neocrepidodera transversa. The sequence continues at coordinate 40,042,652 of OY725337.1, read as the reverse complement.
TCGATTTCGTTGTTCGATTTCGTTGTTCCATTTCGTTGTTCGATTTCGTTGTTCGATTTCGTTGTTCGATTTCGTTGTTCGATTTCGTTGTTCGATTTCGTTGTTAGATTACGTTGTTCGTTGTTAGATTTCGTTGTTCGATTTCGTTGTTCGATTTCGTTGTTCGATTTCGTTGTTAGATTTCGTTGTTCGTTGTTAGATTTCGTTGTTCGTTGTTAGATTTCGTTGTTAGATTTCGTTGTTCGATTTCGTTGTTCGATTTCGTTGTTCCATTTCGTTGTTCGATTTCGTTGTTCGATTTCGTTGTTCGATTTCGTTGTTCGATTTCGTTGTTCGATTTCGTTGTTAGATTTCGTTGTTCGATTTCGTTGTTCGATTTCGTTGTTCGATTTCGTTGTTCGATTTCGTTGTTCGATTTCGTTGTTCGATTTCGTTGTTCGATTTCGTTGTTCGATTTCGTTGTTCAATTTCGTTGTTCGATTTCGTTGTTCGATTTCGTTGTTCGATTTCGTTGTTCGATTTCGTTGTTCGATTTCGAAGTTCGATTTCGTTGTTCGATTTCGTTGTTCGATTTCGTTGTTCGATTTCGTTGTTCGATTTCGTTGTTCGATTTCGTTGTTCGATTTCGTTGTTCGATTTCGTTGTTCGATTTCGAAGTTCGCTTTCGAAGTTCGCTTACGTTGTTCGATTTCGTTGTTCGATTTCGTTGTTCGATTTCGTTGTTCGATTTCGTTGTTCGATTTCGTTGTTCGATTTCGTTGTTCGATTTCGTTGTTCGATTTCGTTGTTCGATTTCGTTGTTCCATTTCGTTGATCGATTTCGTTGTTCGATTTTCTTTGTTCGATTTCGTTGTTCGATTTCGTTGTTCGATTTCGTTGTTCGATTTCGTTGTTCGATTTCGTGGTTCGAATTCGTTGTTCGAATTCGTTGTTCGATTTCGTTGTTCGATTTCGTTGTTCGATTTCGTTGTTCGATTTCGTTGTTCGATTTCGTTGTTCTATTTCGTTGTTCGTTGTTAGATTTCGTTGTTCGATTTCGTTGTCCGATTCCGTTGTTCGATTTCGTTGTTCGTTTTCGTTGTTCGATATTGTTGTATGATTTCGTGGTTCGATTTCGTTGTTCGATTGCGTTGTTCCATTTCGTTGTTCTATTTCGTGGTTCGATTTCGTGGTTTCAGTTTGTTGTTCGATTTCGATTTCGCTGTTCGATTTCGAAGTTGGATTTCGTTGTTCTTTTTCGTTGTTCTAATTCGTTGTTCGATTTCGTTGTTCGATTTCGTTGTTCGATTCGTTATTCGACTTCGTTGTTCGATTTCGTTGTTCGATTTCGTTGTTCGATTTCGTTGTTCGATCTCGTTGTCCGATTCCTTTGTTCGATTTCGTTGTTCGTTTTCGTTGTTCGATATTGTTGTATGATTTCGTGGTTCGATTTCGTTGTTCGATTGCGTCGTTCCATTTCGTTGTTCTATTTCGTGGTTCGATTTCGTGGTTTCAGTTTGTTGTTCGATTTCGATTTCGCTGTTCGATTTCGAAGTGGGATTTCGTTGTTCTATTTCGTTGTTCTTATTCGTTGTTCGATTTCGTTGTTCGATTTCGTTGTTCGATTTCGTTGTTCGATTCGTTATTCGATTTCGTTGTTCGATTTCTTGTTCGATTTCGTTGTTCCATTACGTTATTCGATTTCGTTGTTCGATTTCGTTGTTAGATTTCGTTGTTCGTTGTTAGATTTTGTTGTTCGATTTCGTTGTCTGATTCCGTTGTTCGATTTCGTTGTTCGTTTTCGTTGTTCGATATTGTTGTATGATTTCGTGGTTCGATTTCGTTGTTCGATTGCGTCGTTCCATTTCGTTGTTCTATTTCGTGGTTCGATTTCGTGGTTTCAGTTTGTTGTTCGATTTTGATTTCGCTGTTCGATTTCGAAGTTGGATTTCGTTGTTCTATTTCGTGGTTCGATTTCGTGGTTTCAGTTTGTTGTTCGATTTCGATTTCGCTGTTCGATTTCGAAGTTGGATTTCGTTGTTCTATTTCGTTGTTCTTATTCGTTGTTCGATTTCGTTGTTCGATTTCGTTGTTCGATTTCGTTGTTCGATTTCGTTGTTCGATTCGTTATTCGATTTCGTTGTTCGATTTCTTGTTCGATTTCGTTGTTCCATTACGTTATTCGATTTCGTTGTTCGATTTCGTTGTTAGATTTCGTTGTTCGTTGTTAGATTTCGTTGTTCGATTTCGTTGTCTGATTCCGTTGTTCGATTTCGTTGTTCGTTTTCGTTGTTCGATATTGTTGTATGATTTCGTGGTTCGATTTCGTTGTTTGATTTCGTTGTTCCATTTCGTTGTTCGATGTCGTTGTTCGAATTCGTTGTTCGATTTCGTTGTTCGATTTCGTTGTTCGATTTCGTTGTTCGATTTCGTTGTTCGATTTCGTTGTTGGATTTCGTTGTTCGATTTCGAAGTTCGATTTCGTTGTTCGATTCGTTATTCGATTTCGTTGTTCGATTTCGTTGTTCGATTTCGTTGTTCGATTTCGTTGTTCGATCTCGTTGTCCGATTCCTTTGTTCGATTTCGTTGTTCGTTTTCGTTGTTCGATATTGTTGTATGATTTCGTGGTTCGATTTCGTTGTTCGATTGCGTCGTTCCATTTCGTTGTTCTATTTCGTGGTTCGATTTCGTGGTTTCAGTTTGTTGTTCGATTTCGATTTCGCTGTTCGATTTCGAAGTTGGATTTCGTTGTTCTATTTCGTTGTTCTTATTCGTTGTTCGATTTCGTTGTTCGATTTCGTTGTTCCATTACGTTATTCGATTTCGTTGTTCGATTTCGTTGTTCGATTTCGTTGTTAGATTTCGTTGTTCGTTGTTAGATTTCGTTGTTCGATTTCGTTGTCTGATTCCGTTGTTCGATTTCGTTGTTCGATTTCGTTGTTCCATTTCGTTGTTCGAGTTCGTTGTTCGATTTCGTTGTTCGATTTCGTTGTTCGATTTCGTTGTTCGAATTCGTTGTTCGAATTCGTTGTTCGAATTCGTTGTTCGAATTCGTTGTTCGAATTCGTTGTTCGATTTCGTTGTTCGATTTCGTTGTTCGATTTCGTTGTTCGATTTCGTTGTTCGATTTCGTTGTTCGATTTCGTTGTTCGATTTCGTTGTTCGATTTCGTTGTTCGATTTCGTTGTTCGATTTCGTTGTTCGATTTCGTTGTTCGATTTCGTTGTTCGATTTCGTTGTTCGATTTCGTTGTTCGATTTCGTTGTTCGATTTCGTTGTTAGATTTCGTTGTTCGTTGTTAGATTTCGTTGTTCTTTGTTCGATTTCGTGGTTCGATTTCGTTGTTCGATTTCGTTGTTCGATTTCGTTGTTCGATTTCGTTGTTCGATTTCGTTGTTCGATTTCGTTGTTCGATTTCGTTGTTCGATTTCGTTGTTCGAATTCGTTGTTCGATTTCGTTGTTCGATTTCGTTGTTCGATTACGTTGTTCGATTTCGTTGTTCGATTTCGTTGTTCGATTTCGTTGTTCGATTTCGTTGTTCGATTTCGTTGTTCGATTTCGTTGTTCGATTTCGTTGTTCGATTTCGTTGTTCGATTTCGTTGTTCGATTTCGTTGTTCGATTTCGTTGTTCCATTTCGTTGATCGATTTCGTTGTTCGATTTTCTTTGTTCGATTTCGTTGTTCGATTTCGTTGTTCGATTTCGTTGTTCGATTTCGTTGTTCGATTTCGTGGTTCGAATTCGTTGTTCGAATTCGTTGTTCGATTTCGTTGTTCGATTTCGTTGTTCGATTTCGTTGTTCGATTTCGTTGTTCGATTTCGTTGTTCTATTTCGTTGTTCGTTGTTAGATTTCGTTGTTCGATTTCGTTGTCCGATTCCGTTGTTCGATTTCGTTGTTCGTTTTCGTTGTTCGATATTGTTGTATGATTTCGTGGTTCGATTTCGTTGTTCGATTGCGTTGTTCCATTTCGTTGTTCTATTTCGTGGTTCGATTTCGTGGTTTCAGTTTGTTGTTCGATTTCGATTTCGCTGTTCGATTTCGAAGTTGGATTTCGTTGTTCTTTTTCGTTGTTCTAATTCGTTGTTCGATTTCGTTGTTCGATTTCGTTGTTCGATTCGTTATTCGACTTCGTTGTTCGATTTCGTTGTTCGATTTCGTTGTTCGATTTCGTTGTTCGATCTCGTTGTCCGATTCCTTTGTTCGATTTCGTTGTTCGTTTTCGTTGTTCGATATTGTTGTATGATTTCGTGGTTCGATTTCGTTGTTCGATTGCGTCGTTCCATTTCGTTGTTCTATTTCGTGGTTCGATTTCGTGGTTTCAGTTTGTTGTTCGATTTCGATTTCGCTGTTCGATTTCGAAGTGGGATTTCGTTGTTCTATTTCGTTGTTCTTATTCGTTGTTCGATTTCGTTGTTCGATTTCGTTGTTCGATTTCGTTGTTCGATTCGTTATTCGATTTCGTTGTTCGATTTCTTGTTCGATTTCGTTGTTCCATTACGTTATTCGATTTCGTTGTTCGATTTCGTTGTTAGATTTCGTTGTTCGTTGTTAGATTTTGTTGTTCGATTTCGTTGTCTGATTCCGTTGTTCGATTTCGTTGTTCGTTTTCGTTGTTCGATATTGTTGTATGATTTCGTGGTTCGATTTCGTTGTTCGATTGCGTCGTTCCATTTCGTTGTTCTATTTCGTGGTTCGATTTCGTGGTTTCAGTTTGTTGTTCGATTTTGATTTCGCTGTTCGATTTCGAAGTTGGATTTCGTTGTTCTATTTCGTGGTTCGATTTCGTGGTTTCAGTTTGTTGTTCGATTTCGATTTCGCTGTTCGATTTCGAAGTTGGATTTCGTTGTTCTATTTCGTTGTTCTTATTCGTTGTTCGATTTCGTTGTTCGATTTCGTTGTTCGATTTCGTTGTTCGATTTCGTTGTTCGATTCGTTATTCGATTTCGTTGTTCGATTTCTTGTTCGATTTCGTTGTTCCATTACGTTATTCGATTTCGTTGTTCGATTTCGTTGTTAGATTTCGTTGTTCGTTGTTAGATTTCGTTGTTCGATTTCGTTGTCTGATTCCGTTGTTCGATTTCGTTGTTCGTTTTCGTTGTTCGATATTGTTGTATGATTTCGTGGTTCGATTTCGTTGTTTGATTTCGTTGTTCCATTTCGTTGTTCGATGTCGTTGTTCGAATTCGTTGTTCGATTTCGTTGTTCGATTTCGTTGTTCGATTTCGTTGTTCGATTTCGTTGTTCGATTTCGTTGTTGGATTTCGTTGTTCGATTTCGAAGTTCGATTTCGTTGTTCGATTCGTTATTCGATTTCGTTGTTCGATTTCGTTGTTCGATTTCGTTGTTCGATTTCGTTGTTCGATCTTGTTGTCCGATTCCTTTGTTCGATTTCGTTGTTCGTTTTCGTTGTTCGATATTGTTGTATGATTTCGTGGTTCGATTTCGTTGTTCGATTGCGTCGTTCCATTTCGTTGTTCTATTTCGTGGTTCGATTTCGTGGTTTCAGTTTGTTGTTCGATTTCGATTTCGCTGTTCGATTTCGAAGTTGGATTTCGTTGTTCTATTTCGTTGTTCTTATTCGTTGTTCGATTTCGTTGTTCGATTTCGTTGTTCGATTTCGTTGTTCGATTCGTTATTCGATTTCGTTGTTCAATTTCTTGTTCGATTTCGTTGTTCCATTACGTTATTCGATTTCGTTGTTCGATTTCGTTGTTCGATTTCGTTGTTAGATTTCGTTGTTCGTTGTTAGATTTCGTTGTTCGATTTCGTTGTCTGATTCCGTTGTTCGATTTCGTTGTTCGATTTCGTTGTTCCATTTCGTTGTTCGAGTTCGTTGTTCGATTTCGTTGTTCGATTTCGTTGTTCGATTTCGTTGTTCGAATTCGTTGTTCGAATTCGTTGTTCGAATTCGTTGTTCGAATTCGTTGTTCGAATTCGTTGTTCGATTTCGTTGTTCGATTTCGTTGTTCGATTTCGTTGTTCGATTTCGTTGTTCGATTTCGTTGTTCGATTTCGTTGTTCGATTTCGTTGTTCGATTTCGTTGTTCGATTTCGTTGTTCGATTTCGTTGTTCGATTTCGTTGTTCGATTTCGTTGTTCGATTTCGTTGTTCGATTTCGTTGTTCGATTTCGTTGTTCGATTTCGTTGTTAGATTTCGTTGTTCGTTGTTAGATTTCGTTGTTCTTTGTTCGATTTCGTGGTTCGATTTCGTTGTTCGATTTCGTTGTTCGATTTCGTTGTTCGATTTCGTTGTTCGATTTCGTTGTTCGATTTCGTTGTTCGATTTCGTTGTTCGATTTCGTTGTTCGAATTCGTTGTTCGATTTCGTTGTTCGATTTCGTTGTTCGATTACGTTGTTCGATTTCGTTGTTCGATTTCGTTGTTCGATTTCGTTGTTCGATTTCGTTGTTCGATTTCGTTGTTCGATTTCGTTGTTCGATTTCGTTGTTCGATTTCGTTGTTCGATTTCGTTGTTCGATTTCGTTGTTCGAATTCGTTGTTCGAATTCGTTGTTCGATTTCTTTGTTCGATTTCGTTGTTCGATTTCGAAGTTCGATTTCGTTGTTCGATTTCGTTGTTCGATTTCGTTGTTCGATTTCGTTGTTCGATTTCGTTGTTCGATTTCGTTCGATTTCGTTGTTCGAATTCGTTGTTCGATTTCGTTGTTCGATTTCGTTGTTCGAATTCGTTGTTCGATTTCGTTGTTCGATTTCGTTGTTCGATTTCGTTGTTCGATTTCGTTGTTTGAATTCGTGTTCGATTTCGTTGATCGATTTCGTTGTTCGATTTTCTTTGTTCGATTTGATTGTTCGATTTCGTTGATCGATTTCGTTTTTCGATTTCGTTGTTCGATTTCGTTGTTCGATTTCATTGTTCGATTTCGTGGTTCGAATTCGTTGTTCGAATTCGTTGTTAGATTTCGTTGTTCGTTGTTAGATTTCGTTGTTCTTTGTTCGATTTCGTGGTTCGAATTCGTTGTTCGATTTCGTTGTTCGATTTCGTTGTTCGATTTCTTTGTTCGATTTCGTTGTTCGATGTCGTTGTTCGAATTCGTTGTTCGAATTCTTTGTTCGATTTCGTTGTTCGATTTCGTTGTTCGATTTCGTTGTTCGATTTCGTTGTTCGATTTCGAAGTTCGATTTCGTTCGATTTCGTTGTTCGAATTCGTTGTTCGATTTCGTTGTTCGATTTCGTTGTTCGATTTCTTTGTTCGATTTCGTTGTTCGATGTCGTTGTTCGAATTCGTTGTTCGAATTCTTTGTTCGATTTCGTTGTTCGATTTCGTTGTTCGATTTCGTTGTTCGATTTCGAAGTTCGATTTCGTTGTTCGATTTCGTTGTTCGATTTCGTTGTTCGATTTCGTTGTTCGATTTCGTTGTTCGATTTCGTTGTTCGATTTCGTTGTTCGATTTCGTTGTTCGATTTCGTTGTTCGATTTCGTTGTTCGATTTCGTTGTTCGATTTCGTTGTTCGATTTCTTTGTTCGATTTCGTTGTTCGATGTCGTTGTTCGAATTCGTTGTTCGAATTCTTTGTTCGATTTCGTTGTTCGATTTCGTTGTTCGATTTCGTTGTTCGATTTCGTTGTTCGATTTCGAAGTTCGATTTCGTTGTTCGATTTCGTTGTTCGATTTCGTTGTTCGATTTCGTTGTTCGATTTCGTTGTTCGATTTCGTTGTTCGATTTCGTTGTTCGATTTCGTTGTTCGATTTCGTTGTTCGATTTCGTTGTTCGATTTCGTTGTTCGATTTCGTTGTTCGATTTCGAAGTTCGATTTCGTTGTTCGATTTCGTTGTTCGATTTCGTTGTTCGATTTCGTTGTTCGATTTCGTTGTTCGATTTCTTTGTTCGATTTCGTTGTTCGATGTCGTTGTTCGAATTCGTTGTTCGAATTCTTTGTTCGATTTTGTTGTTCGATTTCGTTGTTCGATTTCGTTGTTCGATTTCGTTGTTCGATTTAGTTGTTCGATTTAGTTGTTCGATTTCGTTGTTCGATTTCGTTGTTCGATTTCGTTGTTCGATTTCGTTGTTCGATTTCGTTATTCGATTTTGAAGTTCGATTTCGTTGTTCGATTTCGTTGTTCGATTTCGTTGTTCCATTTCGTTGTTCGATTTCGTTGTCCGATTCCGTTGTTCGATTTCGTTGTTCGTTTTCGTTGTTCGATTTCGTTGTTCGATTGCGTTGTTCCATTTCGTTGTTCTATTTCGTGGTTTGATTTCGTGGTTTCAGTTTGTTGTTCGATTTCGATTTCGCTGTTCGATTTCGAAGTTGGATTTTGTTGTCCTATTTCGTTGTTCTAATTCGTTGTTCGATTTCGTTGTTCGATTTCGTTGTTCGAATTCGTTGTTCGAATTCGTTGTTCGAATTCGTTGTTCGAATTCGTTGTTCGATTTCGTTGTTCGATTCGTTGTTCGATTTCGTTGTTCTAATTCGTTGTTCGATTTCGTTGTTCGATTTCGTTGTTCGATTTCGTTGTTCGATTGCGTTGTTCGATTTCGTTGTTCGATTTCGTTGTTCGATTTCGTTGTTCGATTTCGTTCGATTTCGTTGTTCGAATTCGTTGTTCGATTTCGTTGTTCGAATTCGTTGTTCGATTTCGTTGTTCGATTTCGTTGTTCGATTTCGTTGTTCGATTTCGTTGTTCGATTTCGTTGTTCGATTTCGTTGTTCGATTTTGAAGTTCGATTTCGTTGTTCAATTTCGTTGTTCGATTTCGTTGTTCGATTTCGTTGTTCGATTTCGTTGTTCGATATCGTTGTCCGATTCCGTTGTTCGATTTCGTTGTTCGTTTTCGTTGTTCGATATTGTTGTATGATTTCGTGGTTCGATTTCGTTGTTCGATTGCGTTGTTCCATTTCGTTGTTCTATTTCGTGGTTCGATTTCGTGGTTTCAGTTTGTTGTTCGATTTCAATTTCGCTGTTCGATTTCGAAGTTGGATTTCGTTGTTCAATTTCGTTGATCTAATTCGTTGTTCGATTTCGTTGTTCGATTTCGTTGTTCGATTTCGTTGTTCGATTCGTTATTCGATTTCGTTGTTCGATTTCGTTGTTCGATTTCGTTGTTCGATTTCGTTGTTCGATTTCGTTGTCCGATTCCGTTGTTCGATTTCGTTGTTCGTTTTCGTTGTTCGATATTGTTGTATGATTTCGTGGTTCGATTTCGTTGTTCGATTGCGTTGTTCCATTTCGTTGTTCTATTTCGTGGTTCGATTTCGTGGTTTCAGTTTGTTGTTCGATTTCGATTTCGCTGTTCGATTTCGAAGTTGGATTTCGTTGTTCTATTTCGTTGTTCTAATTCGTTGTTCGATTTCGTTGTTCGATTTCGTTGTTCGATTTCGTTTTTCGATTCGTTATTCGATTTCGTTGTTCGATTTCGTTGTTCGATTTCGTTGTTCCATTTCGTTGTTCGATTTCGTTGTTCGATTTCGTTGTTCGATTTCGTTGTTCGATTTCGTTGTTCGATTTCGTTGTTAGATTTCGTTGTTCGTTGTTAGATTTCGTTGTTCGATTTCGTTGTTCGATTTCGAAGTTCGATTTCGTTGTTCGATTTCGTTGTTCGATTTCGTTGTTCGATTTCGTTGTTCGATTTCGTTGTTCGATTTCGTTGTTCGATTTCGTTGTTCGATTTCGTTGTTCGATTTCGTTGTTCGATTTTGTTGTTCGATTTCGTTGTTCGATTTCGTTGTTCGATTTCGTTGTTCGATTTCGAAGTTCGATTTCATTTTTCGATTTTGTTGTTCGATGTCGTTGTTCGAATTCGTTGTTCGAATTCGTTGTTCGATTTCGTTGTTCGATTTCGTTGTTCGATTTCGTTGTTCGATTTCGTTGTTCGATTTTGTTGTTCGATTTCGTTGTTCGATTTCGTTGTTCGATTTCGTTGTTCGATTTCGTTGTTCGATTTCGTTGTTCGATTTTGAAGTTCGATTTCGTTGTTCGATTTCGTTGTTCGATTTCGTTGTTCGATTTCGTTGTTCGATATCGTTGTCCGATTTCGTTGTTCAATTTCGTTGTTCGTTTTCGTTGTTCGATATTGTTGTATGATTTTGAAGTTCGATTTCGTTGTTCGATTTCGTTGTTCGATTTCGTTGTTCGATTTCGTTGTTCGATATCGTTGTCCGATTCCGTTGTTCGATTTCGTTGTTCGTTTTCGTTGTTCGATATTGTTGTATGATTTCGTGGTTCGATTTCGTTGTTCGATTGCGTTGTTCCATTTCGTTGTTCTATTTCGTGGTTCGATTTCGTGGTTTCAGTTTGTTGTTCCATTTCGATTTCGTTGTTCGATTTCGTTGTTCGATTCGTTATTCGATTTCGTTGTTCGATTTCGTTGTTCGATTTCGTTGTTCCATTTCGTTGTTCGATTTCGTTGTTCGATTTCGTTGTTCGATTTCGTTGTTCGATTTCGTTGTTCGATTTCGTTGTTAGATTTCGTTGTTCGTTGTTAGATTTCGTTGTTCGATTTCGTTGTTCGATTTCGTTGTTCGATTTCGTTGTTAGATTTCGTTGTTCGTTGTTAGATTTCGTTGTTCGTTGTTAGATTTCGTTGTTCGATTTCGTTGTTCCATTTCGTTGTTCGATTTCGTTGTTCGATTTCGTTGTTCGATTTCGTTGTTCGATTTCGTTGTTCGATTTCGTTGTTAGATTTCGTTGTTCGATTTCGTTGTTCGATTTCGTTGTTCGATTTCGTTGTTCGATTTCGTTGTTCGATTTCGTTGTTCGATTTCGTTGTTAGATTTCGTTGTTCAATTTCGTTGTTCAATTTCGTTGTTCGATTTCGTTGTTCGATTTCGTTGTTCGATTTCGTTGTTCGATTTCGTTGTTCGATTTCGAAGTTCGATTTCGTTGTTCGATTTCGTTGTTCGATTTCGTTGTTCGATTTCGTTGTTCGATTTCGTTGTTCGATTTCGTTGTTCGATTTCGTTGTTCGATTTCGTTGTTCGATTTCGTTGTTCGATTTCGTTGTTCGATTTCGAAGTTCGCTTTCGAAGTTCGCTTACGTTGTTCGATTTCGTTGTTCGATTTCGTTGTTCGATTTCGTTGTTCGATTTCGTTGTTCGATTTCGTTGTTCGATTTCGTTGTTCGATTTCGTTGTTCGATTTCGTTGTTCGATTTCGTTGTTCGATTTCGTTGTTCCATTTCGTTGATCGATTTCGTTGTTCGATTTTCTTTGTTCGATTTCGTTGTTCGATTTCGTTGTTCGATTTCGTTGTTCGATTTCGTTGTTCGATTTCGTGGTTCGAATTCGTTGTTCGAATTCGTTGTTCGATTTCGTTGTTCGATTTCGTTGTTCGATTTCGTTGTTCGATTTCGTTGTTCGATTTCGTTGTTCGATTTCGTTGTTCGTTGTTAGATTTCGTTGTTCGATTTCGTTGTCCGATTCCGTTGTTCGATTTCGTTGTTCGTTTTCGTTGTTCGATATTGTTGTATGATTTCGTGGTTCGATTTCGTTGTTCGATTGCGTTGTTCCATTTCGTTGTTCTATTTCGTGGTTCGATTTCGTGGTTTCAGTTTGTTGTTCGATTTCGATTTCGCTGTTCGATTTCGAAGTTGGATTTCGTTGTTCTATTTCGTTGTTCTAATTCGTTGTTCGATTTCGTTGTACGATTTCGTTGTTCGATTCGTTATTCGATTTCGTTGTTCGATTTCGTTGTTCGATTTCGTTGTTCGATTTCGTTGTTCGATTTCGTTGTTCGATTTCGTTGTTCCATTTCGTTGTTCGATGTCGTTGTTCGAATTCGTTGTTCGATTTCGTTGTTGGATTTCGTTGTTCGATTTCGTTGTTCGATTTCGTTGTTCGATTTCGTTGTTGGATTTCGTTGTTCGATTTCGAAGTTCGATTTCGTTGTTCGATTCGTTATTCGATTTCGTTGTTCGATTTCGTTGTTCGATTTCGTTGTTCGATTTCGTTGTTCGATCTCGTTGTCCGATTCCTTTGTTCGATTTCGTTGTTCGTTTTCGTTGTTCGATATTGTTGTATGATTTCGTGGTTCGATTTCGTTGTTCGATTGCGTCGTTCCATTTCGTTGTTCTATTTCGTGGTTCGATTTCGTGGTTTCAGTTTGTTGTTCGATTTCGATTTCGCTGTTCGATTTCGAAGTTGGATTTCGTTGTTCTATTTCGTGGTTCGATTTCGTGGTTTCAGTTTGTTGTTCGATTTCGATTTCGCTGTTCGATTTCGAAGTTGGATTTCGTTGTTCTATTTCGTTGTTCTTATTCGTTGTTCGATTTCGCTGTTCGATTTCGTTGTTCGATTTCGTTGTTCGATTCGTTATTCGATTTCGTTGTTCGATTTCGTTGTTCGATTTCGTTGTTAGATTTCGTTGTTCGTTGTTAGATTTCGTTGTTCGATTTCGTTGTCTGATTCCGTTGTTCGATTTCGTTGTTCGATTTCGTTGTTCCATTTCGTTGTTCGATTTCGTTGTTCGATTTCGTTGTTCGATTTCGTTGTTCGATTTCGTTGTTCGAATTCGTTGTTCGAATTCGTTGTTCGAATTCGTTGTTCGAATTCGTTGTTCGAATTCGTTGTTCGATTTCGTTGTTCGATTTCGTTGTTCGATTTCGTTGTTCGATTTCGTTGTTGGATTTCGTTGTTCGATTTCGAAGTTTGATTTCGTTGTTCGATTTCGTTGTTCGATTTCGTTGTTCTATTTCGTTGTTCTAATTCGTTGTTCGATTTCGTTGTACGATTTCGTTGTTCGATTCGTTATTCGATTTCGTTGTTCGATTTCGTTGTTCGATTTCGTTGTTCGATTTCGTTGTTCGATCTCGTTGTCCGATTCCTTTGTTCGATTTCGTTGTTCGTTTTCGTTGTTCGATATTGTTGTATGATTTCGTGGTTCGATTTCGTTGTTCGATTGCGTCGTTCCATTTCGTTGTTCTATTTCGTGGTTCGATTTCGTGGTTTCAGTTTGTTGTTCGATTTCGATTTCGCTGTTCGATTTCGAAGTTGGATTTCGTTGTTCTATTTCGTTGTTCTTATTCGTTGTTCGATTTCGTTGTTCGATTTCGTTGTTCGATTTCGTTGTTCGATTCGTTATTCGATTTCGTTGTTCGATTTCTTGTTCGATTTCGTTGTTCCATTACGTTATTCGATTTCGTTGTTCGATTTCGTTGTTAGATTTCGTTGTTCGTTGTTAGATTTTGTTGTTCGATTTCGTTGTCTGATTCCGTTGTTCGATTTCGTTGTTCGTTTTCGTTGTTCGATATTGTTGTATGATTTCGTGGTTCGATTTCGTTGTTCGATTGCGTCGTTCCATTTCGTTGTTCTATTTCGTGGTTCGATTTCGTGGTTTCAGTTTGTTGTTCGATTTCGATTTCGCTGTTTGATTTCGAAGTTGGATTTCGTTGTTCTATTTCGTGGTTCGATTTCGTGGTTTCAGTTTGTTGTTCGATTTCGATTTCGCTGTTCGATTTCGAAGTTGGATTTCGTTGTTCTATTTCGTTGTTCTTATTCGTTGTTCGATTTCGTTGTTCGATTTCGTTGTTCGATTTCGTTGTTCGATTTCGTTGTTCGATTCGTTATTCGATTTCGTTGTTCGATTTCTTGTTCGATTTCGTTGTTCCATTACGTTATTCGATTTCGTTGTTCGATTTCGTTGTTAGATTTCGTTGTTCGTTGTTAGATTTCGTTGTTCGATTTCGTTGTCTGATTCCGTTGTTCGATTTCGTTGTTCGTTTTCGTTGTTCGATATTGTTGTATGATTTCGTGGTTCGATTTCGTTGTTCGATTTCGTTGTTCCATTTCGTTGTTCGATGTCGTTGTTCGAATTCGTTGTTCGATTTCGTTGTTGGATTTCGTTGTTCGATTTCGTTGTTCGATTTCGTTGTTCGATTTCGTTGTTGGATTTCGTTGTTCGATTTCGAAGTTCGATTTCGTTGTTCGATTCGTTATTCGATTTCGTTGTTCGATTTCGTTGTTCGATTTCGTTGTTCGATTTCGTTGTTCGATCTCGTTGTCCGATTCCTTTGTTCGATTTCGTTGTTCGTTTTCGTTGTTCGATATTGTTGTATGATTTCGTGGTTCGATTTCGTTGTTCGATTGCGTCGTTCCATTTCGTTGTTCTATTTCGTGGTTCGATTTCGTGGTTTCAGTTTGTTGTTCGATTTCGATTTCGCTGTTCGATTTCGAAGTTGGATTTCGTTGTTCTATTTCGTGGTTCGATTTCGTGGTTTCAGTTTGTTGTTCGATTTCGATTTCGCTGTTCGATTTCGAAGTTGGATTTCGTTGTTCTATTTCGTTGTTCTTATTCGTTGTTCGATTTCGCTGTTCGATTTCGTTGTTCGATTTCGTTGTTCGATTTGTTATTCGATTTCGTTGTTCGATTTCTTGTTCGATTTCGTTGTTCCATTACGTTATTCGATTTCGTTGTTCGATTTCGTTGTTCGATTTCGTTGTTAGATTTCGTTGTTCGTTGTTAGATTTCGTTGTTCGATTTCGTTGTCTGATTCCGTTGTTCGATTTCGTTGTTCGATTTCGTTGTTCCATTTCGTTGTTCGATTTCGTTGTTCGATTTCGTTGTTCGATTTCGTTGTTCGATTTCGTTGTTCGAATTCGTTGTTCGAATTCGTTGTTCGAATTCGTTGTTCGAATTCGTTGTTCGAATTCGTTGTTCGATTTCGTTGTTCGATTTCGTTGTTCGATTTCGTTGTTCGATTTCGTTGTTCGATTTCGTTGTTCGATTTCGAAGTTTGATTTCGTTGTTCGATTTCGTTGTTCGATTTCGTTGTTCGATTTCGTTGTTCGATTTCGTTGTTCGATTTCGTTGTTCGATTTCGTTGTTCGATTTCGTTGTTCGATTTCGTTGTTCGATTTCGTTGTTCGATTTCGTTGTTCGATTTCGTTGTTCGATTTCGTTGTTCGAATTCGTTGTTCGAATTCGTTGTTCGATTTCTTTGTTCGATTTCGTTGTTCGATTTCGTTGTTCGATTTCGTTGTTCGATTTAGTTGTTCGATTTCGTTGTTCGATTTCGTTCGAATTCGTTGTTCGATTTCGTTGTTCGAATTCGTTGTTCGATTTCGTTGTTCGATTTCGTTGTTCGATTTCGTTGTTCGATTTCGTTGTTCGATTTCGTTGTTTGAATTCGTGTTCGATTTCGTTGATCGATTTCGTTGTTCGATTTTCTTTGTTCGATTTGATTGTTCGATTTCGTTGATCGATTTCGTTTTTCGATTTCGTTGTTCGATTTCGTTGTTCGATTTCGTTGTTCGATTTCGTGGTTCGAATTCGTTGTTCGAATTCGTTGTTAGATTTCGTTGTTCGTTGTTAGATTTCGTTGTTCTTTGTTCGATTTCGTGGTTCGAATTCGTTGTTCGATTTCGTTGTTCGATTTCGTTGTTCGATTTCTTTGTTCGATTTCGTTGTTCGATGTCGTTGTTCGAATTCGTTGTTCGAATTCTTTGTTCGATTTCGTTGTTCGATTTCGTTGTTCGATTTCGTTGTTCGATTTCGTTGTTCGATTTCGTTGTTCGATTTCGTTGTTCGATTTCGTTGTTCGATTTCGTTGTTCGATTTCGTTGTTCGATTTCGTTGTTCGATTTCGTTGTTCGATTTCGTTGTTCGATTTCGTTGTTCGATTTCGTTGTTCGATTTCGAAGTTCGATTTCGTTGTTCGATTTCGTTGTTCGATTTCGTTGTTCGATTTCGTTGTTCGATTTCTTTGTTCGATTTCGTTGTTCGATGTCGTTGTTCGAATTCGTTGTTCGAATTCTTTGTTCGATTTTGTTGTTCGATTTCGTTGTTCGATTTCGTTGTTCGATTTCGTTGTTCGATTTCGTTGTTCGATTTCGTTGTTCGATTTCGTTGTTCGATTTAGTTGTTCGATTTCGTTGTTCGATTTCGTTGTTCGATTTCGTTGTTCGATTTCGTTGTTCGATTTCGTTGTTCGATTTCGTTATTCGATTTTGAAGTTCGATTTCGTTGTTCGATTTCGTTGTTCGATTTCGTTGTTCCATTTCGTTGTTCGATTTCGTTGTCCGATTCCGTTGTTCGATTTCGTTGTTTGTTTTCGTTGTTCGATTTCGTTGTTCGATTGCGTTGTTCCATTTCGTTGTTCTATTTCGTGGTTTGATTTCGTGGTTTCAGTTTGTTGTTCGATTTCGATTTCGCTGTTCGATTTCGAAGTTGGATTTTGTTGTCCTATTTCGTTGTTCTAATTCGTTGTTCGATTTCGTTGTTCGATTTCGTTGTTCGAATTCGTTGTTCGAATTCGTTGTTCGAATTCGTTGTTCGAATTCGTTGTTCGATTTCGTATTCGTTGTTCGATTTCGTTGTTCTAATTCGTTGTTCGATTTCGTTGTTCGATTTCGTTGTTCGATTTCGTTGTTCGATTTCGTTGTTCGATTGCGTTGTTCGATTTCGTTGTTCGATTTCGTTGTTCGATTTCGTTGTTCGATTTCGTTCGATTTCGTTGTTCGAATTCGTTGTTCGATTTCGTTGTTCGAATTCGTTGTTCGATTTCGTTGTTCGATTTCGTTGTTCGATTTCGTTGTTCGATTTCGTTGTTCGATTTCGTTGTTCGATTTCGTTGTTCGATTTCGTTGTTCGATTTTGAAGTTCGATTTCGTTGTTCAATTTCGTTGTTCGATTTCGTTGTTCGATTTCGTTGTTCGATATCGTTGTCCGATTCCGTTGTTCGATTTCGTTGTTCGTTTTCGTTGTTCGATATTGTTGTATGATTTCGTGGTTCGATTTCGTTGTTCGATTGCGTTGTTCCATTTCGTTGTTCTATTTCGTGGTTCGATTTCGTGGTTTCAGTTTGTTGTTCGATTTCAATTTCGCTGTTCGATTTCGAAGTTGGATTTCGTTGTTCAATTTCGTTGATCTAATTCGTTGTTCGATTTCGTTGTTCGATTTCGTTGTTCGATTTCGTTGTTCGATTCGTTATTCGATTTCGTTGTTCGATTTCGTTGTTCGATTTCGTTGTTCGATTTCGTTGTTCGATTTCGTTGTCCGATTCCGTTGTTCGATTTCGTTGTTCGTTTTCGTTGTTCGATATTGTTGTATGATTTCGTGGTTCGATTTCGTTGTTCGTTTTCGTTGTTCGATTCGTTATTCGATTTCGTTGTTCGATTTCGTTGTTCGATTTCGTTGTTCCATTTCGTTGTTCGATTTCGTTGTTCGATTTCGTTGTTCGATTTCGTTGTTCGATTTCGTTGTTCGATTTCGTTGTTAGATTTCGTTGTTCGTTGTTAGATTTCGTTGTTCGATTTCGTTGTTCGATTTCGAAGTTCGATTTCGTTGTTCGATTTCGTTGTTCGATTTCGTTGTTCGATTTCGTTGTTCGATTTTGTTGTTCGATTTCGTTGTTCGATTTCGTTGTTCGATTTCGTTGTTCGATTTCGAAGTTCGATTTCGTTTTTCGATTTTGTTGTTCGATGTCGTTGTTCGAATTCGTTGTTCGAATTCGTTGTTCGATTTCGTTCGATTTCGTTGTTCGATTTCGTTGTTCGATTTTGTTGTTCGATTTCGTTGTTCGATTTCGTTGTTCGATTTCGTTGTTCGATTTCGTTGTTCCATTTCGTTGTTCGATTTCGTTGTTCGATTTCGTTGTTCGATTTCGTTGTTCGATTTCGTTGTTCGATTTCGTTGTTAGATTTCGTTGTTCGTTGTTAGATTTCGTTGTTCGATTTCGTTGTTCGATTTCGTTGTTCGATTTCGTTGTTCGATTTCGTTGTTCGATTTCGTTGTTCGATTTCGTTGTTCGATTTTGTTGTTCGATTTCGTTGTTCGATTTCGTTGTTCGATTTCGTTGTTCGATTTCGAAGTTCGATTTCGTTTTTCGATTTTGTTGTTCGATGTCGTTGTTCGAATTCGTTGTTCGAATTCGTTGTTCGATTTCGTTGTTCGATTTCGTTGTTCGATTTCGTTGTTCGATTTCGTTGTTCGATTTTGTTGTTCGATTTCGTTGTTCGATTTCGTTGTTCGATTTCGTTGTTCGATTTCGTTGTTCGATTTCGTTGTTCGATTTTGAAGTTCGATTTCGTTGTTCGATTTCGTTGTTCGATTTCGTTGTTCGATTTCGTTGTTCGATATCGTTGTCCGATTTCGTTGTTCGATTTCGTTGTTCGTTTTCGTTGTTCGATATTGTTGTATGATTTTGAAGTTCGATTTCGTTGTTCGATTTCGTTGTTCGATTTCGTTGTTCGATTTCGTTGTTCGATATCGTTGTCCGATTCCGTTGTTCGATTTCGTTGTTCGTTTTCGTTGTTCGATATTGTTGTATGATTTCGTGGTTCGATTTCGTTGTTCGATTGCGTTGTTCCATTTCGTTGTTCTATTTCGTGGTTCGATTTCGTGGTTTCAGTTTGTTGTTCGATTTCGATTTCGTTGTTCGATTTCGTTGTTCGATTCGTTATTCGATTTCGTTGTTCGATTTCGTTGTTCGATTTCGTTGTTCCATTTCGTTGTTCGATTTCGTTGTTCGATTTCGTTGTTCGATTTCGTTGTTCGATTTCGTTGTTCGATTTCGTTGTTAGATTTCGTTGTTCGTTGTTAGATTTCGTTGTTCGATTTCGTTGTTCGATTTCGTTGTTCGATTTCGTTGTTAGATTTCGTTGTTCGTTGTTAGATTTCGTTGTTCGTTGTTAGATTTCGTTGTTCGATTTCGTTGTTCGATTTCGTTGTTCCATTTCGTTGTTCGATTTCGTTGTTCGATTTCGTTGTTCGATTTCGTTGTTCGATTTCGTTGTTCGATTTCGTTGTTAGATTTCGTTGTTCGATTTCGTTGTTCGATTTCGTTGTTCGATTTCGTTGTTCGATTTCGTTGTTCGATTTCGTTGTTCGATTTCGTTGTTCGATTTCGTTGTTCGATTTCGTTGTTCAATTTCGTTGTTCGATTTCGTTGTTCGATTTCGTTGTTCGATTTCGTTGTTCGATTTCGTTGTTCGATTTCGAAGTTCGATTTCGTTGTTCGATTTCGTTGTTCGATTTCGTTGTTCGATTTCGTTGTTCGATTTCGTTGTTCGATTTCGTTGTTCGATTTCGTTGTTCGATTTCGTTGTTCGATTTCGTTGTTCGATTTCGTTGTTCGATTTCGTTGTTCGATTTCGTTGTTCGATTTCGTTGTTCGATTTCGAAGTTCGCTTTCGAAGTTCGCTTACGTTGTTCGATTTCGTTGTTCGATTTCGTTGTTCGATTTCGTTGTTCGATTTCGTTGTTCGATTTCGTTGTTCGATTTCGTTGTTCGATTTCGTTGTTCGATTTCGTTGTTCGATTTCGTTGTTCCATTTCGTTGATCGATTTCGTTGTTCGATTTTCTTTGTTCGATTTCGTTGTTCGATTTCGTTGTTCGATTTCGTTGTTCGATTTCGTTGTTCGATTTCGTGGTTCGAATTCGTTGTTCGAATTCGTTGTTCGATTTCGTTGTTCGATTTCGTTGTTCGATTTCGTTGTTCGATTTCGTTGTTCGATTTCGTTGTTCGATTTCGTTGTTCGTTGTTAGATTTCGTTGTTCGATTTCGTTGTCCGATTCCGTTGTTCGATTTCGTTGTTCGTTTTCGTTGTTCGATATTGTTGTATGATTTCGTGGTTCGATTTCGTTGTTCGATTGCGTTGTTCCATTTCGTTGTTCTATTTCGTGGTTCGATTTCGTGGTTTCAGTTTGTTGTTCGATTTCGATTTCGCTGTTCGATTTCGAAGTTGGATTTCGTTGTTCTATTTCGTTGTTCTAATTCGTTGTTCGATTTCGTTGTTCGATTTCGTTGTTCGATTCGTTATTCGACTTCGTTGTTCGATTTCGTTGTTCGATTTCGTTGTTCGATTTCGTTGTTCGATCTCGTTGTCCGATTCCTTTGTTCGATTTCGTTGTTCGTTTTCGTTGTTCGATATTGTTGTATGATTTCGTGGTTCGATTTCGTTGTTCGATTGCGTCGTTCCATTTCGTTGTTCTATTTCGTGGTTCGATTTCGTGGTTTCAGTTTGTTGTTCGATTTCGATTTCGCTGTTCGATTTCGAAGTTGGATTTCGTTGTTCTATTTCGTTGTTCTTATTCGTTGTTCGATTTCGTTGTTCGATTTCGTTGTTCGATTTCGTTGTTCGATTCGTTATTCGATTTCGTTGTTCGATTTCTTGTTCGATTTCGTTGTTCCATTACGTTATTCGATTTCGTTGTTCGATTTCGTTGTTAGATTTCGTTGTTCGTTGTTAGATTTTGTTGTTCGATTTCGTTGTCTGATTCCGTTGTTCGATTTCGTTGTTCGTTTTCGTTGTTCGATATTGTTGTATGATTTCGTGGTTCGATTTCGTTGTTCGATTGCGTCGTTCCATTTCGTTGTTCTATTTCGTGGTTCGATTTCGTGGTTTCAGTTTGTTGTTCGATTTCGATTTCGCTGTTCGATTTCGAAGTTGGATTTCGTTGTTCTATTTCGTGGTTCGATTTCGTGGTTTCAGTTTGTTGTTCGATTTCGATTTCGCTGTTCGATTTCGAAGTTGGATTTCGTAGTTCTATTTCGTTGTTCTTATTCGTTGTTCGATTTCGTTGTTCGATTTCGTTGTTCGATTTCGTTGTTCGATTTCGTTGTTCGATTCGTTATTCGATTTCGTTGTTCGATTTCTTGTTCGATTTCGTTGTTCCATTACGTTATTCGATTTCGTTGTTCGATTTCGTTGTTAGATTTCGTTGTTCGTTGTTAGATTTCGTTGTTCGATTTCGTTGTCTGATTCCGTTGTTCGATTTCGTTGTTCGTTTTCGTTGTTCGATATTGTTGTATGATTTCGTGGTTCGATTTCGTTGTTCGATTTCGTTGTTCCATTTCGTTGTTCGATGTCGTTGTTCGATTTCGTTGTTCGATTTCGTTGTTCGATTTCGTTGTTCGATTTCGTTGTTCGATTTCGTTGTTGGATTTCGTTGTTCGATTTCGAAGTTCGATTTCGTTGTTCGATTCGTTATTCGATTTCGTTGTTCGATTTCGTTGTTCGATTTCGTTGTTCGATTTCGTTGTTCGATCTCGTTGTCCGATTCCTTTGTTCGATTTCGTTGTTCGTTTTCGTTGTTCGATATTGTTGTATGATTTCGTGGTTCGATTTCGTTGTTCGATTGCGTCGTTCCATTTCGTTGTTCTATTTCGTGGTTCGATTTCGTGGTTTCAGTTTGTTGTTCGATTTCGATTTCGCTGTTCGATTTCGAAGTTGGATTTCGTTGTTCTATTTCGTTGTTCTTATTCGTTTTTCGATTTCGTTGTTCGATTTCGTTGTTCGATTTCGTTGTTCGATTCGTTATTCGATTTCGTTGTTCGATTTCTTGTTCGATTTCGTTGTTCCATTACGTTATTCGATTTCGTTGTTCGATTTCGTTGTTCGATTTCGTTGTTAGATTTCGTTGTTCGTTGTTAGATTTCGTTGTTCGATTTCGTTGTCTGATTCCGTTGTTCGATTTCGTTGTTCGATTTCGTTGTTCCATTTCGTTGTTCGAGTTCGTTGTTCGATTTCGTTGTTCGATTTCGTTGTTCGATTTCGTTGTTCGAATTCGTTGTTCGAATTCGTTGTTCGAATTCGTTGTTCGAATTCGTTGTTCGAATTCGTTGTTCGATTTCGTTGTTCGATTTCGTTGTTCGATTTCGTTGTTCGATTTCGTTGTTCGATTTCGTTGTTCGATTTCGTTGTTCGATTTCGTTGTTCGATTTCGAAGTTCGATTTCGTTGTTCGATTTCGTTGTTCGATTTCGTTGTTCGATTTCGTTGTTCGATTTCGTTGTTCGATTTCTTTGTTCGATTTCGTTGTTCGATGTCGTTGTTCGAATTCGTTGTTCGAATTCTTTGTTCGATTTTGTTGTTCGATTTCGTTGTTCGATTTCGTTGTTCGATTTCGTTGTTCGATTTCGTTGTTCGATTTAGTTGTTCGATTTAGTTGTTCGATTTCGTTGTTCGATTTCGTTGTTCGATTTCGTTGTTCGATTTCGTTGTTCGATTTCGTTATTCGATTTTGAAGTTCGATTTCGTTGTTCGATTTCGTTGTTCGATTTCGTTGATCGATTTCGTTGTTCGATTTTCTTTGTTCGATTTGATTGTTCGATTTCGTTGATCGATTTCGTTTTTCGATTTCGTTGTTCGATTTCGTTGTTCGATTTCATTGTTCGATTTCGTGGTTCGAATTCGTTGTTCGAATTCGTTGTTAGATTTCGTTGTTCGTTGTTAGATTTCGTTGTTCTTTGTTCGATTTCGTGGTTCGAATTCGTTGTTCGATTTCGTTATTCGATTTCGTTGTTCGATTTCGTTGTTCGATTTCGTTGTTCGATTTCGTTGTTCGATTTCGTTGTTCGATTTCGTTGTTCGATTTCGTTGTTCGATTTCGTTGTTCGATTTCGTTGTTCGATTTCGTTGTTCGATTTCGTTGTTCGATTTCGAAGTTCGATTTCGTTCGATTTCGTTGTTCGATTTCGTTGTTCGATTTCGTTGTTCGATTTCGTTGTTCGATTTCGTTGTTCGATTTCGTTGTTCGATTTCGTTGTTCGAATTCGTTGTTCGAATTCGTTGTTCGAATTCGTTGTTCGAATTCGTTGTTCGATTTCGTTGTTCGATTCGTTGTTCGATTTCGTTGTTCTAATTCGTTGTTCGATTTCGTTGTTCGATTTCGTTGTTCGATTTCGTTGTTCGATTGCGTTGTTCGATTTCGTTGTTCGATTTCGTTGTTCGATTTCGTTGTTCGATTTCGTTCGATTTCGTTGTTCGAATTCGTTGTTCGATTTCGTTGTTCGAATTCGTTGTTCGATTTCGTTGTTCGATTTCGTTGTTCGATTTCGTTGTTCGATTTCGTTGTTCGATTTCGTTGTTCGATTTTGAAGTTCGATTTCGTTGTTCAATTTCGTTGTTCGATTTCGTTGTTCGATTTCGTTGTTCGATTTCGTTGTTCGATATCGTTGTCCGATTCCGTTGTTCGATTTCGTTGTTCGTTTTCGTTGTTCGATATTGTTGTATGATTTCGTGGTTCGATTTCGTTGTTCGATTGCGTTGTTCCATTTCGTTGTTCTATTTCGTGGTTCGATTTCGTGGTTTCAGTTTGTTGTTCGATTTCAATTTCGCTGTTCGATTTCGAAGTTGGATTTCGTTGTTCAATTTCGTTGATCTAATTCGTTGTTCGATTTCGTTGTTCGATTTCGTTGTTCGATTTCGTTGTTCGATTCGTTATTCGATTTCGTTGTTCGATTTCTTTGTTCGATTTCGTTGTTCGATTTCGTTGTTCGATTTCGTTGTCCGATTCCGTTGTTCGATTTCGTTGTTCGTTTTCGTTGTTCGATATTGTTGTATGATTTCGTGGTTCGATTTCGTTGTTCGATTGCGTTGTTCCATTTCGTTGTTCTATTTCGTGGTTCGATTTCGTGGTTTCAGTTTGTTGTTCGATTTCGATTTCGCTGTTCGATTTCGAAGTTGGATTTCGTTGTTCTATTTCGTTGTTCTAATTCGTTGTTCGATTTCGTTGTTCGATTTCGTTGTTCGATTTCGTTTTTCGATTCGTTATTCGATTTCGTTGTTCGATTTCGTTGTTCGATTTCGTTGTTCCATTTCGTTGTTCGATTTCGTTGTTCGATTTCGTTGTTCGATTTCGTTGTTCGATTTCGTTGTTCGATTTCGTTGTTAGATTTCGTTGTTCGTTGTTAGATTTCGTTGTTCGATTTCGTTGTTCGATTTCGAAGTTCGATTTCGTTGTTCGATTTCGTTGTTCGATTTCGTTGTTCGATTTCGTTGTTCGATTTCGTTGTTCGATTTCGTTGTTCGATTTCGTTGTTCGATTTCGTTGTTCGATTTCGTTGTTCGATTTTGTTGTTCGATTTCGTTGTTCGATTTCGTTGTTCGATTTCGTTGTTCGATTTCGAAGTTCGATTTCATTTTTCGATTTTGTTGTTCGATGTCGTTGTTCGAATTCGTTGTTCGAATTCGTTGTTCGATTTCGTTGTTCGATTTCGTTGTTCGATTTCGTTGTTCGATTTCGTTGTTCGATTTTGTTGTTCGATTTCGTTGTTCGATTTCGTTGTTCGATTTCGTTGTTCGATTTCGTTGTTCGATTTCGTTGTTCGATTTTGAAGTTCGATTTCGTTGTTCGATTTCGTTGTTCGATTTCGTTGTTCGATTTCGTTGTTCGATATCGTTGTCCGATTTCGTTGTTCGTTTTCGTTGTTCGATATTGTTGTATGATTTTGAAGTTCGATTTCGTTGTTCGATTTCGTTGTTCGATTTCGTTGTTCGATTTCGTTGTTCGATATCGTTGTCCGATTCCGTTGTTCGATTTCGTTGTTCGTTTTCGTTGTTCGATATTGTTGTATGATTTCGTGGTTCGATTTCGTTGTTCGATTGCGTTGTTCCATTTCGTTGTTCTATTTCGTGGTTCGATTTCGTGGTTTCAGTTTGTTGTTCGATTTCGATTTCGTTGTTCGATTTCGTTGTTCGATTCGTTATTCGATTTCGTTGTTCGATTTCGTTGTTCGATTTCGTTGTTCCATTTCGTTGTTCGATTTCGTTGTTCGATTTCGTTGTTCGATTTCGTTGTTCGATTTCGTTGTTCGATTTCGTTGTTAGATTTCGTTGTTCGTTGTTAGATTTCGTTGTTCGATTTCGTTGTTCGATTTCGTTGTTAGATTTCGTTGTTCGATTTCGTTGTTCGATTTCGTTGTTCGATTTCGTTGTTCGTTGTTAGATTTCGTTGTTCGATTTCGTTGTCCGATTCCGTTGTTCGATTTCGTTGTTCGTTTTCGTTGTTCGATATTGTTGTATGATTTCGTGGTTCGATTTCGTTGTTCGATTGCGTTGTTCCATTTCGTTGTTCTATTTCGTGGTTCGATTTCGTGGTTTCAGTTTGTTGTTCGATTTCGATTTCGCTGTTCGATTTCGAAGTTGGATTTCGTTGTTCTATTTCGTTGTTCTAATTCGTTGTTCGATTTCGTTGTTCGATTTCGTTGTTCGATTCGTTATTCGACTTCGTTGTTCGATTTCGTTGTTCGATTTCGTTGTTCGATTTCGTTGTTCGATCTCGTTGTCCGATTCCTTTGTTCGATTTCGTTGTTCGTTTTCGTTGTTCGATATTGTTGTATGATTTCGTGGTTCGATTTCGTTGTTCGATTGCGTCGTTCCATTTCGTTGTTCTATTTCGTGGTTCGATTTCGTGGTTTCAGTTTGTTGTTCGATTTCGATTTCGCTGTTCGATTTCGAAGTTGGATTTCGTTGTTCTATTTCGTTGTTCTTATTCGTTGTTCGATTTCGTTGTTCGATTTCGTTGTTCGATTTCGTTGTTCGATTCGTTATTCGATTTCGTTGTTCGATTTCTTGTTCGATTTCGTTGTTCCATTACGTTATTCGATTTCGTTGTTCGATTTCGTTGTTAGATTTCGTTGTTCGTTGTTAGATTTTGTTGTTCGATTTCGTTGTCTGATTCCGTTGTTCGATTTCGTTGTTCGTTTTCGTTGTTCGATATTGTTGTATGATTTCGTGGTTCGATTTCGTTGTTCGATTGCGTCGTTCCATTTCGTTGTTCTATTTCGTGGTTCGATTTCGTGGTTTCAGTTTGTTGTTCGATTTCGATTTCGCTGTTCGATTTCGAAGTTGGATTTCGTTGTTCTATTTCGTGGTTCGATTTCGTGGTTTCAGTTTGTTGTTCGATTTCGATTTCGCTGTTCGATTTCGAAGTTGGATTTCGTTGTTCTATTTCGTTGTTCTTATTCGTTGTTCGATTTCGTTGTTCGATTTCGTTGTTCGATTTCGTTGTTCGATTTCGTTGTTCGATTCGTTATTCGATTTCGTTGTTCGATTTCTTGTTCGATTTCGTTGTTCCATTACGTTATTCGATTTCGTTGTTCGATTTCGTTGTTAGATTTCGTTGTTCGTTGTTAGATTTCGTTGTTCGATTTCGTTGTCTGATTCCGTTGTTCGATTTCGTTGTTCGTTTTCGTTGTTCGATATTGTTGTATGATTTCGTGGTTCGATTTCGTTGTTCGATTTCGTTGTTCCATTTCGTTGTTCGATGTCGTTGTTCGAATTCGTTGTTCGATTTCGTTGTTCGATTTCGTTGTTCGATTTCGTTGTTCGATTTCGTTGTTCGATTTCGTTGTTGGATTTCGTTGTTCGATTTCGAAGTTCGATTTCGTTGTTCGATTTCGTTGTTCGATTGCGTTGTTCGATTTCGTTGTTCGATTTCGTTGTTCGATTTCGTTGTTCGATTTCGTTCGATTTCGTTGTTCGAATTCGTTGTTCGATTTCGTTGTTCGAATTCGTTGTTCGATTTCGTTGTTCGATTTCGTTGTTCGATTTCGTTGTTCGATTTCGTTGTTCGATTTCGTTGTTCGATTTCGTTGTTCGATTTTGAAGTTCGATTTCGTTGTTCAATTTCGTTGTTCGATTTCGTTGTTCGATTTCGTTGTTCGATTTCGTTGTTCGATATCGTTGTCCGATTCCGTTGTTCGATTTCGTTGTTCGTTTTCGTTGTTCGATATTGTTGTATGATTTCGTGGTTCGATTTCGTTGTTCGATTGCGTTGTTCCATTTCGTTGTTCTATTTCGTGGTTCGATTTCGTGGTTTCAGTTTGTTGTTCGATTTCGATTTCGCTGTTCGATTTCGAAGTTGGATTTCGTTGTTCTATTTCGTTGTTCTAATTCGTTGTTCGATTTCGTTGTTCGATTTCGTTGTTCGATTTCGTTTTTCGATTCGTTATTCGATTTCGTTGTTCGATTTCGTTGTTCGATTTCGTTGTTCCATTTCGTTGTTCGATTTCGTTGTTCGATTTCGTTGTTCGATTTCGTTGTTCGATTTCGTTGTTCGATTTCGTTGTTAGATTTCGTTGTTCGTTGTTAGATTTCGTTGTTCGATTTCGTTGTTCGATTTCGTTGTTCCATTTCGTTGTTCGATTTCGTTGTTCGATTTCGTTGTTCGATTTCGTTGTTCGATTTCGTTGTTCGATTCGTTATTCGATTTCGTTGTTCGATTTCTTTGTTCGATTTCGTTGTTCGATTTCGTTGTTCGATTTCGTTGTCCGATTCCGTTGTTCGATTTCGTTGTTCGTTTTCGTTGTTCGATATTGTTGTATGATTTCGTGGTTCGATTTCGTTGTTCGATTGCGTTGTTCCATTTCGTTGTTCTATTTCGTGGTTCGATTTCGTGGTTTCAGTTTGTTGTTCGATTTCGATTTCGCTGTTCGATTTCGAAGTTGGATTTCGTTGTTCTATTTCGTTGTTCTAATTCGTTGTTCGATTTCGTTGTTCGATTTCGTTGTTCGATTTCGTTGTTCGATTTCGTTGTTCGATTTCGTTGTTCGATTTCGTTGTTCGATTTCGTTGTTCGATTTTGTTGTTCGATTTCGTTGTTCGATTTCGTTGTTCGATTTCGTTGTTCGATTTCGTTGTTCGATTTCGTTGTTCGATTTTGAAGTTCGATTTCGTTGTTCGATTTCGTTGTTCGATTTCGTTGTTCGATTTCGTTGTTCGATATCGTTGTCCGATTTCGTTGTTCGTTTTCGTTGTTCGATATTGTTGTATGATTTTGAAGTTCGATTTCGTTGTTCGATTTCGTTGTTCGATTTCGTTGTTCGATTTCGTTGTTCGATATCGTTGTCCGATTCCGTTGTTCGATTTCGTTGTTCGTTTTCGTTGTTCGATATTGTTGTATGATTTCGTGGTTCGATTTCGTTGTTCGATTGCGTTGTTCCATTTCGTTGTTCTATTTCGTGGTTCGATTTCGTGGTTTCAGTTTGTTGTTCGATTTCGATTTCGTTGTTCGATTTCGTTGTTCGATTCGTTATTCGATTTCGTTGTTCGATTTCGTTGTTCGATTTCGTTGTTCCATTTCGTTGTTCGATTTCGTTGTTCGATTTCGTTGTTCGATTTCGTTGTTCGATTTCGTTGTTCGATTTCGTTGTTAGATTTCGTTGTTCGTTGTTAGATTTCGTTGTTCGATTTCGTTGTTCGATTTCGTTGTTAGATTTCGTTGTTCGATTTCGTTGTTCGATTTCGTTGTTCGATTTCGTTGTTCGTTGTTAGATTTCGTTGTTCGATTTCGTTGTCCGATTCCGTTGTTCGATTTCGTTGTTCGTTTTCGTTGTTCGATATTGTTGTATGATTTCGTGGTTCGATTTCGTTGTTCGATTGCGTTGTTCCATTTCGTTGTTCTATTTCGTGGTTCGATTTCGTGGTTTCAGTTTGTTGTTCGATTTCGATTTCGCTGTTCGATTTCGAAGTTGGATTTCGTTGTTCTATTTCGTTGTTCTAATTCGTTGTTCGATTTCGTTGTTCGATTTCGTTGTTCGATTCGTTATTCGACTTCGTTGTTCGATTTCGTTGTTCGATTTCGTTGTTCGATTTCGTTGTTCGATCTCGTTGTCCGATTCCTTTGTTCGATTTCGTTGTTCGTTTTCGTTGTTCGATATTGTTGTATGATTTCGTGGTTCGATTTCGTTGTTCGATTGCGTCGTTCCATTTCGTTGTTCTATTTCGTGGTTCGATTTCGTGGTTTCAGTTTGTTGTTCGATTTCGATTTCGCTGTTCGATTTCGAAGTTGGATTTCGTTGTTCTATTTCGTTGTTCTTATTCGTTGTTCGATTTCGTTGTTCGATTTCGTTGTTCGATTTCGTTGTTCGATTCGTTATTCGATTTCGTTGTTCGATTTCTTGTTCGATTTCGTTGTTCCATTACGTTATTCGATTTCGTTGTTCGATTTCGTTGTTAGATTTCGTTGTTCGTTGTTAGATTTTGTTGTTCGATTTCGTTGTCTGATTCCGTTGTTCGATTTCGTTGTTCGTTTTCGTTGTTCGATATTGTTGTATGATTTCGTGGTTCGATTTCGTTGTTCGATTGCGTCGTTCCATTTCGTTGTTCTATTTCGTGGTTCGATTTCGTGGTTTCAGTTTGTTGTTCGATTTCGATTTCGCTGTTCGATTTCGAAGTTGGATTTCGTTGTTCTATTTCGTGGTTCGATTTCGTGGTTTCAGTTTGTTGTTCGATTTCGATTTCGCTGTTCGATTTCGAAGTTGGATTTCGTTGTTCTATTTCGTTGTTCTTATTCGTTGTTCGATTTCGTTGTTCGATTTCGTTGTTCGATTTCGTTGTTCGATTTCGTTGTTCGATTCGTTATTCGATTTCGTTGTTCGATTTCTTGTTCGATTTCGTTGTTCCATTACGTTATTCGATTTCGTTGTTCGATTTCGTTGTTAGATTTCGTTGTTCGTTGTTAGATTTCGTTGTTCGATTTCGTTGTCTGATTCCGTTGTTCGATTTCGTTGTTCGTTTTCGTTGTTCGATATTGTTGTATGATTTCGTGGTTCGATTTCGTTGTTCGATTTCGTTGTTCCATTTCGTTGTTCGATGTCGTTGTTCGAATTCGTTGTTCGATTTCGTTGTTCGATTTCGTTGTTCGATTTCGTTGTTCGATTTCGTTGTTCGATTTCGTTGTTGGATTTCGTTGTTCGATTTCGAAGTTCGATTTCGTTGTTCGATTCGTTATTCGATTTCGTTGTTCGATTTCGTTGTTCGATTTCGTTGTTCGATTTCGTTGTTCGATCTCGTTGTCCGATTCCTTTGTTCGATTTCGTTGTTCGTTTTCGTTGTTCGATATTGTTGTATGATTTCGTGGTTCGATTTCGTTGTTCGATTGCGTCGTTCCATTTCGTTGTTCTATTTCGTGGTTCGATTTCGTGGTTTCAGTTTGTTGTTCGATTTCGATTTCGCTGTTCGATTTCGAAGTTGGATTTCGTTGTTCTATTTCGTTGTTCTTATTCGTTGTTCGATTTCGTTGTTCGATTTCGTTGTTCGATTTCGTTGTTCGATTCGTTATTCGATTTCGTTGTTCGATTTCTTGTTCGATTTCGTTGTTCCATTACGTTATTCGATTTCGTTGTTCGATTTCGTTGTTCGATTTCGTTGTTAGATTTCGTTGTTCGTTGTTAGATTTCGTTGTTCGATTTCGTTGTCTGATTCCGTTGTTCGATTTCGTTGTTCGATTTCGTTGTTCCATTTCGTTGTTCGAGTTCGTTGTTCGATTTCGTTGTTCGATTTCGTTGTTCGATTTCGTTGTTCGAATTCGTTGTTCGAATTCGTTGTTCGAATTCGTTGTTCGAATTCGTTGTTCGAATTCGTTGTTCGATTTCGTTGTTCGATTTCGTTGTTCGATTTCGTTGTTCGATTTCGTTGTTCGATTTCGTTGTTCGATTTCGTTGTTCGATTTCGTTGTTCGATTTCGAAGTTCGATTTCGTTGTTCGATTTCGTTGTTCGATTTCGTTGTTCGATTTCGTTGTTCGATTTCGTTGTTCGATTTCTTTGTTCGATTTCGTTGTTCGATGTCGTTGTTCGAATTCGTTGTTCGAATTCTTTGTTCGATTTTGTTGTTCGATTTCGTTGTTCGATTTCGTTGTTCGATTTCGTTGTTCGATTTCGTTGTTCGATTTAGTTGTTCGATTTAGTTGTTCGATTTCGTTGTTCGATTTCGTTGTTCGATTTCGTTGTTCGATTTCGTTATTCGATTTTGAAGTTCGATTTCGTTGTTCGATTTCGTTGTTCGATTTCGTTGATCGATTTCGTTGTTCGATTTTCTTTGTTCGATTTGATTGTTCGATTTCGTTGATCGATTTCGTTTTTCGATTTCGTTGTTCGATTTCGTTGTTCGATTTCATTGTTCGATTTCGTGGTTCGAATTCGTTGTTCGAATTCGTTGTTAGATTTCGTTGTTCGTTGTTAGATTTCGTTGTTCTTTGTTCGATTTCGTGGTTCGAATTCGTTGTTCGATTTCGTTATTCGATTTCGTTGTTCGATTTCGTTGTTCGATTTCGTTGTTCGATTTCGTTGTTCGATTTCGTTGTTCGATTTCGTTGTTCGATTTCGTTGTTCGATTTCGTTGTTCGATTTCGAAGTTCGATTTCGTTCGATTTCGTTGTTCGATTTCGTTGTTCGATTTCGTTGTTCGATTTCGTTGTTCGATTTCGTTGTTCGATTTCGTTGTTCGATTTCGTTGTTCGAATTCGTTGTTCGAATTCGTTGTTCGAATTCGTTGTTCGATTTCGTTGTTCGATTCGTTGTTCGATTTCGTTGTTCTAATTCGTTGTTCGATTTCGTTGTTCGATTTCGTTGTTCGATTTCGTTGTTCGATTGCGTTGTTCGATTTCGTTGTTCGATTTCGTTGTTCGATTTCGTTGTTCGATTTCGTTCGATTTCGTTGTTCGAATTCGTTGTTCGATTTCGTTGTTCGAATTCGTTGTTCGATTTCGTTGTTCGATTTCGTTGTTCGATTTCGTTGTTCGATTTCGTTGTTCGATTTCGTTGTTCGATTTCGTTGTTCGATTTTGAAGTTCGATTTCGTTGTTCAATTTCGTTGTTCGATTTCGTTGTTCGATTTCGTTGTTCGATTTCGTTGTTCGATATCGTTGTCCGATTCCGTTGTTCGATTTCGTTGTTCGTTTTCGTTGTTCGATATTGTTGTATGATTTCGTGGTTCGATTTCGTTGTTCGATTGCGTTGTTCCATTTCGTTGTTCTATTTCGTGGTTCGATTTCGTGGTTTCAGTTTGTTGTTCGATTTCAATTTCGCTGTTCGATTTCGAAGTTGGATTTCGTTGTTCAATTTCGTTGATCTAATTCGTTGTTCGATTTCGTTGTTCGATTTCGTTGTTCGATTTCGTTGTTCGATTCGTTATTCGATTTCGTTGTTCGATTTCTTTGTTCGATTTCGTTGTTCGATTTCGTTGTTCGATTTCGTTGTCCGATTCCGTTGTTCGATTTCGTTGTTCGTTTTCGTTGTTCGATATTGTTGTATGATTTCGTGGTTCGATTTCGTTGTTCGATTGCGTTGTTCCATTTCGTTGTTCTATTTCGTGGTTCGATTTCGTGGTTTCAGTTTGTTGTTCGATTTCGATTTCGCTGTTCGATTTCGAAGTTGGATTTCGTTGTTCTATTTCGTTGTTCTAATTCGTTGTTCGATTTCGTTGTTCGATTTCGTTGTTCGATTTCGTTTTTCGATTCGTTATTCGATTTCGTTGTTCGATTTCGTTGTTCGATTTCGTTGTTCCATTTCGTTGTTCGATTTCGTTGTTCGATTTCGTTGTTCGATTTCGTTGTTCGATTTCGTTGTTCGATTTCGTTGTTAGATTTCGTTGTTCGTTGTTAGATTTCGTTGTTCGATTTCGAAGTTCGATTTCGTTGTTCGATTTCGTTGTTCGATTTCGTTGTTCGATTTCGTTGTTCGATTTCGTTGTTCGATTTCGTTGTTCGATTTCGTTGTTCGATTTCGTTGTTCGATTTCGTTGTTCGATTTTGTTGTTCGATTTCGTTGTTCGATTTCGTTGTTCGATTTCGTTGTTCGATTTCGAAGTTCGATTTCATTTTTCGATTTTGTTGTTCGATGTCGTTGTTCGAATTCGTTGTTCGAATTCGTTGTTCGAATTCGTTGTTCGATTTCGTTGTTCGATTTCGTTGTTCGATTTCGTTGTTCGATTTTGTTGTTCGATTTCGTTGTTCGATTTCGTTGTTCGATTTCGTTGTTCGATTTCGTTGTTCGATTTCGTTGTTCGATTTTGAAGTTCGATTTCGTTGTTCGATTTCGTTGTTCGATTTCGTTGTTCGATTTCGTTGTTCGATATCGTTGTCCGATTTCGTTGTTCGTTTTCGTTGTTCGATATTGTTGTATGATTTTGAAGTTCGATTTCGTTGTTCGATTTCGTTGTTCGATTTCGTTGTTCGATATCGTTGTCCGATTCCGTTGTTCGATTTCGTTGTTCGTTTTCGTTGTTCGATATTGTTGTATGATTTCGTGGTTCGATTTCGTTGTTCGATTGCGTTGTTCCATTTCGTTGTTCTATTTCGTGGTTCGATTTCGTGGTTTCAGTTTGTTGTTCGATTTCGATTTCGTTGTTCGATTTCGTTGTTCGATTCGTTATTCGATTTCGTTGTTCGATTTCGTTGTTCGATTTCGTTGTTCCATTTCGTTGTTCGATTTCGTTGTTCGATTTCGTTGTTCGATTTCGTTGTTCGATTTCGTTGTTAGATTTCGTTGTTCGTTGTTAGATTTCGTTGTTCGATTTCGTTGTTCGATTTCGTTGTTAGATTTCGTTGTTCGTTGTTAGATTTCGTTGTTCGTTGTTAGATTTCGTTGTTCGATTTCGTTGTTCCATTTCGTTGTTCGATTTCGTTGTTCGATTTCGTTGTTCGATTTCGTTGTTCGATTTCGTTGTTCGATTTCGTTGTTCGATTTCGTTGTTCGATTTCGTTGTTTGATTTCGTTGTTCGATTTCGTTGTCCGTTTCCGTTGTTCGATTTCGTTGTTCGTTTTCGTTGTTCGATATTGTTGTATGATTTCGTGGTTCGATTTCGTTGTTCGATTGCGTTGTTCCATTTCGTTGTTCTATTTCGTGGTTCGATTTCGTTGTTCGATTTAGTTGTTCGATTTAGTTGTTCGATTTCGTTGTTCGATTTCGTTGTTCGATTTCGTTGTTCGATTTCGTTGTTCGATTTCGTTATTCGATTTTGAAGTTCGATTTCGTTGTTCGATTTCGTTGTTCGATTTCGTTGATCGATTTCGTTGTTCGATTTTCTTTGTTCGATTTGATTGTTCGATTTCATTGATCGATTTCGTTTTTCGTTTTCGTTGTTCGATTTCGTTGTTCGATTTCATTGTTCGATTTCGTGGTTCGAATTCGTTGTTCGAATTCGTTGTTAGATTTCGTTGTTCGTTGTTAGATTTCGTTGTTCTTTGTTCGATTTCGTGGTTCGAATTCGTTGTTCGATTTCGTTATTCGATTTCGTTGTTCGATTTCGTTGTTCGATTTCGTTGTTCGATTTCGTTGTTCGATTTCGTTGTTCGATTTCGTTGTTCGATTTCGTTGTTCGATTTCGTTGTTCGATTTCGTTGTTCGATTTCGAAGTTCGATTTCGTTCGATTTCGTTGTTCGATTTCGTTGTTCGATTTCGTTGTTCGATTTCGTTGTTCGATTTCGTTGTTCGATTTCGTTGTTCGATTTCGTTGTTCGAATTCGTTGTTCGAATTCGTTGTTCGAATTCGTTGTTCGAATTCGTTGTTCGATTTCGTTGTTCGATTCGTTGTTCGATTTCGTTGTTCTAATTCGTTGTTCGATTTCGTTGTTCGATTTCGTTGTTCGATTTCGTTGTTCGATTGCGTTGTTCGATTTCGTTGTTCGATTTCGTTGTTCGATTTCGTTGTTCGATTTCGTTCGATTTCGTTGTTCGAATTCGTTGTTCGATTTCGTTGTTCGAATTCGTTGTTCGATTTCGTTGTTCGATTTCGTTGTTCGATTTCGTTGTTCGATTTCGTTGTTCGATTTCGTTGTTCGATTTCGTTGTTCGATTTTGAAGTTCGATTTCGTTGTTCAATTTCGTTGTTCGATTTCGTTGTTCGATTTCGTTGTTCGATTTCGTTGTTCGATATCGTTGTCCGATTCCGTTGTTCGATTTCGTTGTTCGTTTTCGTTGTTCGATATTGTTGTATGATTTCGTGGTTCGATTTCGTTGTTCGATTGCGTTGTTCCATTTCGTTGTTCTATTTCGTGGTTCGATTTCGTGGTTTCAGTTTGTTGTTCGATTTCAATTTCGCTGTTCGATTTCGAAGTTGGATTTCGTTGTTCAATTTCGTTGATCTAATTCGTTGTTCGATTTCGTTGTTCGATTTCGTTGTTCGATTTCGTTGTTCGATTCGTTATTCGATTTCGTTGTTCGATTTCTTTGTTCGATTTCGTTGTTCGATTTCGTTGTTCGATTTCGTTGTCCGATTCCGTTGTTCGATTTCGTTGTTCGTTTTCGTTGTTCGATATTGTTGTATGATTTCGTGGTTCGATTTCGTTGTTCGATTGCGTTGTTCCATTTCGTTGTTCTATTTCGTGGTTCGATTTCGTGGTTTCAGTTTGTTGTTCGATTTCGATTTCGCTGTTCGATTTCGAAGTTGGATTTCGTTGTTCTATTTCGTTGTTCTAATTCGTTGTTCGATTTCGTTGTTCGATTTCGTTGTTCGATTTCGTTGTTCGATTTCGTTGTTCGATTTCGTTGTTCGATTTCGTTGTTCGATTTCGTTGTTCGATTTTGTTGTTCGATTTCGTTGTTCGATTTCGTTGTTCGATTTCGTTGTTCGATTTCGAAGTTCGATTTCATTTTTCGATTTTGTTGTTCGATGTCGTTGTTCGATTTCGTTGTTCGATTTCGTTGTTCGATTTCGTTGTTCGATTTCGTTGTTCGATTTCGTTGTTCGATTTCGTTGTTCGATTTTGTTGTTCGATTTCGTTGTTCGATTTCGTTGTTCGATTTCGTTGTTCGATTTCGAAGTTCGATTTCATTTTTCGATTTTGTTGTTCGATGTCGTTGTTCGAATTCGTTGTTCGAATTCGTTGTTCGATTTCGTTGTTCGATTTCGTTGTTCGATTTCGTTGTTCGATTTCGTTGTTCGATTTTGTTGTTCGATTTCGTTGTTCGATTTCGTTGTTCGATTTCGTTGTTCGATTTCGTTGTTCGATTTCGTTGTTCGATTTTGAAGTTCGATTTCGTTGTTCGATTTCGTTGTTCGATTTCGTTGTTCGATTTCGTTGTTCGATATCGTTGTCCGATTTCGTTGTTCGTTTTCGTTGTTCGATATTGTTGTATGATTTTGAAGTTCGATTTCGTTGTTCGATTTCGTTGTTCGATTTCGTTGTTCGATTTCGTTGTTCGATATCGTTGTCCGATTCCGTTGTTCGATTTCGTTGTTCGTTTTCGTTGTTCGATATTGTTGTATGATTTCGTGGTTCGATTTCGTTGTTCGATTGCGTTGTTCCATTTCGTTGTTCTATTTCGTGGTTCGATTTCGTGGTTTCAGTTTGTTGTTCGATTTCGATTTCGTTGTTCGATTTCGTTGTTCGATTCGTTATTCGATTTCGTTGTTCGATTTCGTTGTTCGATTTCGTTGTTCCATTTCGTTGTTCGATTTCGTTGTTCGATTTCGTTGTTCGATTTCGTTGTTCGATTTCGTTGTTCGATTTCGTTGTTAGATTTCGTTGTTCGTTGTTAGATTTCGTTGTTCGATTTCGTTGTTCGATTTCGTTGTTAGATTTCGTTGTTCGTTGTTAGATTTCGTTGTTCGTTGTTAGATTTCGTTGTTCGATTTCGTTGTTCCATTTCGTTGTTCGATTTCGTTGTTCGATTTCGTTGTTCGATTTCGTTGTTCGATTTCGTTGTTCGATTTCGTTGTTCGATTTCGTTGTTCGATTTCGTTGTTTGATTTCGTTGTTCGATTTCGTTGTCCGTTTCCGTTGTTCGATTTCGTTGTTCGTTTTCGTTGTTCGATATTGTTGTATGATTTCGTGGTTCGATTTCGTTGTTCGATTGCGTTGTTCCATTTCGTTGTTCTATTTCGTGGTTCGATTTCGTTGTTCGATTTAGTTGTTCGATTTAGTTGTTCGATTTCGTTGTTCGATTTCGTTGTTCGATTTCGTTGTTCGATTTCGTTGTTCGATTTCGTTATTCGATTTTGAAGTTCGATTTCGTTGTTCGATTTCGTTGTTCGATTTCGTTGATCGATTTCGTTGTTCGATTTTCTTTGTTCGATTTGATTGTTCGATTTCATTGATCGATTTCGTTTTTCGTTTTCGTTGTTCGATTTCGTTGTTCGATTTCATTGTTCGATTTCGTGGTTCGAATTCGTTGTTCGAATTCGTTGTTAGATTTCGTTGTTCGTTGTTAGATTTCGTTGTTCTTTGTTCGATTTCGTGGTTCGAATTCGTTGTTCGATTTCGTTATTCGATTTCGTTGTTCGATTTCGTTGTTCGATTTCGTTGTTCGATTTCGTTGTTCGATTTCGTTGTTCGATTTCGTTGTTCGATTTCGTTGTTCGATTTCGTTGTTCGATTTCGTTGTTCGATTTCGAAGTTCGATTTCGTTCGATTTCGTTGTTCGATTTCGTTGTTCGATTTCGTTGTTCGATTTCGTTGTTCGATTTCGTTGTTCGATTTCGTTGTTCGATTTCGTTGTTCGAATTCGTTGTTCGAATTCGTTGTTCGAATTCGTTGTTCGAATTCGTTGTTCGATTTCGTTGTTCGATTCGTTGTTCGATTTCGTTGTTCTAATTCGTTGTTCGATTTCGTTGTTCGATTTCGTTGTTCGATTTCGTTGTTCGATTGCGTTGTTCGATTTCGTTGTTCGATTTCGTTGTTCGATTTCGTTGTTCGATTTCGTTCGATTTCGTTGTTCGAATTCGTTGTTCGATTTCGTTGTTCGAATTCGTTGTTCGATTTCGTTGTTCGATTTCGTTGTTCGATTTCGTTGTTCGATTTCGTTGTTCGATTTCGTTGTTCGATTTCGTTGTTCGATTTTGAAGTTCGATTTCGTTGTTCAATTTCGTTGTTCGATTTCGTTGTTCGATTTCGTTGTTCGATTTCGTTGTTCGATATCGTTGTCCGATTCCGTTGTTCGATTTCGTTGTTCGTTTTCGTTGTTCGATATTGTTGTATGATTTCGTGGTTCGATTTCGTTGTTCGATTGCGTTGTTCCATTTCGTTGTTCTATTTCGTGGTTCGATTTCGTGGTTTCAGTTTGTTGTTCGATTTCAATTTCGCTGTTCGATTTCGAAGTTGGATTTCGTTGTTCAATTTCGTTGATCTAATTCGTTGTTCGATTTCGTTGTTCGATTTCGTTGTTCGATTTCGTTGTTCGATTCGTTATTCGATTTCGTTGTTCGATTTCTTTGTTCGATTTCGTTGTTCGATTTCGTTGTTCGATTTCGTTGTCCGATTCCGTTGTTCGATTTCGTTGTTCGTTTTCGTTGTTCGATATTGTTGTATGATTTCGTGGTTCGATTTCGTTGTTCGATTGCGTTGTTCCATTTCGTTGTTCTATTTCGTGGTTCGATTTCGTGGTTTCAGTTTGTTGTTCGATTTCGATTTCGCTGTTCGATTTCGAAGTTGGATTTCGTTGTTCTATTTCGTTGTTCTAATTCGTTGTTCGATTTCGTTGTTCGATTTCGTTGTTCGATTTCGTTTTTCGATTCGTTATTCGATTTCGTTGTTCGATTTCGTTGTTCGATTTCGTTGTTCCATTTCGTTGTTCGATTTCGTTGTTCGATTTCGTTGTTCGATTTCGTTGTTCGATTTCGTTGTTCGATTTCGTTGTTAGATTTCGTTGTTCGTTGTTAGATTTCGTTGTTCGATTTCGTTGTTCGATTTCGAAGTTCGATTTCGTTGTTCGATTTCGTTGTTCGATTTCGTTGTTCGATTTCGTTGTTCGATTTCGTTGTTCGATTTCGTTGTTCGATTTCGTTGTTCGATTTCGTTGTTCGATTTCGTTGTTCGATTTTGTTGTTCGATTTCGTTGTTCGATTTCGTTGTTCGATTTCGTTGTTCGATTTCGAAGTTCGATTTCATTTTTCGATTTTGTTGTTCGATGTCGTTGTTCGAATTCGTTGTTCGAATTCGTTGTTCGATTTCGTTGTTCGATTTCGTTGTTCGATTTCGTTGTTCGATTTCGTTGTTCGATTTTGTTGTTCGATTTCGTTGTTCGATTTCGTTGTTCGATTTCGTTGTTCGATTTCGTTGTTCGATTTCGTTGTTCGATTTTGAAGTTCGATTTCGTTGTTCGATTTCGTTGTTCGATTTCGTTGTTCGATTTCGTTGTTCGATATCGTTGTCCGATTTCGTTGTTCGTTTTCGTTGTTCGATATTGTTGTATGATTTTGAAGTTCGATTTCGTTGTTCGATTTCGTTGTTCGATTTCGTTGTTCGATTTCGTTGTTCGATATCGTTGTCCGATTCCGTTGTTCGATTTCGTTGTTCGTTTTCGTTGTTCGATATTGTTGTATGATTTCGTGGTTCGATTTCGTTGTTCGATTGCGTTGTTCCATTTCGTTGTTCTATTTCGTGGTTCGATTTCGTGGTTTCAGTTTGTTGTTCGATTTCGATTTCGTTGTTCGATTTCGTTGTTCGATTCGTTATTCGATTTCGTTGTTCGATTTCGTTGTTCGATTTCGTTGTTCCATTTCGTTGTTCGATTTCGTTGTTCGATTTCGTTGTTCGATTTCGTTGTTCGATTTCGTTGTTCGATTTCGTTGTTAGATTTCGTTGTTCGTTGTTAGATTTCGTTGTTCGATTTCGTTGTTCGATTTCGTTGTTAGATTTCGTTGTTCGTTGTTAGATTTCGTTGTTCGTTGTTAGATTTCGTTGTTCGATTTCGTTGTTCCATTTCGTTGTTCGATTTCGTTGTTCGATTTCGTTGTTCGATTTCGTTGTTCGATTTCGTTGTTCGATTTCGTTGTTCGATTTCGTTGTTCGATTTCGTTGTTTGATTTCGTTGTTCGATTTCGTTGTCCGATTCCGTTGTTCGATTTCGTTGTTCGTTTTCGTTGTTCGATATTGTTGTATGATTTCGTGGTTCGATTTCGTTGTTCGATTGCGTTGTTCCATTTCGTTGTTCTATTTCGTGGTTCGATTTCGTGGTTTCAGTTTGTTGTTCGATTTCGATTTCGCTGTTCGATTTCGAAGTTGGATTTCGTTGTTCTATTTCGTTGTTCTAATTCGTTGTTCGATTTCGTTGTTCGATTTCGTTGTTCGATTCGTTATTCGATTTCGTTGTTCGATTTCGTTGTTCGATTTCGTTGTTCGATTTCGTTGTTCGATTTCGTTGTTCGATTTCGTTGTTCGATTTCGTTGTTCGATTTCGTTGTTCGATTTCGTTGTTCGATTTCGTTGTTCGATTTCGTTGTTCGATTTCGTTGTTCGATTTCGTTGTTCGATTTCGAAGTTCGATTTCGTTGTTCGATTTCGTTGTTCGATTTCGTTGTTCGATTTCGTTGTTCGATTTCGTTGTTCGATTTCTTTGTTCGATTTCGTTGTTCGATGTCGTTGTTCGAATTCGTTGTTCGAATTCTTTGTTCGATTTTGTTGTTCGATTTCGTTGTTCGATTTCGTTGTTCGATTTCGTTGTTCGATTTCGTTGTTCGATTTAGTTGTTCGATTTAGTTGTTCGATTTCGTTGTTCGATTTCGTTGTTCGATTTCGTTGTTCGATTTCGTTGTTCGATTTCGTTATTCGATTTTGAAGTTCGATTTCGTTGTTCGATTTCGTTGTTCGATTTCGTTGTTCCATTTCGTTGTTCGATTTCGTTGTCAGATTCCGTTGTTCGATTTCGTTGTTCGTTTTCGTTGTTCGATTTCGTTGTTCGATTGCGTTGTTCCATTTCGTTGTTCTATTTCGTGGTTTGATTTCGTGGTTTCAGTTTGTTGTTCGATTTCGATTTCGCTGTTCGATTTCGAAGTTGGATTTTGTTGTCCTATTTCGTTGTTCTAATTCGTTGTTCGATTTCGTTGTCCGATTTCGTTGTTCGAATTCGTTGTTCGAATTCGTTGTTCGAATTCGTTGTTCGAATTCGTTGTTCCATTTCGTTGTTCGATTCGTTGTTCGATTTCGTTGTTCTAATTCGTTGTTCGATTTCGTTGTTCGATTTCGTTGTTCGATTTCGTTGTTCGATTGCGTTGTTCGATTTCGTTGTTCGATTTCGTTGTTCGATTTCGTTGTTCGATTTCGTTCGATTTCGTTGTTCGAATTCGTTGTTCGATTTCGTTGTTCGAATTCGTTGTTCGATTTCGTTGTTCGATTTCGTTGTTCGATTTCGTTGTTCGATTTCGTTGTTCGATTTCGTTGTTCGATTTTGAAGTTCGATTTCGTTGTTCAATTTCGTTGTTCGATTTCGTTGTTCGATTTCGTTGTTCGATTTCGTTGTTCGATTTCGTTGTTCGATATCGTTGTCCGATTCCGTTGTTCGATTTCGTTGTTCGTTTTCGTTGTTCGATATTGTTGTATGATTTCGTGGTTCGATTTCGTTGTTCGATTGCGTTGTTCCATTTCGTTGTTCTATTTCGTGGTTCGATTTCGTGGTTTCAGTTTGTTGTTCGATTTCAATTTCGCTGTTCGATTTCGAAGTTGGATTTCGTTGTTCAATTTCGTTGATCTAATTCGTTGTTCGATTTCGTTGTTCGATTTCGTTGTTCGATTTCGTTGTTCGATTCGTTATTCGATTTCGTTGTTCGATTTCGTTGTTCGATTTCGTTGTTCGATTTCGTTGTTCGATTTCGTTGTCCGATTCCGTTGTTCGATTTCGTTGTTCGTTTTCGTTGTTCGATATTGTTGTATGATTTCGTGGTTCGATTTCGTTGTTCGATTGCGTTGTTCCATTTCGTTGTTCTATTTCGTGGTTCGATTTCGTGGTTTCAGTTTGTTGTTCGATTTCGATTTCGCTGTTCGATTTCGAAGTTGGATTTCGTTGTTCTATTTCGTTGTTCTAATTCGTTGTTCGATTTCGTTGTTCGATTTCGTTGTTCGATTTCGTTTTTCGATTCGTTATTCGATTTCGTTGTTCGATTTCGTTGTTCGATTTCGTTGTTCCATTTCGTTGTTCGATTTCGTTGTTCGATTTCGTTGTTCGATTTCGTTGTTCGATTTCGTTGTTCGATTTCGTTGTTAGATTTCGTTGTTCGTTGTTAGATTTCGTTGTTCGATTTCGTTGTTCGATTTCGAAGTTCGATTTCGTTGTTCGATTTCGTTGTTCGATTTCGTTGTTCGATTTCGTTGTTCGATTTGTTCGATTTCGTTGTTCGATTTCGTTGTTCGATTTCGTTGTTCGATTTCGTTGTTCGATTTCGTTGTTCGATTTCGTTGTTCGATTTCGTTGTTCGATTTCGAAGTTCGATTTCATTTTTCGATTTTGTTGTTCGATGTCGTTGTTCGAATTCGTTGTTCGAATTCGTTGTTCGATTTCGTTGTTCGATTTCGTTGTTCGATTTCGTTGTTCGATTTCGTTGTTCGATTTTGTTGTTCGATTTCGTTGTTCGATTTCGTTGTTCGATTTCGTTGTTCGATTTCGTTGTTCGATTTCGTTGTTCGATTTTGAAGTTCGATTTCGTTGTTCGATTTCGTTGTTCGATTTCGTTGTTCGATTTCGTTGTTCGATATCGTTGTCCGATTTCGTTGTTCGATTTCGTTGTTCGTTTTCGTTGTTCGATATTGTTGTATGATTTTGAAGTTCGATTTCGTTGTTCGATTTCGTTGTTCGATTTCGTTGTTCGATTTCGTTGTTCGATATCGTTGTCCGATTCCGTTGTTCGATTTCGTTGTTCGTTTTCGTTGTTCGATATTGTTGTATGATTTCGTGGTTCGATTTCGTTGTTCGATTGCGTTGTTCCATTTCGTTGTTCTATTTCGTGGTTCGATTTCGTGGTTTCAGTTTGTTGTTCGATTTCGATTTCGTTGTTCGATTTCGTTGTTCGATTCGTTATTCGATTTCGTTGTTCGATTTCGTTGTTCGATTTCGTTGTTCCATTTCGTTGTTCGATTTCGTTGTTCGATTTCGTTGTTCGATTTCGTTGTTCGATTTCGTTGTTCGATTTCGTTGTTAGATTTCGTTGTTCGTTGTTAGATTTCGTTGTTCGATTTCGTTGTTCGATTTCGTTGTTCGATTTCGTTGTTAGATTTCGTTGTTCGTTGTTAGATTTCGTTGTTCGTTGTTAGATTTCGTTGTTCGATTTCGTTGTTCCATTTCGTTGTTCGATTTCGTTGTTCGATTTCGTTGTTCGATTTCGTTGTTCGATTTCGTTGTTCGATTTCGTTGTTAGATTTCGTTGTTCGATTTCGTTGTTCGATTTCGTTGTTCGATTTCGTTGTTCGATTTCGTTGTTCGATTTCGTTGTTCGATTTCGTTGTTCGATTTCGTTGTTAGATTTCGTTGTTCAATTTCGTTGTTCAATTTCGTTGTTCGATTTCGTTGTTCGATTTCGTTGTTCGATTTCGTTGTTCGATTTCGTTGTTCGATTTCGAAGTTCGATTTCGTTGTTCGATTTCGTTGTTCGATTTCGTTGTTCGATTTCGTTGTTCGATTTCGTTGTTCGATTTCGTTGTTCGATTTCGTTGTTCGATTTCGTTGTTAGATTTCGTTGTTCGTTGTTAGATTTCGTTGTTCGTTGTTAGATTTCGTTGTTCGATTTCGTTGTTCCATTTCGTTGTTCGATTTCGTTGTTCGATTTCGTTGTTCGATTTCGTTGTTCGATTTCGTTGTTCGATTTCGTTGTTCGATTTCGTTGTTCGATTTCGTTGTTTGATTTCGTTGTTCGATTTCGTTGTCCGATTCCGTTGTTCGATTTCGTTGTTCGTTTTCGTTGTTCGATATTGTTGTATGATTTCGTGGTTCGATTTCGTTGTTCGATTGCGTTGTTCCATTTCGTTGTTCTATTTCGTGGTTCGATTTCGTGGTTTCAGTTTGTTGTTCGATTTCGATTTCGCTGTTCGATTTCGAAGTTGGATTTCGTTGTTCTATTTCGTTGTTCTAATTCGTTGTTCGATTTCGTTGTTCGATTTCGTTGTTCGATTCGTTATTCGATTTCGTTGTTCGATTTCGTTGTTCGATTTCGTTGTTCGATTTCGTTGTTCGATTTCGTTGTTCGATTTCGTTGTTCGATTTCGTTGTTCGATTTCGTTGTTCGATTTCGTTGTTCGATTTCGTTGTTCGATTTCGTTGTTCGATTTCGTTGTTCGATTTCGTTGTTCGATTTCGAAGTTCGATTTCGTTGTTCGATTTCGTTGTTCGAT
Source organism: Neocrepidodera transversa (assembly GCA_963243735.1). Taxonomy (NCBI): domain Eukaryota; kingdom Metazoa; phylum Arthropoda; class Insecta; order Coleoptera; family Chrysomelidae; genus Neocrepidodera; species Neocrepidodera transversa. Next base: position 39,999,173 of record OY725337.1, on the reverse strand, counting down.
TTCGTTGTTCGATTTCGTTGTTCGATTTCGTTGTTCGATTTCTTTGTTCGATTTCGTTGTTCGATGTCGTTGTTCGAATTCGTTGTTCGAATTCTTTGTTCGATTTTGTTGTTCGATTTCGTTGTTCGATTTCGTTGTTCGATTTCGTTGTTCGATTTCGTTGTTCGATTTAGTTGTTCGATTTAGTTGTTCGATTTCGTTGTTCGATTTCGTTGTTCGATTTCGTTGTTCGATTTCGTTGTTCGATTTCGTTATTCGATTTTGAAGTTCGATTTCGTTGTTCGATTTCGTTGTTCGATTTCGTTGTTCCATTTCGTTGTTCGATTTCGTTGTCAGATTCCGTTGTTCGATTTCGTTGTTCGTTTTCGTTGTTCGATTTCGTTGTTCGATTGCGTTGTTCCATTTCGTTGTTCTATTTCGTGGTTTGATTTCGTGGTTTCAGTTTGTTGTTCGATTTCGATTTCGCTGTTCGATTTCGAAGTTGGATTTTGTTGTCCTATTTCGTTGTTCTAATTCGTTGTTCGATTTCGTTGTCCGATTTCGTTGTTCGAATTCGTTGTTCGAATTCGTTGTTCGAATTCGTTGTTCGAATTCGTTGTTCCATTTCGTTGTTCGATTCGTTGTTCGATTTCGTTGTTCTAATTCGTTGTTCGATTTCGTTGTTCGATTTCGTTGTTCGATTTCGTTGTTCGATTGCGTTGTTCGATTTCGTTGTTCGATTTCGTTGTTCGATTTCGTTGTTCGATTTCGTTCGATTTCGTTGTTCGAATTCGTTGTTCGATTTCGTTGTTCGAATTCGTTGTTCGATTTCGTTGTTCGATTTCGTTGTTCGATTTCGTTGTTCGATTTCGTTGTTCGATTTCGTTGTTCGATTTTGAAGTTCGATTTCGTTGTTCAATTTCGTTGTTCGATTTCGTTGTTCGATTTCGTTGTTCGATTTCGTTGTTCGATTTCGTTGTTCGATATCGTTGTCCGATTCCGTTGTTCGATTTCGTTGTTCGTTTTCGTTGTTCGATATTGTTGTATGATTTCGTGGTTCGATTTCGTTGTTCGATTGCGTTGTTCCATTTCGTTGTTCTATTTCGTGGTTCGATTTCGTGGTTTCAGTTTGTTGTTCGATTTCAATTTCGCTGTTCGATTTCGAAGTTGGATTTCGTTGTTCAATTTCGTTGATCTAATTCGTTGTTCGATTTCGTTGTTCGATTTCGTTGTTCGATTTCGTTGTTCGATTCGTTATTCGATTTCGTTGTTCGATTTCGTTGTTCGATTTCGTTGTTCGATTTCGTTGTTCGATTTCGTTGTCCGATTCCGTTGTTCGATTTCGTTGTTCGTTTTCGTTGTTCGATATTGTTGTATGATTTCGTGGTTCGATTTCGTTGTTCGATTGCGTTGTTCCATTTCGTTGTTCTATTTCGTGGTTCGATTTCGTGGTTTCAGTTTGTTGTTCGATTTCGATTTCGCTGTTCGATTTCGAAGTTGGATTTCGTTGTTCTATTTCGTTGTTCTAATTCGTTGTTCGATTTCGTTGTTCGATTTCGTTGTTCGATTTCGTTTTTCGATTCGTTATTCGATTTCGTTGTTCGATTTCGTTGTTCGATTTCGTTGTTCCATTTCGTTGTTCGATTTCGTTGTTCGATTTCGTTGTTCGATTTCGTTGTTCGATTTCGTTGTTCGATTTCGTTGTTAGATTTCGTTGTTCGTTGTTAGATTTCGTTGTTCGATTTCGTTGTTCGATTTCGAAGTTCGATTTCGTTGTTCGATTTCGTTGTTCGATTTCGTTGTTCGATTTCGTTGTTCGATTTGTTCGATTTCGTTGTTCGATTTCGTTGTTCGATTTCGTTGTTCGATTTCGTTGTTCGATTTCGTTGTTCGATTTCGTTGTTCGATTTCGTTGTTCGATTTCGAAGTTCGATTTCATTTTTCGATTTTGTTGTTCGATGTCGTTGTTCGAATTCGTTGTTCGAATTCGTTGTTCGATTTCGTTGTTCGATTTCGTTGTTCGATTTCGTTGTTCGATTTCGTTGTTCGATTTTGTTGTTCGATTTCGTTGTTCGATTTCGTTGTTCGATTTCGTTGTTCGATTTCGTTGTTCGATTTCGTTGTTCGATTTTGAAGTTCGATTTCGTTGTTCGATTTCGTTGTTCGATTTCGTTGTTCGATTTCGTTGTTCGATATCGTTGTCCGATTTCGTTGTTCGATTTCGTTGTTCGTTTTCGTTGTTCGATATTGTTGTATGATTTTGAAGTTCGATTTCGTTGTTCGATTTCGTTGTTCGATTTCGTTGTTCGATTTCGTTGTTCGATATCGTTGTCCGATTCCGTTGTTCGATTTCGTTGTTCGTTTTCGTTGTTCGATATTGTTGTATGATTTCGTGGTTCGATTTCGTTGTTCGATTGCGTTGTTCCATTTCGTTGTTCTATTTCGTGGTTCGATTTCGTGGTTTCAGTTTGTTGTTCGATTTCGATTTCGTTGTTCGATTTCGTTGTTCGATTCGTTATTCGATTTCGTTGTTCGATTTCGTTGTTCGATTTCGTTGTTCCATTTCGTTGTTCGATTTCGTTGTTCGATTTCGTTGTTCGATTTCGTTGTTCGATTTCGTTGTTCGATTTCGTTGTTAGATTTCGTTGTTCGTTGTTAGATTTCGTTGTTCGATTTCGTTGTTCGATTTCGTTGTTCGATTTCGTTGTTAGATTTCGTTGTTCGTTGTTAGATTTCGTTGTTCGTTGTTAGATTTCGTTGTTCGATTTCGTTGTTCCATTTCGTTGTTCGATTTCGTTGTTCGATTTCGTTGTTCGATTTCGTTGTTCGATTTCGTTGTTCGATTTCGTTGTTAGATTTCGTTGTTCGATTTCGTTGTTCGATTTCGTTGTTCGATTTCGTTGTTCGATTTCGTTGTTCGATTTCGTTGTTCGATTTCGTTGTTCGATTTCGTTGTTAGATTTCGTTGTTCAATTTCGTTGTTCAATTTCGTTGTTCGATTTCGTTGTTCGATTTCGTTGTTCGATTTCGTTGTTCGATTTCGTTGTTCGATTTCGAAGTTCGATTTCGTTGTTCGATTTCGTTGTTCGATTTCGTTGTTCGATTTCGTTGTTCGATTTCGTTGTTCGATTTCGTTGTTCGATTTCGTTGTTCGATTTCGTTGTTCGATTTCGTTGTTCGATTTCGTTGTTCGATTTCGAAGTTCGCTTTCGAAGTTCGCTTACGTTGTTCGATTTCGTTGTTCGATTTCGTTGTTCGATTTCGTTGTTCGATTTCGTTGTTCGATTTCGTTGTTCGATTTCGTTGTTCGATTTCGTTGTTCGATTTCGTTGTTCGATTTCGTTGTTCGATTTCGTTGTTCCATTTCGTTGATCGATTTCGTTGTTCGATTTTCTTTGTTCGATTTCGTTGTTCGATTTCGTTGTTCGATTTCGTTGTTCGATTTCGTTGTTCGATTTCGTGGTTCGAATTCGTTGTTCGAATTCGTTGTTCGATTTCGTTGTTCGATTTCGTTGTTCGATTTCGTTGTTCGATTTCGTTGTTCGATTTCGTTGTTCGATTTCGTTGTTCGATTTCGTTGTTCGTTGTTAGATTTCGTTGTTCGATTTCGTTGTCCGATTCCGTTGTTCGATTTCGTTGTTCGTTTTCGTTGTTCGATATTGTTGTATGATTTCGTGGTTCGATTTCGTTGTTCGATTGCGTTGTTCCATTTCGTTGTTCTATTTCGTGGTTCGATTTCGTGGTTTCAGTTTGTTGTTCGATTTCGATTTCGCTGTTCGATTTCGAAGTTGGATTTCGTTGTTCTATTTCGTTGTTCTAATTCGTTGTTCGATTTCGTTGTACGATTTCGTTGTTCGATTCGTTATTCGATTTCGTTGTTCGATTTCGTTGTTCGATTTCGTTGTTCGATTTCGTTGTTCGATTTCGTTGTTCGATCTCGTTGTCCGATTCCTTTGTTCGATTTCGTTGTTCGTTTTCGTTGTTCGATATTGTTGTATGATTTCGTGGTTCGATTTCGTTGTTCGATTGCGTCGTTCCATTTCGTTGTTCTATTTCGTGGTTCGATTTCGTGGTTTCAGTTTGTTGTTCGATTTCGATTTCGCTGTTCGATTTCGAAGTTGGATTTCGTTGTTCTATTTCGTTGTTCTTATTCGTTGTTCGATTTCGTTGTTCGATTTCGTTGTTCGATTTCGTTGTTCGATTCGTTATTCGATTTCGTTGTTCGATTTCTTGTTCGATTTCGTTGTTCCATTACGTTATTCGATTTCGTTGTTCGATTTCGTTGTTAGATTTCGTTGTTCGTTGTTAGATTTTGTTGTTCGATTTCGTTGTCTGATTCCGTTGTTCGATTTCGTTGTTCGTTTTCGTTGTTCGATATTGTTGTATGATTTCGTGGTTCGATTTCGTTGTTCGATTGCGTCGTTCCATTTCGTTGTTCTATTTCGTGGTTCGATTTCGTGGTTTCAGTTTGTTGTTCGATTTCGATTTCGCTGTTCGATTTCGAAGTTGGATTTCGTTGTTCTATTTCGTGGTTCGATTTCGTGGTTTCAGTTTGTTGTTCGATTTCGATTTCGCTGTTCGATTTCGAAGTTGGATTTCGTTGTTCTATTTCGTTGTTCTTATTCGTTGTTCGATTTCGTTGTTCGATTTCGTTGTTCGATTTCGTTGTTCGATTTCGTTGTTCGATTCGTTATTCGATTTCGTTGTTCGATTTCTTGTTCGATTTCGTTGTTCCATTACGTTATTCGATTTCGTTGTTCGATTTCGTTGTTAGATTTCGTTGTTCGTTGTTAGATTTCGTTGTTCGATTTCGTTGTCTGATTCCGTTGTTCGATTTCGTTGTTCGTTTTCGTTGTTCGATATTGTTGTATGATTTCGTGGTTCGATTTCGTTGTTCGATTTCGTTGTTCCATTTCGTTGTTCGATGTCGTTGTTCGAATTCGTTGTTCGATTTCGTTGTTCGATTTCGTTGTTCGATTTCGTTGTTCGATTTCGTTGTTCGATTTCGTTGTTGGATTTCGTTGTTCGATTTCGAAGTTCGATTTCGTTGTTCGATTCGTTATTCGATTTCGTTGTTCGATTTCGTTGTTCGATTTCGTTGTTCGATTTCGTTGTTCGATCTCGTTGTCCGATTCCTTTGTTCGATTTCGTTGTTCGTTTTCGTTGTTCGATATTGTTGTATGATTTCGTGGTTCGATTTCGTTGTTCGATTGCGTCGTTCCATTTCGTTGTTCTATTTCGTGGTTCGATTTCGTGGTTTCAGTTTGTTGTTCGATTTCGATTTCGCTGTTCGATTTCGAAGTTGGATTTCGTTGTTCTATTTCGTTGTTCTTATTCGTTGTTCGATTTCGCTGTTCGATTTCGTTGTTCGATTTCGTTGTTCGATTCGTTATTCGATTTCGTTGTTCGATTTCTTGTTCGATTTCGTTGTTCCATTACGTTATTCGATTTCGTTGTTCGATTTCGTTGTTCGATTTCGTTGTTAGATTTCGTTGTTCGTTGTTAGATTTCGTTGTTCGATTTCGTTGTCTGATTCCGTTGTTCGATTTCGTTGTTCGATTTCGTTGTTCCATTTCGTTGTTCGATTTCGTTGTTCGATTTCGTTGTTCGATTTCGTTGTTCGATTTCGTTGTTCGAATTCGTTGTTCGAATTCGTTGTTCGAATTCGTTGTTCGAATTCGTTGTTCGAATTCGTTGTTCGATTTCGTTGTTCGATTTCGTTGTTCGATTTCGTTGTTCGATTTCGTTGTTGGATTTCGTTGTTCGATTTCGAAGTTTGATTTCGTTGTTCGATTTCGTTGTTCGATTTCGTTGTTCGATTTCGTTGTTCGATTTCGTTGTTCGATTTCGTTGTTCGATTTCGTTGTTCGATTTCGTTGTTCGATTTCGTTGTTCGATTTCGTTGTTCGATTTCGTTGTTCGATTTCGTTGTTCGAATTCGTTGTTCGAATTCGTTGTTCGATTTCTTTGTTCGATTTCGTTGTTCGATTTCGAAGTTCGATTTCGCTGTTCGATTTCGAAGTTGGATTTCGTTGTTCTATTTCGTTGTTCTTATTCGTTGTTCGATTTCGCTGTTCGATTTCGTTGTTCGATTTCGTTGTTCGATTCGTTATTCGATTTCGTTGTTCGATTTCTTGTTCGATTTCGTTGTTCCATTACGTTATTCGATTTCGTTGTTCGATTTCGTTGTTCGATTTCGTTGTTAGATTTCGTTGTTCGTTGTTAGATTTCGTTGTTCGATTTCGTTGTCTGATTCCGTTGTTCGATTTCGTTGTTCGATTTCGTTGTTCCATTTCGTTGTTCGATTTCGTTGTTCGATTTCGTTGTTCGATTTCGTTGTTCGATTTCGTTGTTCGAATTCGTTGTTCGAATTCGTTGTTCGAATTCGTTGTTCGAATTCGTTATTCGATTTCGTTGTTCGATTTCGTTGTTCGATTTCGTTGTTAGATTTCGTTGTTCGTTGTTAGATTTCGTTGTTCGATTTCGTTGTCTGATTCCGTTGTTCGATTTCGTTGTTCGATTTCGTTGTTCCATTTCGTTGTTCGATTTCGTTGTTCGATTTCGTTGTTCGATTTCGTTGTTCGATTTCGTTGTTCGAATTCGTTGTTCGAATTCGTTGTTCGAATTCGTTGTTCGAATTCGTTGTTCGATTTCGTTGTTCTAATTCGTTGTTCGATTTCGTTGTTCGATATCGTTGTTCGAATTCGTTGTTCGAATTCGTTGTTCGAATTCGTTGTTCGAATTCGTTGTTCGATTTCGTTGTTCGATTCGTTGTTCGATTTCGTTGTTCTAATTCGTTGTTCGATTTCGTTGTTCGATTTCGTTGTTCGATTTCGTTGTTCGATTTCGTTGTTCGATTGCGTTGTTCGATTTCGTTGTTCGATTTCGTTGTTCGATTTCGTTGTTCGATTTCGTTCGATTTCGTTGTTCGAATTCGTTGTTCGATTTCGTTGTTCGAATTCGTTGTTCGATTTCGTTGTTCGATTTCGTTGTTCGATTTCGTTGTTCGATTTTGTTGTTCGATTTCGTTGTTCGATTTCGTTGTTCGATTTCGTTGTTCGATTTTGAAGTTCGATTTCGTTGTTCAATTTCGTTGTTCGATTTCGTTGTTCGATTTCGTTGTTCGATTTCGTTGTTCGATATCGTTGTCCGATTCCGTTGTTCGATTTCGTTGTTCGTTTTCGTTGTTCGATATTGTTGTATGATTTCGTGGTTCGATTTCGTTGTTCGATTGCGTTGTTCCATTTCGTTGTTCTATTTCGTGGTTCGATTTCGTGGTTTCAGTTTGTTGTTCGATTTCAATTTCGCTGTTCGATTTCGAAGTTGGATTTCGTTGTTCAATTTCGTTGATCTAATTCGTTGTTCGATTTCGTTGTTCGATTTCGTTGTTCGATTTCGTTGTTCGATTTCGTTGTTCGATTCGTTATTCGATTTCGTTGTTCGATTTCGTTGTTCGATTTCGTTGTTCGATTTCGTTGTTCGATTTCGTTGTCCGATTCCGTTGTTCGATTTCGTTGTTCGTTTTCGTTGTTCGATATTGTTGTATGATTTCGTGGTTCGATTTCGTTGTTCGATTTCGTTGTTCGATTCGTTATTCGATTTCGTTGTTCGATTTCGTTGTTCGATTTCGTTGTTCCATTTCGTTGTTCGATTTCGTTGTTCGATTTCGTTGTTCGATTTCGTTGTTCGATTTCGTTGTTCGATTTCGTTGTTCGATTTCGTTGTTAGATTTCGTTGTTCGTTGTTAGATTTCGTTGTTCGATTTCGTTGTTCGATTTCGAAGTTCGATTTCGTTGTTCGATTTCGTTGTTCGATTTCGTTGTTCGATTTCGTTGTTCGATTTTGTTGTTCGATTTCGTTGTTCGATTTCGTTGTTCGATTTCGTTGTTCGATTTCGAAGTTCGATTTCGTTTTTCGATTTTGTTGTTCGATGTCGTTGTTCGAATTCGTTGTTCGAATTCGTTGTTCGATTTCGTTGTTCGATTTCGTTGTTCGATTTCGTTGTTCGATTTCGTTGTTCGATTTTGTTGTTCGATTTCGTTGTTCGATTTCGTTGTTCGATTTCGTTGTTCGATTTCGTTGTTCGATTTCGTTGTTCGATTTTGAAGTTCGATTTCGTTGTTCGATTTCGTTGTTCGATTTCGTTGTTCGATTTCGTTGTTCGATATCGTTGTCCGATTTCGTTGTTCGATTTCGTTGTTCGTTTTCGTTGTTCGATATTGTTGTATGATTTTGAAGTTCGATTTCGTTGTTCGATTTCGTTGTTCGATTTCGTTGTTCGATTTCGTTGTTCGATATCGTTGTCCGATTCCGTTGTTCGATTTCGTTGTTCGTTTTCGTTGTTCGATATTGTTGTATGATTTCGTGGTTCGATTTCGTTGTTCGATTGCGTTGTTCCATTTCGTTGTTCTATTTCGTGGTTCGATTTCGTGGTTTCAGTTTGTTGTTCGATTTCGATTTCGTTGTTCGATTTCGTTGTTCGATTCGTTATTCGATTTCGTTGTTCGATTTCGTTGTTCGATTTCGTTGTTCCATTTCGTTGTTCGATTTCGTTGTTCGATTTCGTTGTTCGATTTCGTTGTTCGATTTCGTTGTTCGATTTCGTTGTTAGATTTCGTTGTTCGTTGTTAGATTTCGTTGTTCGATTTCGTTGTTCGATTTCGTTGTTCGATTTCGTTGTTAGATTTCGTTGTTCGTTGTTAGATTTCGTTGGTCGTTGTTAGATTTCGTTGTTCGATTTCGTTGTTCGATTTCGTTGTTCCATTTCGTTGTTCGATTTCGTTGTTCGATTTCGTTGTTCGATTTCGTTGTTCGATTTCGTTGTTCTAATTCGTTGTTCGATTTCGTTGTTCGATTTCGTTGTTCGATTTCGTTGTTCGATTCGTTATTCGATTTCGTTGTTCGATTTCGTTGTTCGATTTCGTTGTTCCATTTCGTTGTTCGATTTCGTTGTTCGATTTCGTTGTTCGATTTCGTTGTTCGATTTCGTTGTTCGATTTCGTTGTTAGATTTCGTTGTTCGTTGTTAGATTTCGTTGTTCGATTTCGTTGTTCGATTTCGTTGTTCGATTTCGTTGTTCGATTTCGTTGTTCGATTTCGTTGTTCGATTTCGTTGTTCGATTTTGTTGTTCGATTTCGTTGTTCGATTTCGTTGTTCGATTTCGTGGTTTCAGTTTGTTGTTCGATTTCGATTTCGCTGTTCGATTTCGAAGTTGGATTTCGTTGTTCTATTTCGTTGTTCTAATTCGTTGTTCGATTTCGTTGTTCGATTTCGTTGTTCGATTCGTTATTCGACTTCGTTGTTCGATTTCGTTGTTCGATTTCGTTGTTCGATTTCGTTGTTCGATCTCGTTGTCCGATTCCTTTGTTCGATTTCGTTGTTCGTTTTCGTTGTTCGATATTGTTGTATGATTTCGTGGTTCGATTTCGTTGTTCGATTGCGTCGTTCCATTTCGTTGTTCTATTTCGTGGTTCGATTTCGTGGTTTCAGTTTGTTGTTCGATTTCGATTTCGCTGTTCGATTTCGAAGTTGGATTTCGTTGTTCTATTTCGTTGTTCTTATTCGTTGTTCGATTTCGTTGTTCGATTTCGTTGTTCGATTTCGTTGTTCGATTCGTTATTCGATTTCGTTGTTCGATTTCTTGTTCGATTTCGTTGTTCCATTACGTTATTCGATTTCGTTTTTCGATTTCGTTGTTAGATTTCGTTGTTCGTTGTTAGATTTTGTTGTTCGATTTCGTTGTCTGATTCCGTTGTTCGATTTCGTTGTTCGTTTTCGTTGTTCGATATTGTTGTATGATTTCGTGGTTCGATTTCGTTGTTCGATTGCGTCGTTCCATTTCGTTGTTCTATTTCGTGGTTCGATTTCGTGGTTTCAGTTTGTTGTTCGATTTCGATTTCGCTGTTCGATTTCGAAGTTGGATTTCGTTGTTCTATTTCGTGGTTCGATTTCGTGGTTTCAGTTTGTTGTTCGATTTCGATTTCGCTGTTCGATTTCGAAGTTGGATTTCGTTGTTCTATTTCGTTGTTCTTATTCGTTGTTCGATTTCGTTGTTCGATTTCGTTGTTCGATTTCGTTGTTCGATTTCGTTGTTCGATTCGTTATTCGATTTCGTTGTTCGATTTCTTGTTCGATTTTGTTGTTCCATTACGTTATTCGATTTCGTTGTTCGATTTCGTTGTTAGATTTCGTTGTTCGTTGTTAGATTTCGTTGTTCGATTTCGTTGTCTGATTCCGTTGTTCGATTTCGTTGTTCGTTTTCGTTGTTCGATATTGTTGTATGATTTCGTGGTTCGATTTCGTTGTTCGATTTCGTTGTTCCATTTCGTTGTTCGATGTCGTTGTTCGAATTCGTTGTTCGATTTCGTTGTTCGATTTCGTTGTTCGATTTCGTTGTTCGATTTCGTTGTTCGATTTCGTTGTTGGATTTCGTTGTTCGATTTCGAAGTTCGATTTCGTTGTTCGATTCGTTATTCGATTTCGTTGTTCGATTTCGTTGTTCGATTTCGTTGTTCGATTTCGTTGTTCGATCTCGTTGTCCGATTCCTTTGTTCGATTTCGTTGTTCGTTTTCGTTGTTCGATATTGTTGTATGATTTCGTGGTTCGATTTCGTTGTTCGATTGCGTCGTTCCATTTCGTTGTTCTATTTCGTGGTTCGATTTGGTGGTTTCAGTTTGTTGTTCGATTTCGATTTCGCTGTTCGATTTCGAAGTTGGATTTCGTTGTTCTATTTCGTTGTTCTTATTCGTTGTTCGATTTCGTTGTTCGATTTCGTTGTTCGATTTCGTTGTTCGATTCGTTATTCGATTTCGTTGTTCGATTTCTTGTTCGATTTCGTTGTTCCATTACGTTATTCGATTTCGTTGTTCGATTTCGTTGTTCGATTTCGTTGTTAGATTTCGTTGTTCGTTGTTAGATTTCGTTGTTCGATTTCGTTGTCTGATTCCGTTGTTCGATTTCGTTGTTCGATTTCGTTGTTCCATTTCGTTGTTCGAGTTCGTTGTTCGATTTCGTTGTTCGATTTCGTTGTTCGATTTCGTTGTTCGAATTCGTTGTTCGAATTCGTTGTTCGAATTCGTTGTTCGAATTCGTTGTTCGAATTCGTTGTTCGATTTCGTTGTTCGATTTCGTTGTTCGATTTCGTTGTTCGATTTCGTTGTTCGATTTCGTTGTTCGATTTCGTTGTTCGATTTCGTTGTTCGTTGTTAGATTTTGTTGTTCGATTTCGTTGTCTGATTCCGTTGTTCGATTTCGTTGTTCGTTTTCGTTGTTCGATATTGTTGTATGATTTCGTGGTTCGATTTCGTTGTTCGATTGCGTCGTTCCATTTCGTTGTTCTATTTCGTGGTTCGATTTCGTGGTTTCAGTTTGTTGTTCGATTTCGATTTCGCTGTTCGATTTCGAAGTTGGATTTCGTTGTTCTATTTCGTGGTTCGATTTCGTGGTTTCAGTTTGTTGTTCGATTTCGATTTCGCTGTTCGATTTCGAAGTTGGATTTCGTTGTTCTATTTCGTTGTTCTTATTCGTTGTTCGATTTCGTTGTTCGATTTCGTTGTTCGATTTCGTTGTTCGATTTCGTTGTTCGATTCGTTATTCGATTTCGTTGTTCGATTTCTTGTTCGATTTTGTTGTTCCATTACGTTATTCGATTTCGTTGTTCGATTTCGTTGTTAGATTTCGTTGTTCGTTGTTAGATTTCGTTGTTCGATTTCGTTGTCTGATTCCGTTGTTCGATTTCGTTGTTCGTTTTCGTTGTTCGATATTGTTGTATGATTTCGTGGTTCGATTTCGTTGTTCGATTTCGTTGTTCCATTTCGTTGTTCGATGTCGTTGTTCGAATTCGTTGTTCGATTTCGTTGTTCGATTTCGTTGTTCGATTTCGTTGTTCGATTTCGTTGTTCGATTTCGTTGTTGGATTTCGTTGTTCGATTTCGAAGTTCGATTTCGTTGTTCGATTCGTTATTCGATTTCGTTGTTCGATTTCGTTGTTCGATTTCGTTGTTCGATTTCGTTGTTCGATCTCGTTGTCCGATTCCTTTGTTCGATTTCGTTGTTCGATTTCGTTGTTCCATTTCGTTGTTCGAGTTCGTTGTTCGATTTCGTTGTTCGATTTCGTTGTTCGATTTCGTTGTTCGAATTCGTTGTTCGAATTCGTTGTTCGAATTCGTTGTTCGAATTCGTTGTTCGAATTCGTTGTTCGATTTCGTTGTTCGATTTCGTTGTTCGATTTCGTTGTTCGATTTCGTTGTTCGATTTCGTTGTTCGATTTCGTTGTTCGATTTCGTTGTTCGATTTCGTTGTTCGATTTCGTTGTTCGATTTCGTTGTTCGATTTCGTTGTTCGATTTCGTTGTTCGATTTCATTGTTCGATTTCGTTGTTCGATTTCGTTGTTCGATTTCGTTGTTCGATTTCGTTGTTCGATTTCGTTGTTCGATTTCGTTGTTCGATTTCGTTGTTAGATTTCGTTGTTCGTTGTTAGATTTCGTTGTTCTTTGTTCGATTTCGTAGTTCGATTTCGTTGTTCGATTTCGTTGTTCGATTTCGTTGTTCGATTTCGTTGTTCGATTTCGTTGTTCGATTTCGTTGTTCGATTTCGTTGTTCGATTTCGTTGTTCGAATTCGTTGTTCGATTTCGTTGTTCGATTTCGTTGTTCGATTACGTTGTTCGATTTCGTTGTTCGATTTCGTTGTTCGATTTCGTTGTTCGATTTCGTTGTTCGATTTCGTTGTTCGATTTCGTTGTTCGATTTCGTTGTTCGATTTCGTTGTTCGATTTCGTTGTTCGATTTCGTTGTTCGAATTCGTTGTTCGAATTCGTTGTTCGATTTCTTTGTTCGATTTCGTTGTTCGATTTCGAAGTTCGATTTCGTTGTTCGATTTCGTTGTTCGATTTCGTTGTTCGATTTCGTTGTTCGATTTCGTTGTTCGATTTCGTTCGATTTCGTTGTTCGAATTCGTTGTTCGATTTCGTTGTTCGATTTCGTTGTTCGAATTCGTTGTTCGATTTCGTTGTTCGATTTCGTTGTTCGATTTCGTTGTTCGATTTCGTTGTTCGATTTCGTTGTTTGAATTCGTGTTCGATTTCGTTGATCGATTTCGTTGTTCGATTTTCTTTGTTCGATTTGATTGTTCGATTTCGTTGATCGATTTCGTTTTTCGATTTCGTTGTTCGATTTCGTTGTTCGATTTCATTGTTCGATTTCGTGGTTCGAATTCGTTGTTCGAATTCGTTGTTAGATTTCGTTGTTCGTTGTTAGATTTCGTTGTTCTTTGTTCGATTTCGTGGTTCGAATTCGTTGTTCGATTTCGTTGTTCGATTTCGTTGTTCGATTTCTTTGTTCGATTTCGTTGTTCGATGTCGTTGTTCGAATTCGTTGTTCGAATTCTTTGTTCGATTTCGTTGTTCGATTTCGTTGTTCGATTTCGTTGTTCGATTTCGTTGTTCGATTTCGAAGTTCGATTTCGTTCGATTTCGTTGTTCGATTTCGTTGTTCGATTTCGTTGTTCGATTTCGTTGTTCGATTTCGTTGTTCGATTTCGTTGTTCGATTTCGTTGTTCGATTTCGTTGTTCGATTTCGTTGTCCGATTCCGTTGTTCGATTTCGTTGTTCGTTTTCGTTGTTCGATATTGTTGTATGATTTCGTGGTTCGATTTCGTTGTTCGATTGCGTTGTTCCATTTCGTTGTTCTATTTCGTGGTTCGATTTCGTGGTTTCAGTTTGTTGTTCGATTTCGATTTCGCTGTTCGATTTCGAAGTTGGATTTCGTTGTTCTATTTCGTTGTTCTAATTCGTTGTTCGATTTCGTTGTTCGATTTCGTTGTTCGATTTCGTTGTTCGAATTCGTTGTTCGAATTCGTTGTTCGATTTCTTTGTTCGATTTCGTTGTTCGATTTCGAAGTTCGATTTCGTTGTTCGATTTCGTTGTTCGATTTCGTTGTTCGATTTCGTTGTTCGATTTCGTTCGATTTCGTTGTTCGAATTCGTTGTTCGATTTCGTTGTTCGATTTCGTTGTTCGAATTCGTTGTTCGATTTCGTTGTTCGATTTCGTTGTTCGATTTCGTTGTTCGTTTTCGTTGTTCGATATTGTTGTATGATTTCGTGGTTCGATTTCGTTGTTCGATTGCGTTGTTCCATTTCGTTGTTCTATTTCGTGGTTCGATTTCGTGGTTTCAGTTTGTTGTTCGATTTCGATTTCGCTGTTCGATTTCGAAGTTGGATTTCGTTGTTCTATTTCGTTGTTCTAATTCGTTGTTCGATTTCGTTGTTCGATTTCGTTGTTCGATTCGTTATTCGATTTTGAAGTTCGATTTCGTTGTTCGATTTCGTTGTTCGATTTCGTTGTTCCATTTCGTTGTTCGATTTCGTTGTCCGATTCCGTTGTTCGATTTCGTTGTTTGTTTTCGTTGTTCGATTTCGTTGTTCGATTGCGTTGTTCCATTTCGTTGTTCTATTTCGTGGTTTGATTTCGTGGTTTCAGTTTGTTGTTCGATTTCGATTTCGCTGTTCGATTTCGAAGTTGGATTTTGTTGTCCTATTTCGTTGTTCTAATTCGTTGTTCGATTTCGTTGTTCGATTTCGTTGTTCGAATTCGTTGTTCGAATTCGTTGTTCGAATTCGTTGTTCGAATTCGTTGTTCGATTTCGTTGTTCGATTCGTTGTTCGATTTCGTTGTTCTAATTCGTTGTTCGATTTCGTTGTTCGAGTTCGTTGTTCGATTTCGTTGTTCGATTTCGTTGTTCGATTGCGTTGTTCGATTTCGTTGTTCGATTTCGTTGTTCGATTTCGTTGTTCGATTTCGTTCGATTTCGTTGTTCGAATTCGTTGTTCGATTTCGTTGTTCGAATTCGTTGTTCGATTTCGTTGTTCGATTTCGTTGTTCGATTTCGTTGTTCGATTTCGTTGTTCGATTTCGTTGTTCGATTTCGTTGTTCGATTTCGTTGTTCGATTTTGAAGTTCGATTTCGTTGTTCAATTTCGTTGTTCGATTTCGTTGTTCGATTTCGTTGTTCGATTTCGTTGTTCGATATCGTTGTCCGATTCCGTTGTTCGATTTCGTTGTTCGTTTTCGTTGTTCGATATTGTTGTATGATTTCGTGGTTCGATTTCGTTGTTCGATTGCGTTGTTCCATTTCGTTGTTCTATTTCGTGGTTCGATTTCGTGGTTTCAGTTTGTTGTTCGATTTCAATTTCGCTGTTCGATTTCGAAGTTGGATTTCGTTGTTCAATTTCGTTGATCTAATTCGTTGTTCGATTTCGTTGTTCGATTTCGTTGTTCGATTTCGTTGTTCGATTCGTTATTCGATTTCGTTGTTCGATTTCGTTGTTCGATTTCGTTGTTCGATTTCGTTGTTCGATTTCGTTGTCCGATTCCGTTGTTCGATTTCGTTGTTCGTTTTCGTTGTTCGATATTGTTGTATGATTTCGTGGTTCGATTTCGTTGTTCGATTTCGTTGTTCGATTTCGTTGTTCGATTTCGTTGTTCGATTTCATTGTTCGATTTCGTTGTTCGATTTCGTTGTTCGATTTCGTTGTTCGATTTCGTTGTTCGATTTCGTTGTTCGATTTCGTTGTTCGATTTCGTTGTTAGATTTCGTTGTTCGTTGTTAGATTTCGTTGTTCTTTGTTCGATTTCGTAGTTCGATTTCGTTGTTCGATTTCGTTGTTCGATTTCGTTGTTCGATTTCGTTGTTCGATTTCGTTGTTCGATTTCGTTGTTCGATTTCGTTGTTCGATTTCGTTGTTCGAATTCGTTGTTCGATTTCGTTGTTCGATTTCGTTGTTCGATTACGTTGTTCGATTTCGTTGTTCGATTTCGTTGTTCGATTTCGTTGTTCGATTTCGTTGTTCGATTTCGTTGTTCGATTTCGTTGTTCGATTTCGTTGTTCGATTTCGTTGTTCGATTTCGTTGTTCGATTTCGTTGTTCGAATTCGTTGTTCGAATTCGTTGTTCGATTTCTTTGTTCGATTTCGTTGTTCGATTTCGAAGTTCGATTTCGTTGTTCGATTTCGTTGTTCGATTTCGTTGTTCGATTTCGTTGTTCGATTTCGTTGTTCGATTTCGTTCGATTTCGTTGTTCGAATTCGTTGTTCGATTTCGTTGTTCGATTTCGTTGTTCGAATTCGTTGTTCGATTTCGTTGTTCGATTTCGTTGTTCGATTTCGTTGTTCGATTTCGTTGTTCGATTTCGTTGTTTGAATTCGTGTTCGATTTCGTTGATCGATTTCGTTGTTCGATTTTCTTTGTTCGATTTGATTGTTCGATTTCGTTGATCGATTTCGTTTTTCGATTTCGTTGTTCGATTTCGTTGTTCGATTTCATTGTTCGATTTCGTGGTTCGAATTCGTTGTTCGAATTCGTTGTTAGATTTCGTTGTTCGTTGTTAGATTTCGTTGTTCTTTGTTCGATTTCGTGGTTCGAATTCGTTGTTCGATTTCGTTGTTCGATTTCGTTGTTCGATTTCTTTGTTCGATTTCGTTGTTCGATGTCGTTGTTCGAATTCGTTGTTCGAATTCTTTGTTCGATTTCGTTGTTCGATTTCGTTGTTCGATTTCGTTGTTCGATTTCGTTGTTCGATTTCGAAGTTCGATTTCGTTCGATTTCGTTGTTCGATTTCGTTGTTCGATTTCGTTGTTCGATTTCGTTGTTCGATTTCGTTGTTCGATTTCGTTGTTCGATTTCGTTGTTCGATTTCGTTGTTCGATTTCGTTGTCCGATTCCGTTGTTCGATTTCGTTGTTCGTTTTCGTTGTTCGATATTGTTGTATGATTTCGTGGTTCGATTTCGTTGTTCGATTGCGTTGTTCCATTTCATTGTTCTATTTCGTGGTTCGATTTCGTGGTTTCAGTTTGTTGTTCGATTTCGATTTCGCTGTTCGATTTCGAAGTTGGATTTCGTTGTTCTATTTCGTTGTTCTAATTCGTTGTTCGATTTCGTTGTTCGATTTCGTTGTTCGATTTCGTTGTTCGAATTCGTTGTTCGAATTCGTTGTTCGATTTCTTTGTTCGATTTCGTTGTTCGATTTCGAAGTTCGATTTCGTTGTTCGATTTCGTTGTTCGATTTCGTTGTTCGATTTCGTTGTTCGATTTCGTTCGATTTCGTTGTTCGAATTCGTTGTTCGATTTCGTTGTTCGATTTCGTTGTTCGAATTCGTTGTTCGATTTCGTTGTTCGATTTCGTTGTTCGATTTCGTTGTTCGTTTTCGTTGTTCGATATTGTTGTATGATTTCGTGGTTCGATTTCGTTGTTCGATTGCGTTGTTCCATTTCGTTGTTCTATTTCGTGGTTCGATTTCGTGGTTTCAGTTTGTTGTTCGATTTCGATTTCGCTGTTCGATTTCGAAGTTGGATTTCGTTGTTCTATTTCGTTGTTCTAATTCGTTGTTCGATTTCGTTGTTCGATTTCGTTGTTCGATTCGTTATTCGATTTTGAAGTTCGATTTCGTTGTTCGATTTCGTTGTTCGATTTCGTTGTTCCATTTCGTTGTTCGATTTCGTTGTCCGATTCCGTTGTTCGATTTCGTTGTTTGTTTTCGTTGTTCGATTTCGTTGTTCGATTGCGTTGTTCCATTTCGTTGTTCTATTTCGTGGTTTGATTTCGTGGTTTCAGTTTGTTGTTCGATTTCGATTTCGCTGTTCGATTTCGAAGTTGGATTTTGTTGTCCTATTTCGTTGTTCTAATTCGTTGTTCGATTTCGTTGTTCGATTTCGTTGTTCGAATTCGTTGTTCGAATTCGTTGTTCGAATTCGTTGTTCGAATTCGTTGTTCGATTTCGTTGTTCGATTCGTTGTTCGATTTCGTTGTTCTAATTCGTTGTTCGATTTCGTTGTTCGAGTTCGTTGTTCGATTTCGTTGTTCGATTTCGTTGTTCGATTGCGTTGTTCGATTTCGTTGTTCGATTTCGTTGTTCGATTTCGTTGTTCGATTTCGTTCGATTTCGTTGTTCGAATTCGTTGTTCGATTTCGTTGTTCGAATTCGTTGTTCGATTTCGTTGTTCGATTTCGTTGTTCGATTTCGTTGTTCGATTTCGTTGTTCGATTTCGTTGTTCGATTTCGTTGTTCGATTTCGTTGTTCGATTTTGAAGTTCGATTTCGTTGTTCAATTTCGTTGTTCGATTTCGTTGTTCGATTTCGTTGTTCGATTTCGTTGTTCGATATCGTTGTCCGATTCCGTTGTTCGATTTCGTTGTTCGTTTTCGTTGTTCGATATTGTTGTATGATTTCGTGGTTCGATTTCGTTGTTCGATTGCGTTGTTCCATTTCGTTGTTCTATTTCGTGGTTCGATTTCGTGGTTTCAGTTTGTTGTTCGATTTCAATTTCGCTGTTCGATTTCGAAGTTGGATTTCGTTGTTCAATTTCGTTGATCTAATTCGTTGTTCGATTTCGTTGTTCGATTTCGTTGTTCGATTTCGTTGTTCGATTCGTTATTCGATTTCGTTGTTCGATTTCGTTGTTCGATTTCGTTGTTCGATTTCGTTGTTCGATTTCGTTGTCCGATTCCGTTGTTCGATTTCGTTGTTCGTTTTCGTTGTTCGATATTGTTGTATGATTTCGTGGTTCGATTTCGTTGTTCGATTTCGTTGTTCGATTCGTTATTCGATTTCGTTGTTCGATTTCGTTGTTCGATTTCGTTGTTCCATTTCGTTGTTCGATTTCGTTGTTCGATTTCGTTGTTCGATTTCGTTGTTCGATTTCGTTGTTCGATTTCGTTGTTAGATTTCGTTGTTCGTTGTTAGATTTCGTTGTTCGATTTCGTTGTTCGATTTCGAAGTTCGATTTCGTTGTTCGATTTCGTTGTTCGATTTCGTTGTTCGATTTCGTTGTTCGATTTTGTTGTTCGATTTCGTTGTTCGATTTCGTTGTTCGATTTCGTTGTTCGATTTCGAAGTTCGATTTCGTTTTTCGATTTCGTTGTTCGATTTCGTTGTTCGTTTTCGTTGTTCGATATTGTTGTATGATTTCGTGGTTCGATTTCGTTGTCCGATTCCGTTGTTCGATTTCGTTGTTCGTTTTCGTTGTTCGATATTGTTGTATGATTTCGTGGTTCGATTTCGTTGTTCGATTTCGTTGTTCGATTCGTTATTCGATTTCGTTGTTCGATTTCGTTGTTCGATTTCGTTGTTCGATTTCGTTGTTCGATTTCGTTGTTCCATTTCGTTGTTCGATTTCGTTGTTCGATTTCGTTGTTCGATTTCGTTGTTCGATTTCGTTGTTCGATTTCGTTGTTAGATTTCGTTGTTCGTTGTTAGATTTCGTTGTTCGATTGCGTCGTTCCATTTCGTTGTTCTATTTCGTGGTTCGATTTGGTGGTTTCAGTTTGTTGTTCGATTTCGATTTCGCTGTTCGATTTCGAAGTTGGATTTCGTTGTTCTATTTCGTTGTTCTTATTCGTTGTTCGATTTCGTTGTTCGATTTCGTTGTTCGATTTCGTTGTTCGATTCGTTATTCGATTTCGTTGTTCGATTTCTTGTTCGATTTCGTTGTTCCATTACGTTATTCGATTTCGTTGTTCGATTTCGTTGTTCGATTTCGTTGTTAGATTTCGTTGTTCGTTGTTAGATTTCGTTGTTCGATTTCGTTGTCTGATTCCGTTGTTCGATTTCGTTGTTCGATTTCGTTGTTCCATTTCGTTGTTCGAGTTCGTTGTTCGATTTCGTTGTTCGATTTCGTTGTTCGATTTCGTTGTTCGAATTCGTTGTTCGAATTCGTTGTTCGAATTCGTTGTTCGAATTCGTTGTTCGAATTCGTTGTTCGATTTCGTTGTCTGATTCCGTTGTTCGATTTCGTTGTTCGATTCGTTGTTCGATTTCGTTGTTCTAATTCGTTGTTCGATTTCGTTGTTCGAGTTCGTTGTTCGATTTCGTTGTTCGATTTCGTTGTTCGATTGCGTTGTTCGATTTCGTTGTTCGATTTCGTTGTTCGATTTCGTTGTTCGATTTCGTTCGATTTCGTTGTTCGAATTCGTTGTTCGATTTCGTTGTTCGAATTCGTTGTTCGATTTCGTTGTTCGATTTCGTTGTTCGATTTCGTTGTTCGATTTCGTTGTTCGATTTCGTTGTTCGATTTCGTTGTTCGATTTCGTTGTTCGATTTTGAAGTTCGATTTCGTTGTTCAATTTCGTTGTTCGATTTCGTTGTTCGATTTCGTTGTTCGATTTCGTTGTTCGATATCGTTGTCCGATTCCGTTGTTCGATTTCGTTGTTCGTTTTCGTTGTTCGATATTGTTGTATGATTTCGTGGTTCGATTTCGTTGTTCGATTGCGTTGTTCCATTTCGTTGTTCTATTTCGTGGTTCGATTTCGTGGTTTCAGTTTGTTGTTCGATTTCAATTTCGCTGTTCGATTTCGAAGTTGGATTTCGTTGTTCAATTTCGTTGATCTAATTCGTTGTTCGATTTCGTTGTTCGATTTCGTTGTTCGATTTCGTTGTTCGATTCGTTATTCGATTTCGTTGTTCGATTTCGTTGTTCGATTTCGTTGTTCGATTTCGTTGTTCGATTTCGTTGTCCGATTCCGTTGTTCGATTTCGTTGTTCGTTTTCGTTGTTCGATATTGTTGTATGATTTCGTGGTTCGATTTCGTTGTTCGATTTCGTTGTTCGATTTCGTTGTTCGATTTCGTTGTTCGATTTCATTGTTCGATTTCGTTGTTCGATTTCGTTGTTCGATTTCGTTGTTCGATTTCGTTGTTCGATTTCGTTGTTCGATTTCGTTGTTCGATTTCGTTGTTAGATTTCGTTGTTCGTTGTTAGATTTCGTTGTTCTTTGTTCGATTTCGTAGTTCGATTTCGTTGTTCGATTTCGTTGTTCGATTTCGTTGTTCGATTTCGTTGTTCGATTTCGTTGTTCGATTTCGTTGTTCGATTTCGTTGTTCGAATTCGTTGTTCGATTTCGTTGTTCGATTTCGTTGTTCGATTACGTTGTTCGATTTCGTTGTTCGATTTCGTTGTTCGATTTCGTTGTTCGATTTCGTTGTTCGATTTCGTTGTTCGATTTCGTTGTTCGATTTCGTTGTTCGATTTCGTTGTTCGATTTCGTTGTTCGATTTCGTTGTTCGAATTCGTTGTTCGAATTCGTTGTTCGATTTCTTTGTTCGATTTCGTTGTTCGATTTCGAAGTTCGATTTCGTTGTTCGATTTCGTTGTTCGATTTCGTTGTTCGATTTCGTTGTTCGATTTCGTTGTTCGATTTCGTTCGATTTCGTTGTTCGAATTCGTTGTTCGATTTCGTTGTTCGATTTCGTTGTTCGAATTCGTTGTTCGATTTCGTTGTTCGATTTCGTTGTTCGATTTCGTTGTTCGATTTCGTTGTTCGATTTCGTTGTTTGAATTCGTGTTCGATTTCGTTGATCGATTTCGTTGTTCGATTTTCTTTGTTCGATTTGATTGTTCGATTTCGTTGATCGATTTCGTTTTTCGATTTCGTTGTTCGATTTCGTTGTTCGATTTCATTGTTCGATTTCGTGGTTCGAATTCGTTGTTCGAATTCGTTGTTAGATTTCGTTGTTCGTTGTTAGATTTCGTTGTTCTTTGTTCGATTTCGTGGTTCGAATTCGTTGTTCGATTTCGTTGTTCGATTTCGTTGTTCGATTTCTTTGTTCGATTTCGTTGTTCGATGTCGTTGTTCGAATTCGTTGTTCGAATTCTTTGTTCGATTTCGTTGTTCGATTTCGTTGTTCGATTTCGTTGTTCGATTTCGTTGTTCGATTTCGAAGTTCGATTTCGTTCGATTTCGTTGTTCGATTTCGTTGTTCGATTTCGTTGTTCGATTTCGTTGTTCGATTTCGTTGTTCGATTTCGTTGTTCGATTTCGTTGTTCGATTTCGTTGTTCGATTTCGTTGTCCGATTCCGTTGTTCGATTTCGTTGTTCGTTTTCGTTGTTCGATATTGTTGTATGATTTCGTGGTTCGATTTCGTTGTTCGATTGCGTTGTTCCATTTCGTTGTTCTATTTCGTGGTTCGATTTCGTGGTTTCAGTTTGTTGTTCGATTTCGATTTCGCTGTTCGATTTCGAAGTTGGATTTCGTTGTTCTATTTCGTTGTTCTAATTCGTTGTTCGATTTCGTTGTTCGATTTCGTTGTTCGATTTCGTTGTTCGAATTCGTTGTTCGAATTCGTTGTTCGATTTCTTTGTTCGATTTCGTTGTTCGATTTCGAAGTTCGATTTCGTTGTTCGATTTCGTTGTTCGATTTCGTTGTTCGATTTCGTTGTTCGATTTCGTTCGATTTCGTTGTTCGAATTCGTTGTTCGATTTCGTTGTTCGATTTCGTTGTTCGAATTCGTTGTTCGATTTCGTTGTTCGATTTCGTTGTTCGATTTCGTTGTTCGTTTTCGTTGTTCGATATTGTTGTATGATTTCGTGGTTCGATTTCGTTGTTCGATTGCGTTGTTCCATTTCGTTGTTCTATTTCGTGGTTCGATTTCGTGGTTTCAGTTTGTTGTTCGATTTCGATTTCGCTGTTCGATTTCGAAGTTGGATTTCGTTGTTCTATTTCGTTGTTCTAATTCGTTGTTCGATTTCGTTGTTCGATTTCGTTGTTCGATTCGTTATTCGATTTTGAAGTTCGATTTCGTTGTTCGATTTCGTTGTTCGATTTCGTTGTTCCATTTCGTTGTTCGATTTCGTTGTCCGATTCCGTTGTTCGATTTCGTTGTTTGTTTTCGTTGTTCGATTTCGTTGTTCGATTGCGTTGTTCCATTTCGTTGTTCTATTTCGTGGTTTGATTTCGTGGTTTCAGTTTGTTGTTCGATTTCGATTTCGCTGTTCGATTTCGAAGTTGGATTTTGTTGTCCTATTTCGTTGTTCTAATTCGTTGTTCGATTTCGTTGTTCGAATTCGTTGTTCGAATTCGTTGTTCGAATTCGTTGTTCGAATTCGTTGTTCGATTTCGTTGTTCGATTCGTTGTTCGATTTCGTTGTTCTAATTCGTTGTTCGATTTCGTTGTTCGAGTTCGTTGTTCGATTTCGTTGTTCGATTTCGTTGTTCGATTGCGTTGTTCGATTTCGTTGTTCGATTTCGTTGTTCGATTTCGTTGTTCGATTTCGTTCGATTTCGTTGTTCGAATTCGTTGTTCGATTTCGTTGTTCGAATTCGTTGTTCGATTTCGTTGTTCGATTTCGTTGTTCGATTTCGTTGTTCGATTTCGTTGTTCGATTTCGTTGTTCGATTTCGTTGTTCGATTTCGTTGTTCGATTTTGAAGTTCGATTTCGTTGTTCAATTTCGTTGTTCGATTTCGTTGTTCGATTTCGTTGTTCGATTTCGTTGTTCGATATCGTTGTCCGATTCCGTTGTTCGATTTCGTTGTTCGTTTTCGTTGTTCGATATTGTTGTATGATTTCGTGGTTCGATTTCGTTGTTCGATTGCGTTGTTCCATTTCGTTGTTCTATTTCGTGGTTCGATTTCGTGGTTTCAGTTTGTTGTTCGATTTCAATTTCGCTGTTCGATTTCGAAGTTGGATTTCGTTGTTCAATTTCGTTGATCTAATTCGTTGTTCGATTTCGTTGTTCGATTTCGTTGTTCGATTTCGTTGTTCGATTCGTTATTCGATTTCGTTGTTCGATTTCGTTGTTCGATTTCGTTGTTCGATTTCGTTGTTCGATTTCGTTGTCCGATTCCGTTGTTCGATTTCGTTGTTCGTTTTCGTTGTTCGATATTGTTGTATGATTTCGTGGTTCGATTTCGTTGTTCGATTTCGTTGTTCGATTCGTTATTCGATTTCGTTGTTCGATTTCGTTGTTCGATTTCGTTGTTCCATTTCGTTGTTCGATTTCGTTGTTCGATTTCGTTGTTCGATTTCGTTGTTCGATTTCGTTGTTCGATTTCGTTGTTAGATTTCGTTGTTCGTTGTTAGATTTCGTTGTTCGATTTCGTTGTTCGATTTCGAAGTTCGATTTCGTTGTTCGATTTCGTTGTTCGATTTCGTTGTTCGATTTCGTTGTTCGATTTTGTTGTTCGATTTCGTTGTTCGATTTCGTTGTTCGATTTCGTTGTTCGATTTCGAAGTTCGATTTCGTTTTTCGATTTCGTTGTTCGATTTCGTTGTTCGTTTTCGTTGTTCGATATTGTTGTATGATTTCGTGGTTCGATTTCGTTGTCCGATTCCGTTGTTCGATTTCGTTGTTCGTTTTCGTTGTTCGATATTGTTGTATGATTTCGTGGTTCGATTTCGTTGTTCGATTTCGTTGTTCGATTCGTTATTCGATTTCGTTGTTCGATTTCGTTGTTCGATTTCGTTGTTCGATTTCGTTGTTCGATTTCGTTGTTCCATTTCGTTGTTCGATTTCGTTGTTCGATTTCGTTGTTCGATTTCGTTGTTCGATTTCGTTGTTCGATTTCGTTGTTAGATTTCGTTGTTCGTTGTTAGATTTCGTTGTTCGATTGCGTCGTTCCATTTCGTTGTTCTATTTCGTGGTTCGATTTGGTGGTTTCAGTTTGTTGTTCGATTTCGATTTCGCTGTTCGATTTCGAAGTTGGATTTCGTTGTTCTATTTCGTTGTTCTTATTCGTTGTTCGATTTCGTTGTTCGATTTCGTTGTTCGATTTCGTTGTTCGATTCGTTATTCGATTTCGTTGTTCGATTTCTTGTTCGATTTCGTTGTTCCATTACGTTATTCGATTTCGTTGTTCGATTTCGTTGTTCGATTTCGTTGTTAGATTTCGTTGTTCGTTGTTAGATTTCGTTGTTCGATTTCGTTGTCTGATTCCGTTGTTCGATTTCGTTGTTCGATTTCGTTGTTCCATTTCGTTGTTCGAGTTCGTTGTTCGATTTCGTTGTTCGATTTCGTTGTTCGATTTCGTTGTTCGAATTCGTTGTTCGAATTCGTTGTTCGAATTCGTTGTTCGAATTCGTTGTTCGAATTCGTTGTTCGATTTCGTTGTTCGATTTCGTTGTTCGATTTCGTTGTTCGATTTCGTTGTTCGATTTCGTTGTTCGATTTCGTTGTTCGATTTCGTTGTTCGATTTCGTTGTTCGATTTCGTTGTTCGATTTCGTTGTTCGATTTCGTTGTTCGATTTCGTTGTTCGATTTCGTTGTTCGATTTCGTTGTTCGATTTCGTTGTTCGATTTCGTTGTTCGATTTCGTTGTTCGATTTCGTTGTTAGATTTCGTTGTTCGTTGTTAGATTTCGTTGTTCTTTGTTCGATTTCGTGGTTCGATTTCGTTGTTCGATTTCGTTGTTCGATTTCGTTGTTCGATTTCGTTGTTCGATTTCGTTGTTCGATTTCGTTGTTCGATTTCGTTGTTCGATTTCGTTGTTCGAATTCGTTGTTCGATTTCGTTGTTCGATTTCGTTGTTCGATTACGTTGTTCGATTTCGTTGTTCGATTTCGTTGTTCGATTTCGTTGTTCGATTTCGTTGTTCGATTTCGTTGTTCGATTTCGTTGTTCGATTTCGTTGTTCGATTTCGTTGTTCGATTTCGTTGTTCGATTTCGTTGTTCGAATTCGTTGTTCGAATTCGTTGTTCGATTTCTTTGTTCGATTTCGTTGTTCGATTTCGAAGTTCGATTTCGTTGTTCGATTTCGTTGTTCGATTTCGTTGTTCGATTTCGTTGTTCGATTTCGTTCGATTTCGTTGTTCGAATTCGTTGTTCGATTTCGTTGTTCGATTTCGTTGTTCGAATTCGTTGTTCGATTTCGTTGTTCGATTTCGTTGTTCGATTTCGTTGTTCGATTTCGTTGTTCGATTTCGTTGTTTGAATTCGTGTTCGATTTCGTTGATCGATTTCGTTGTTCGATTTTCTTTGTTCGATTTGATTGTTCGATTTCGTTGATCGATTTCGTTTTTCGATTTCGTTGTTCGATTTCGTTGTTCGATTTCATTGTTCGATTTCGTGGTTCGAATTCGTTGTTCGAATTCGTTGTTAGATTTCGTTGTTCGTTGTTAGATTTCGTTGTTCTTTGTTCGATTTCGTGGTTCGAATTCGTTGTTCGATTTCGTTGTTCGATTTCGTTGTTCGATTTCTTTGTTCGATTTCGTTGTTCGATGTCGTTGTTCGAATTCGTTGTTCGAATTCTTTGTTCGATTTCGTTGTTCGATTTCGTTGTTCGATTTCGTTGTTCGATTTCGTTGTTCGATTTCGAAGTTCGATTTCGTTCGATTTCGTTGTTCGATTTCGTTGTTCGATTTCGTTGTTCGATTTCGTTGTTCGATTTCGTTGTTCGATTTCGTTGTTCGATTTCGTTGTTCGATTTCGTTGTTCGATTTCGTTGTCCGATTCCGTTGTTCGATTTCGTTGTTCGTTTTCGTTGTTCGATATTGTTGTATGATTTCGTGGTTCGATTTCGTTGTTCGATTGCGTTGTTCCATTTCGTTGTTCTATTTCGTGGTTCGATTTCGTGGTTTCAGTTTGTTGTTCGATTTCGATTTCGCTGTTCGATTTCGAAGTTGGATTTCGTTGTTCTATTTCGTTGTTCTAATTCGTTGTTCGATTTCGTTGTTCGATTTCGTTGTTCGATTTCGTTGTTCGAATTCGTTGTTCGAATTCGTTGTTCGATTTCTTTGTTCGATTTCGTTGTTCGATTTCGAAGTTCGATTTCGTTGTTCGATTTCGTTGTTCGATTTCGTTGTTCGATTTCGTTGTTCGATTTCGTTCGATTTCGTTGTTCGAATTCGTTGTTCGATTTCGTTGTTCGATTTCGTTGTTCGAATTCGTTGTTCGATTTCGTTGTTCGATTTCGTTGTTCGATTTCGTTGTTCGTTTTCGTTGTTCGATATTGTTGTATGATTTCGTGGTTCGATTTCGTTGTTCGATTGCGTTGTTCCATTTCGTTGTTCTATTTCGTGGTTCGATTTCGTGGTTTCAGTTTGTTGTTCGATTTCGATTTCGCTGTTCGATTTCGAAGTTGGATTTCGTTGTTCTATTACGTTGTTCTAATTCGTTGTTCGATTTCGTTGTTCGATTTCGTTGTTCGATTCGTTATTCGATTTTGAAGTTCGATTTCGTTGTTCGATTTCGTTGTTCGATTTCGTTGTTCCATTTCGTTGTTCGATTTCGTTGTCCGATTCCGTTGTTCGATTTCGTTGTTTGTTTTCGTTGTTCGATTTCGTTGTTCGATTGCGTTGTTCCATTTCGTTGTTCTATTTCGTGGTTTGATTTCGTGGTTTCAGTTTGTTGTTCGATTTCGATTTCGCTGTTCGATTTCGAAGTTGGATTTTGTTGTCCTATTTCGTTGTTCTAATTCGTTGTTCGATTTCGTTGTTCGATTTCGTTGTTCGAATTCGTTGTTCGAATTCGTTGTTCGAATTCGTTGTTCGAATTCGTTGTTCGATTTCGTTGTTCGATTCGTTGTTCGATTTCGTTGTTCTAATTCGTTGTTCGATTTCGTTGTTCGATTTCGTTGTTCGATTTCGTTGTTCGATTTCGTTGTTCGATTGCGTTGTTCGATTTCGTTGTTCGATTTCGTTGTTCGATTTCGTTGTTCGATTTCGTTCGATTTCGTTGTTCGAATTCGTTGTTCGATTTCGTTGTTCGAATTCGTTGTTCGATTTCGTTGTTCGATTTCGTTGTTCGATTTCGTTGTTCGATTTCGTTGTTCGATTTCGTTGTTCGATTTCGTTGTTCGATTTCGTTGTTCGATTTCGTTGTTCGATTTTGAAGTTCGATTTCGTTGTTCAATTTCGTTGTTCGATTTCGTTGTTCGATTTCGTTGTTCGATTTCGTTGTTCGATATCGTTGTCCGATTCCGTTGTTCGATCGTTGTTCGTTTTCGTTGTTCGATATTGTTGTATGATTTCGTGGTTCGATTTCGTTGTTCGATTGCGTTGTTCCATTTCGTTGTTCTATTTCGTGGTTCGATTTCGTGGTTTCAGTTTGTTGTTCGATTTCAATTTCGCTGTTCGATTTCGAAGTTGGATTTCGTTGTTCAATTTCGTTGATCTAATTCGTTGTTCGATTTCGTTGTTCGATTTCGTTGTTCGATTTCGTTGTTCGATTTCGTTGTTCGATTCGTTATTCGATTTCGTTGTTCGATTTCGTTGTTCGATTTCGTTGTTCGATTTCGTTGTTCGATTTCGTTGTCCGATTCCGTTGTTCGATTTCGTTGTTCGTTTTCGTTGTTCGATATTGTTGTATGATTTCGTGGTTCGATTTCGTTGTTCGATTTCGTTGTTCGATTCGTTATTCGATTTCGTTGTTCGATTTCGTTGTTCGATTTCGTTGTTCCATTTCGTTGTTCGATTTCGTTGTTCGATTTCGTTGTTCGATTTCGTTGTTCGATTTCGTTGTTCGATTTCGTTGTTAGATTTCGTTGTTCGTTGTTAGATTTCGTTGTTCGATTTCGTTGTTCGATTTCGAAGTTCGATTTCGTTGTTCGATTTCGTTGTTCGATTTCGTTGTTCGATTTCGTTGTTCGATTTTGTTGTTCGATTTCGTTGTTCGATTTCGTTGTTCGATTTCGTTGTTCGATTTCGAAGTTCGATTTCGTTTTTCGATTTTGTTGTTCGATGTCGTTGTTCGAATTCGTTGTTCGAATTCGTTGTTCGATTTCGTTGTTCGATTTCGAAGTTCGATTTCGTTGTTCGATTTCGTTGTTCGATTTCTTGTTCGATTTCGTTGTTCCATTACGTTATTCGATTTCGTTTTTCGATTTCGTTGTTAGATTTCGTTGTTCGTTGTTAGATTTCGTTGTTCGATTTCGTTGTTCGATTTCGAAGTTCGATTTCGTTGTTCGATTTCGTTGTTCGATTTCTTGTTCGATTTCGTTGTTCCATTACGTTATTCGATTTCGTTTTTCGATTTCGTTGTTAGATTTCGTTGTTCGTTGTTAGATTTTGTTGTTCGATTTCGTTGTCTGATTCCGTTGTTCGATTTCGTTGTTCGTTTTCGTTGTTCGATATTGTTGTATGATTTCGTGGTTCGATTTCGTTGTTCGATTGCGTCGTTCCATTTCGTTGTTCTATTTCGTGGTTCGATTTCGTGGTTTCAGTTTGTTGTTCGATTTCGATTTCGCTGTTCGATTTCGAAGTTGGATTTCGTTGTTCTATTTCGTGGTTCGATTTCGTGGTTTCAGTTTGTTGTTCGATTTCGATTTCGCTGTTCGATTTCGAAGTTGGATTTCGTTGTTCTATTTCGTTGTTCTTATTCGTTGTTCGATTTCGTTGTTCGATTTCGTTGTTCGATTTCGTTGTTCGATTTCGTTGTTCGATTCGTTATTCGATTTCGTTGTTCGATTTCTTGTTCGATTTTGTTGTTCCATTACGTTATTCGATTTCGTTGTTCGATTTCGTTGTTAGATTTCGTTGTTCGTTGTTAGATTTCGTTGTTCGATTTCGTTGTCTGATTCCGTTGTTCGATTTCGTTGTTCGTTTTCGTTGTTCGATATTGTTGTATGATTTCGTGGTTCGATTTCGTTGTTCGATTTCGTTGTTCCATTTCGTTGTTCGATGTCGTTGTTCGAATTCGTTGTTCGATTTCGTTGTTCGATTTCGTTGTTCGATTTCGTTGTTCGATTTCGTTGTTCGATTTCGTTGTTGGATTTCGTTGTTCGATTTCGAAGTTCGATTTCGTTGTTCGATTCGTTATTCGATTTCGTTGTTCGATTTCGTTGTTCGATTTCGTTGTTCGATTTCGTTGTTCGATCTCGTTGTCCGATTCCTTTGTTCGATTTCGTTGTTCGTTTTCGTTGTTCGATATTGTTGTATGATTTCGTGGTTCGATTTCGTTGTTCGATTGCGTCGTTCCATTTCGTTGTTCTATTTCGTGGTTCGATTTGGTGGTTTCAGTTTGTTGTTCGATTTCGATTTCGCTGTTCGATTTCGAAGTTGGATTTCGTTGTTCTATTTCGTTGTTCTTATTCGTTGTTCGATTTCGTTGTTCGATTTCGTTGTTCGATTTCGTTGTTCGATTCGTTATTCGATTTCGTTGTTCGATTTCTTGTTCGATTTCGTTGTTCCATTACGTTATTCGATTTCGTTGTTCGATTTCGTTGTTCGATTTCGTTGTTAG
Organism: Neocrepidodera transversa; assembly: GCA_963243735.1. Lineage (NCBI taxonomy): Eukaryota > Metazoa > Arthropoda > Insecta > Coleoptera > Chrysomelidae > Neocrepidodera > Neocrepidodera transversa. The sequence goes on along the minus strand of OY725337.1, from coordinate 39,969,238 downwards.
ATTTCGTTGTTCGTTGTTAGATTTCGTTGTTCGATTTCGTTGTCTGATTCCGTTGTTCGATTTCGTTGTTCGATTTCGTTGTTCCATTTCGTTGTTCGAGTTCGTTGTTCGATTTCGTTGTTCGATTTCGTTGTTCGATTTCGTTGTTCGAATTCGTTGTTCGAATTCGTTGTTCGAATTCGTTGTTCGAATTCGTTGTTCGAATTCGTTGTTCGATTTCGTTGTTCGATTTCGTTGTTCGATTTCGTTGTTCGATTTCGTTGTTCGATTTCGTTGTTCGATTTCGTTGTTCGATTTCGTTGTTCGATTTCGTTGTTCGATTTCGTTGTTCGATTTCGTTGTTCGATTTCGTTGTTCGATTTCATTGTTCGATTTCGTTGTTCGATTTCGTTGTTCGATTTCGTTGTTCGATTTCGTTGTTCGATTTCGTTGTTCGATTTCGTTGTTCGATTTCGTTGTTAGATTTCGTTGTTCGTTGTTAGATTTCGTTGTTCTTTGTTCGATTTCGTAGTTCGATTTCGTTGTTCGATTTCGTTGTTCGATTTCGTTGTTCGATTTCGTTGTTCGATTTCGTTGTTCGATTTCGTTGTTCGATTTCGTTGTTCGATTTCGTTGTTCGAATTCGTTGTTCGATTTCGTTGTTCGATTTCGTTGTTCGATTACGTTGTTCGATTTCGTTGTTCGATTTCGTTGTTCGATTTCGTTGTTCGATTTCGTTGTTCGATTTCGTTGTTCGATTTCGTTGTTCGATTTCGTTGTTCGATTTCGTTGTTCGATTTCGTTGTTCGATTTCGTTGTTCGATTTCGTTGTTCGATTTCGTTGTTCGAATTCGTTGTTCGAATTCGTTGTTCGAATTCGTTGTTCGATTTCGTTGTTCGATTTCGTTGTTCGAATTCGTTGTTCGATTTCGTTGTTCGATTTCGTTGTTCGATTTCGTTGTTCGATTTCGTTGTTCGATTTCGTTGTTTGAATTCGTGTTCGATTTCGTTGATCGATTTCGTTGTTCGATTTTCTTTGTTCGATTTGATTGTTCGATTTCGTTGATCGATTTCGTTTTTCGATTTCGTTGTTCGATTTCGTTGTTCGATTTCATTGTTCGATTTCGTGGTTCGAATTCGTTGTTCGAATTCGTTGTTAGATTTCGTTGTTCGTTGTTAGATTTCGTTGTTCTTTGTTCGATTTCGTGGTTCGAATTCGTTGTTCGATTTCGTTGTTCGATTTCGTTGTTCGATTTCTTTGTTCGATTTCGTTGTTCGATGTCGTTGTTCGAATTCGTTGTTCGAATTCTTTGTTCGATTTCGTTGTTCGATTTCGTTGTTCGATTTCGTTGTTCGATTTCGTTGTTCGATTTCGAAGTTCGATTTCGTTCGATTTCGTTGTTCGATTTCGTTGTTCGATTTCGTTGTTCGATTTCGTTGTTCGATTTCGTTGTTCGATTTCGTTGTTCGATTTCGTTGTTCGATTTCGTTGTTCGATTTCGTTGTCCGATTCCGTTGTTCGATTTCGTTGTTCGTTTTCGTTGTTCGATATTGTTGTATGATTTCGTGGTTCGATTTCGTTGTTCGATTGCGTTGTTCCATTTCGTTGTTCTATTTCGTGGTTCGATTTCGTGGTTTCAGTTTGTTGTTCGATTTCGATTTCGCTGTTCGATTTCGAAGTTGGATTTCGTTGTTCTATTTCGTTGTTCTAATTCGTTGTTCGATTTCGTTGTTCGATTTCGTTGTTCGATTTCGTTGTTCGAATTCGTTGTTCGAATTCGTTGTTCGATTTCTTTGTTCGATTTCGTTGTTCGATTTCGAAGTTCGATTTCGTTGTTCGATTTCGTTGTTCGATTTCGTTGTTCGATTTCGTTGTTCGATTTCGTTCGATTTCGTTGTTCGAATTCGTTGTTCGATTTCGTTGTTCGATTTCGTTGTTCGAATTCGTTGTTCGATTTCGTTGTTCGATTTCGTTGTTCGATTTCGTTGTTCGTTTTCGTTGTTCGATATTGTTGTATGATTTCGTGGTTCGATTTCGTTGTTCGATTGCGTTGTTCCATTTCGTTGTTCTATTTCGTGGTTTGATTTCGTGGTTTCAGTTTGTTGTTCGATTTCGATTTCGCTGTTCGATTTCGAAGTTGGATTTTGTTGTCCTATTTCGTTGTTCTAATTCGTTGTTCGATTTCGTTGTTCGATTTCGTTGTTCGAATTCGTTGTTCGAATTCGTTGTTCGAATTCGTTGTTCGAATTCGTTGTTCGATTTCGTTGTTCGATTCGTTGTTCGATTTCGTTGTTCTAATTCGTTGTTCGATTTCGTTGTTCGATTTCGTTGTTCGATTTCGTTGTTCGATTTCGTTGTTCGATTGCGTTGTTCGATTTCGTTGTTCGATTTCGTTGTTCGATTTCGTTGTTCGATTTCGTTCGATTTCGTTCTTCGAATTCGTTGTTCGATTTCGTTGTTCGAATTCGTTGTTCGATTTCGTTGTTCGATTTCGTTGTTCGATTTCGTTGTTCGATTTCGTTGTTCGATTTCGTTGTTCGATTTCGTTGTTCGATTTCGTTGTTCGATTTTGAAGTTCGATTTCGTTGTTCAATTTCGTTGTTCGATTTCGTTGTTCGATTTCGTTGTTCGATTTCGTTGTTCGATATCGTTGTCCGATTCCGTTGTTCGATTTCGTTGTTCGTTTTCGTTGTTCGATATTGTTGTATGATTTCGTGGTTCGATTTCGTTGTTCGATTGCGTTGTTCCATTTCGTTGTTCTATTTCGTGGTTCGATTTCGTGGTTTCAGTTTGTTGTTCGATTTCAATTTCGCTGTTCGATTTCGAAGTTGGATTTCGTTGTTCAATTTCGTTGATCTAATTCGTTGTTCGATTTCGTTGTTCGATTTCGTTGTTCGATTTCGTTGTTCGATTCGTTATTCGATTTCGTTGTTCGATTTCGTTGTTCGATTTCGTTGTTCGATTTCGTTGTTCGATTTCGTTGTCCGATTCCGTTGTTCGATTTCGTTGTTCGTTTTCGTTGTTCGATATTGTTGTATGATTTCGTGGTTCGATTTCGTTGTTCGATTTCGTTGTTCGATTCGTTATTCGATTTCGTTGTTCGATTTCGTTGTTCGATTTCGTTGTTCCATTTCGTTGTTCGATTTCGTTGTTCGATTTCGTTGTTCGATTTCGTTGTTCGATTTCGTTGTTCGATTTCGTTGTTAGATTTCGTTGTTCGTTGTTAGATTTCGTTGTTCGATTTCGTTGTTCGATTTCGAAGTTCGATTTCGTTGTTCGATTTCGTTGTTCGATTTCGTTGTTCGATTTCGTTGTTCGATTTTGTTGTTCGATTTCGTTGTTCGATTTCGTTGTTCGATTTCGTTGTTCGATTTCGAAGTTCGATTTCGTTTTTCGATTTCGTTGTTCGATTTCGTTGTTCGTTTTCGTTGTTCGATATTGTTGTATGATTTCGTGGTTCGATTTCGTTGTCCGATTCCGTTGTTCGATTTCGTTGTTCGTTTTCGTTGTTCGATATTGTTGTATGATTTCGTGGTTCGATTTCGTTGTTCGATTTCGTTGTTCGATTCGTTATTCGATTTCGTTGTTCGATTTCGTTGTTCGATTTCGTTGTTCGATTTCGTTGTTCGATTTCGTTGTTCCATTTCGTTGTTCGATTTCGTTGTTCGATTTCGTTGTTCGATTTCGTTGTTCGATTTCGTTGTTCGATTTCGTTGCTAGATTTCGTTGTTCGTTGTTAGATTTCGTTGTTCGATTGCGTCGTTCCATTTCGTTGTTCTATTTCGTGGTTCGATTTGGTGGTTTCAGTTTGTTGTTCGATTTCGATTTCGCTGTTCGATTTCGAAGTTGGATTTCGTTGTTCTATTTCGTTGTTCTTATTCGTTGTTCGATTTCGTTGTTCGATTTCGTTGTTCGATTTCGTTGTTCGATTCGTTATTCGATTTCGTTGTTCGATTTCTTGTTCGATTTCGTTGTTCCATTACGTTATTCGATTTCGTTGTTCGATTTCGTTGTTCGATTTCGTTGTTAGATTTCGTTGTTCGTTGTTAGATTTCGTTGTTCGATTTCGTTGTCTGATTCCGTTGTTCGATTTCGTTGTTCGATTTCGTTGTTCCATTTCGTTGTTCGAGTTCGTTGTTCGATTTCGTTGTTCGATTTCGTTGTTCGATTTCGTTGTTCGAATTCGTTGTTCGAATTCGTTGTTCGAATTCGTTGTTCGAATTCGTTGTTCGAATTCGTTGTTCGATTTCGTTGTTCGATTTCGTTGTTCGATTTCGTTGTTCGATTTCGTTGTTCGATTTCGTTGTTCGATTTCGTTGTTCGATTTCGTTGTTCGATTTCGTTGTTCGATTTCGTTGTTCGATTTCGTTGTTCGATTTCGTTGTTCGATTTCGTTGTTCGATTTCGTTGTTCGATTTCGTTGTTCGATTTCGTTGTTCGATTTCGTTGTTCGATTTCGTTGTTCGATTTCGTTGTTCGATTTCGTTGTTCGATTTCGTTGTTAGATTTCGTTGTTCGTTGTTAGATTTCGTTGTTCTTTGTTCGATTTCGTGGTTCGATTTCGTTGTTCGATTTCGTTGTTCGATTTCGTTGTTCGATTTCGTTGTTCGATTTCGTTGTTCGATTTCGTTGTTCGATTTCGTTGTTCGATTTCGTTGTTCGAATTCGTTGTTCGATTTCGTTGTTCGATTTCGTTGTTCGATTACGTTGTTCGATTTCGTTGTTCGATTTCGTTGTTCGATTTCGTTGTTCGATTTCGTTGTTCGATTTCGTTGTTCGATTTCGTTGTTCGATTTCGTTGTTCGATTTCGTTGTTCGATTTCGTTGTTCGATTTCGTTGTTCGAATTCGTTGTTCGAATTCGTTGTTCGATTTCTTTGTTCGATTTCGTTGTTCGATTTCGAAGTTCGATTTCGTTGTTCGATTTCGTTGTTCGATTTCGTTGTTCGATTTCGTTGTTCGATTTCGTTCGATTTCGTTGTTCGAATTCGTTGTTCGATTTCGTTGTTCGATTTCGTTGTTCGAATTCGTTGTTCGATTTCGTTGTTCGATTTCGTTGTTCGATTTCGTTGTTCGATTTCGTTGTTCGATTTCGTTGTTTGAATTCGTGTTCGATTTCGTTGATCGATTTCGTTGTTCGATTTTCTTTGTTCGATTTGATTGTTCGATTTCGTTGATCGATTTCGTTTTTCGATTTCGTTGTTCGATTTCGTTGTTCGATTTCATTGTTCGATTTCGTGGTTCGAATTCGTTGTTCGAATTCGTTGTTAGATTTCGTTGTTCGTTGTTAGATTTCGTTGTTCTTTGTTCGATTTCGTGGTTCGAATTCGTTGTTCGATTTCGTTGTTCGATTTCGTTGTTCGATTTCTTTGTTCGATTTCGTTGTTCGATGTCGTTGTTCGAATTCGTTGTTCGAATTCTTTGTTCGATTTCGTTGTTCGATTTCGTTGTTCGATTTCGTTGTTCGATTTCGTTGTTCGATTTCGAAGTTCGATTTCGTTCGATTTCGTTGTTCGATTTCGTTGTTCGATTTCGTTGTTCGATTTCGTTGTTCGATTTCGTTGTTCGATTTCGTTGTTCGATTTCGTTGTTCGATTTCGTTGTTCGATTTCGTTGTTCGATTTCGTTGTCCGATTCCGTTGTTCGATTTCGTTGTTCGTTTTCGTTGTTCGATATTGTTGTATGATTTCGTGGTTCGATTTCGTTGTTCGATTGCGTTGTTCCATTTCGTTGTTCTATTTCGTGGTTCGATTTCGTGGTTTCAGTTTGTTGTTCGATTTCGATTTCGCTGTTCGATTTCGAAGTTGGATTTCGTTGTTCTATTTCGTTGTTCTAATTCGTTGTTCGATTTCGTTGTTCGATTTCGTTGTTCGATTTCGTTGTTCGAATTCGTTGTTCGAATTCGTTGTTCGATTTCTTTGTTCGATTTCGTTGTTCGATTTCGAAGTTCGATTTCGTTGTTCGATTTCGTTGTTCGATTTCGTTGTTCGATTTCGTTGTTCGATTTCGTTCGATTTCGTTGTTCGAATTCGTTGTTCGATTTCGTTGTTCGATTTCGTTGTTCGAATTCGTTGTTCGATTTCGTTGTTCGATTTCGTTGTTCGATTTCGTTGTTCGTTTTCGTTGTTCGATATTGTTGTATGATTTCGTGGTTCGATTTCGTTGTTCGATTGCGTTGTTCCATTTCGTTGTTCTATTTCGTGGTTCGATTTCGTGGTTTCAGTTTGTTGTTCGATTTCGATTTCGCTGTTCGATTTCGAAGTTGGATTTCGTTGTTCTATTACGTTGTTCTAATTCGTTGTTCGATTTCGTTGTTCGATTTCGTTGTTCGATTCGTTATTCGATTTTGAAGTTCGATTTCGTTGTTCGATTTCGTTGTTCGATTTCGTTGTTCCATTTCGTTGTTCGATTTCGTTGTCCGATTCCGTTGTTCGATTTCGTTGTTTGTTTTCGTTGTTCGATTTCGTTGTTCGATTGCGTTGTTCCATTTCGTTGTTCTATTTCGTGGTTTGATTTCGTGGTTTCAGTTTGTTGTTCGATTTCGATTTCGCTGTTCGATTTCGAAGTTGGATTTTGTTGTCCTATTTCGTTGTTCTAATTCGTTGTTCGATTTCGTTGTTCGATTTCGTTGTTCGAATTCGTTGTTCGAATTCGTTGTTCGAATTCGTTGTTCGAATTCGTTGTTCGATTTCGTTGTTCGATTCGTTGTTCGATTTCGTTGTTCTAATTCGTTGTTCGATTTCGTTGTTCGATTTCGTTGTTCGATTTCGTTGTTCGATTTCGTTGTTCGATTGCGTTGTTCGATTTCGTTGTTCGATTTCGTTGTTCGATTTCGTTGTTCGATTTCGTTCGATTTCGTTGTTCGAATTCGTTGTTCGATTTCGTTGTTCGAATTCGTTGTTCGATTTCGTTGTTCGATTTCGTTGTTCGATTTCGTTGTTCGATTTCGTTGTTCGATTTCGTTGTTCGATTTCGTTGTTCGATTTCGTTGTTCGATTTCGTTGTTCGATTTTGAAGTTCGATTTCGTTGTTCAATTTCGTTGTTCGATTTCGTTGTTCGATTTCGTTGTTCGATTTCGTTGTTCGATATCGTTGTCCGATTCCGTTGTTCGATTTCGTTGTTCGTTTTCGTTGTTCGATATTGTTGTATGATTTCGTGGTTCGATTTCGTTGTTCGATTGCGTTGTTCCATTTCGTTGTTCTATTTCGTGGTTCGATTTCGTGGTTTCAGTTTGTTGTTCGATTTCAATTTCGCTGTTCGATTTCGAAGTTGGATTTCGTTGTTCAATTTCGTTGATCTAATTCGTTGTTCGATTTCGTTGTTCGATTTCGTTGTTCGATTTCGTTGTTCGATTTCGTTGTTCGATTCGTTATTCGATTTCGTTGTTCGATTTCGTTGTTCGATTTCGTTGTCCGATTCCGTTGTTCGATTTCGTTGTTCGATATTGTTGTATGATTTCGTGGTTCGATTTCGTTGTTCGATTTCGTTGTTCGATTCGTTATTCGATTTCGTTGTTCGATTTCGTTGTTCGATTTCGTTGTTCCATTTCGTTGTTCGATTTCGTTGTTCGATTTCGTTGTTCGATTTCGTTGTTCGATTTCGTTGTTCGATTTCGTTGTTAGATTTCGTTGTTCGTTGTTAGATTTCGTTGTTCGATTTCGTTGTTCGATTTCGAAGTTCGATTTCGTTGTTCGATTTCGTTGTTCGATTTCGTTGTTCGATTTCGTTGTTCGATTTTGTTGTTCGATTTCGTTGTTCGATTTCGTTGTTCGATTTCGTTGTTCGATTTCGAAGTTCGATTTCGTTTTTCGATTTTGTTGTTCGATGTCGTTGTTCGAATTCGTTGTTCGAATTCGTTGTTCGATTTCGTTGTTCGATTTCGTTGTTCGATTTCGTTGTTCGATTTCGTTGTTCGATTTTGTTGTTCGATTTCGTTGTTCGATTTCGTTGTTCGATTTCGTTGTTCGATTTCGTTGTTCGATTTCGTTGTTCGATTTTGAAGTTCGATTTCGTTGTTCGATTTCGTTGTTCGATTTCGTTGTTCGATTTCGTTGTTCGATATCGTTGTCCGATTTCGTTGTTCGATTTCGTTGTTCGTTTTCGTTGTTCGATATTGTTGTATGATTTTGAAGTTCGATTTCGTTGTTCGATTTCGTTGTTCGATTTCGTTGTTCGATTTCGTTGTTCGATATCGTTGTCCGATTCCGTTGTTCGATTTCGTTGTTCGTTTTCGTTGTTCGATATTGTTGTATGATTTCGTGGTTCGATTTCGTTGTTCGATTGCGTTGTTCCATTTCGTTGTTCTATTTCGTGGTTCGATTTCGTGGTTTCAGTTTGTTGTTCGATTTCGATTTCGTTGTTCGATTTCGTTGTTCGATTCGTTATTCGATTTCGTTGTTCGATTTCGTTGTTCGATTTCGTTGTTCCATTTCGTTGTTCGATTTCGTTGTTCGATTTCGTTGTTCGATTTCGTTGTTCGATTTCGTTGTTCGATTTCGTTGTTAGATTTCGTTGTTCGTTGTTAGATTTCGTTGTTCGATTTCGTTGTTCGATTTCGTTGTTCGATTTCGTTGTTAGATTTCGTTGTTCGTTGTTAGATTTCGTTGGTCGTTGTTAGATTTCGTTGTTCGATTTCGTTGTTCGATTTCGTTGTTCCATTTCGTTGTTCGATTTCGTTGTTCGATTTCGTTGTTCGATTTCGTTGTTCGATTTCGTTGTTCTAATTCGTTGTTCGATTTCGTTGTTCGATTTCGTTGTTCGATTTCGTTGTTCGATTCGTTATTCGATTTCGTTGTTCGATTTCGTTGTTCGATTTCGTTGTTCCATTTCGTTGTTCGATTTCGTTGTTCGATTTCGTTGTTCGATTTCGTTGTTCGATTTCGTTGTTCGATTTCGTTGTTAGATTTCGTTGTTCGTTGTTAGATTTCGTTGTTCGATTTCGTTGTTCGATTTCGTTGTTCGATTTCGTTGTTCGATTTCGTTGTTCGATTTCGTTGTTCGATTTCGTTGTTCGATTTTGTTGTTCGATTTCGTTGTTCGATTTCGTTGTTCGATTTCGTGGTTTCAGTTTGTTGTTCGATTTCGATTTCGCTGTTCGATTTCGAAGTTGGATTTCGTTGTTCTATTTCGTTGTTCTAATTCGTTGTTCGATTTCGTTGTTCGATTTCGTTGTTCGATTCGTTATTCGACTTCGTTGTTCGATTTCGTTGTTCGATTTCGTTGTTCGATTTCGTTGTTCGATCTCGTTGTCCGATTCCTTTGTTCGATTTCGTTGTTCGTTTTCGTTGTTCGATATTGTTGTATGATTTCGTGGTTCGATTTCGTTGTTCGATTGCGTCGTTCCATTTCGTTGTTCTATTTCGTGGTTCGATTTCGTGGTTTCAGTTTGTTGTTCGATTTCGATTTCGCTGTTCGATTTCGAAGTTGGATTTCGTTGTTCTATTTCGTTGTTCTTATTCGTTGTTCGATTTCGTTATTCGATTTCGTTGTTCGATTTCGTTGTTCGATTCGTTATTCGATTTCGTTGTTCGATTTCTTGTTCGATTTCGTTGTTCCATTACGTTATTCGATTTCGTTTTTCGATTTCGTTGTTAGATTTCGTTGTTCGTTGTTAGATTTTGTTGTTCGATTTCGTTGTCTGATTCCGTTGTTCGATTTCGTTGTTCGTTTTCGTTGTTCGATATTGTTGTATGATTTCGTGGTTCGATTTCGTTGTTCGATTGCGTCGTTCCATTTCGTTGTTCTATTTCGTGGTTCGATTTCGTGGTTTCAGTTTGTTGTTCGATTTCGATTTCGCTGTTCGATTTCGAAGTTGGATTTCGTTGTTCTATTTCGTGGTTCGATTTCGTGGTTTCAGTTTGTTGTTCGATTTCGATTTCGCTGTTCGATTTCGAAGTTGGATTTCGTTGTTCTATTTCGTTGTTCTTATTCGTTGTTCGATTTCGTTGTTCGATTTCGTTGTTCGATTTCGTTGTTCGATTTCGTTGTTCGATTCGTTATTCGATTTCGTTGTTCGATTTCTTGTTCGATTTCGTTGTTCCATTACGTTAATTCGATTTCGTTGTTCGATTTCGTTGTTAGATTTCGTTGTTCGTTGTTAGATTTCGTTGTTCGATTTCGTTGTCTGATTCCGTTGTTCGATTTCGTTGTTCGTTTTCGTTGTTCGATATTGTTGTATGATTTCGTGGTTCGATTTCGTTGTTCGATTTCGTTGTTCCATTTCGTTGTTCGATGTCGTTGTTCGAATTCGTTGTTCGATTTCGTTGTTCGATTTCGTTGTTCGATTTCGTTGTTCGATTTCGTTGTTCGATTTCGTTGTTGGATTTCGTTGTTCGATTTCGAAGTTCGATTTCGTTGTTCGATTCGTTATTCGATTTCGTTGTTCGATTTCGTTGTTCGATTTCGTTGTTCGATTTCGTTGTTCGATCTCGTTGTCCGATTCCTTTGTTCGATTTCGTTGTTCGTTTTCGTTGTTCGATATTGTTGTATGATTTCGTGGTTCGATTTCGTTGTTCGATTGCGTCGTTCCATTTCGTTGTTCTATTTCGTGGTTCGATTTGGTGGTTTCAGTTTGTTGTTCGATTTCGATTTCGCTGTTCGATTTCGAAGTTGGATTTCGTTGTTCTATTTCGTTGTTCTTATTCGTTGTTCGATTTCGTTGTTCGATTTCGTTGTTCGATTTCGTTGTTCGATTCGTTATTCGATTTCGTTGTTCGATTTCTTGTTCGATTTCGTTGTTCCATTACGTTATTCGATTTCGTTGTTCGATTTCGTTGTTCGATTTCGTTGTTAGATTTCGTTGTTCGTTGTTAGATTTCGTTGTTCGATTTCGTTGTCTGATTCCGTTGTTCGATTTCGTTGTTCGATTTCGTTGTTCCATTTCGTTGTTCGAGTTCGTTGTTCGATTTCGTTGTTCGATTTCGTTGTTCGATTTCGTTGTTCGAATTCGTTGTTCGAATTCGTTGTTCGAATTCGTTGTTCGAATTCGTTGTTCGAATTCGTTGTTCGATTTCGTTGTTCGATTTCGTTGTTCGATTTCGTTGTTCGATTTCGTTGTTCGATTTCGTTGTTCGATTTCGTTGTTCGATTTCGTTGTTCGATTTCGTTGTTCGATTTCGTTGTTCGATTTCGTTGTTCGATTTCGTTGTTCGATTTCGTTGTTCGATTTCGTTGTTCGATTTCGTTGTTCGATTTCGTTGTTCGATTTCGTTGTTCGATTTCGTTGTTCGATTTCGTTGTTCGATTTCGTTGTTCGATTTCGTTGTTAGATTTCGTTGTTCGTTGTTAGATTTCGTTGTTCTTTGTTCGATTTCGTGGTTCGATTTCGTTGTTCGATTTCGTTGTTCGATTTCGTTGTTCGATTTCGTTGTTCGATTTCGTTGTTCGATTTCGTTGTTCGATTTCGTTGTTCGATTTCGTTGTTCGAATTCGTTGTTCGATTTCGTTGTTCGATTTCGTTGTTCGATTACGTTGTTCGATTTCGTTGTTCGATTTCGTTGTTCGATTTCGTTGTTCGATTTCGTTGTTCGATTTCGTTGTTCGATTTCGTTGTTCGATTTCGTTGTTCGATTTCGTTGTTCGATTTCGTTGTTCGATTTCGTTGTTCGAATTCGTTGTTCGAATTCGTTGTTCGATTTCTTTGTTCGATTTCGTTGTTCGATTTCGAAGTTCGATTTCGTTGTTCGATTTCGTTGTTCGATTTCGTTGTTCGAGTTCGTTGTTCGATTTCGTTGTTCGATTTCGTTGTTCGATTTCGTTGTTCGAATTCGTTGTTCGAATTCGTTGTTCGAATTCGTTGTTCGAATTCGTTGTTCGAATTCGTTGTTCGATTTCGTTGTTCGATTTCGTTGTTCGATTTCGTTGTTCGATTTCGTTGTTCGATTTCGTTGTTCGATTTCGTTGTTCGATTTCGTTGTTCGATTTCGTTGTTCGATTTCGTTGTTCGATTTCGTTGTTCGATTTCGTTGTTCGATTTCGTTGTTCGATTTCGTTGTTCGATTTCGTTGTTCGATTTCGTTGTTCGATTTCGTTGTTCGATTTCGTTGTTCGATTTCGTTGTTCGATTTCGTTGTTCGATTTCGTTGTTAGATTTCGTTGTTCGTTGTTAGATTTCGTTGTTCTTTGTTCGATTTCGTGGTTCGATTTCGTTGTTCGATTTCGTTGTTCGATTTCGTTGTTCGATTTCGTTGTTCGATTTCGTTGTTCGATTTCGTTGTTCGATTTCGTTGTTCGATTTCGTTGTTCGAATTCGTTGTTCGATTTCGTTGTTCGATTTCGTTGTTCGATTACGTTGTTCGATTTCGTTGTTCGATTTCGTTGTTCGATTTCGTTGTTCGATTTCGTTGTTCGATTTCGTTGTTCGATTTCGTTGTTCGATTTCGTTGTTCGATTTCGTTGTTCGATTTCGTTGTTCGATTTCGTTGTTCGAATTCGTTGTTCGAATTCGTTGTTCGATTTCTTTGTTCGATTTCGTTGTTCGATTTCGAAGTTCGATTTCGTTGTTCGATTTCGTTGTTCGATTTCGTTGTTCGATTTCGTTGTTCGATTTCGTTCGATTTCGTTGTTCGAATTCGTTGTTCGATTTCGTTGTTCGATTTCGTTGTTCGAATTCGTTGTTCGATTTCGTTGTTCGATTTCGTTGTTCGATTTCGTTGTTCGATTTCGTTGTTCGATTTCGTTGTTTGAATTCGTGTTCGATTTCGTTGATCGATTTCGTTGTTCGATTTTCTTTGTTCGATTTGATTGTTCGATTTCGTTGATCGATTTCGTTTTTCGATTTCGTTGTTCGATTTCGTTGTTCGATTTCATTGTTCGATTTCGTGGTTCGAATTCGTTGTTCGAATTCGTTGTTAGATTTCGTTGTTCGTTGTTAGATTTCGTTGTTCTTTGTTCGATTTCGTGGTTCGAATTCGTTGTTCGATTTCGTTGTTCGATTTCGTTGTTCGATTTCTTTGTTCGATTTCGTTGTTCGATGTCGTTGTTCGAATTCGTTGTTCGAATTCTTTGTTCGATTTCGTTGTTCGATTTCGTTGTTCGATTTCGTTGTTCGATTTCGTTGTTCGATTTCGAAGTTCGATTTCGTTCGATTTCGTTGTTCGATTTCGTTGTTCGATTTCGTTGTTCGATTTCGTTGTTCGATTTCGTTGTTCGATTTCGTTGTTCGATTTCGTTGTTCGATTTCGTTGTTCGATTTCGTTGTTCGATTTCGTTGTCCGATTCCGTTGTTCGATTTCGTTGTTCGTTTTCGTTGTTCGATATTGTTGTATGATTTCGTGGTTCGATTTCGTTGTTCGATTGCGTTGTTCCATTTCGTTGTTCTATTTCGTGGTTCGATTTCGTGGTTTCAGTTTGTTGTTCGATTTCGATTTCGCTGTTCGATTTCGAAGTTGGATTTCGTTGTTCTATTTCGTTGTTCTAATTCGTTGTTCGATTTCGTTGTTCGATTTCGTTGTTCGATTTCGTTGTTCGAATTCGTTGTTCGAATTCGTTGTTCGATTTCTTTGTTCGATTTCGTTGTTCGATTTCGAAGTTCGATTTCGTTGTTCGATTTCGTTGTTCGATTTCGTTGTTCGATTTCGTTGTTCGATTTCGTTCGATTTCGTTGTTCGAATTCGTTGTTCGATTTCGTTGTTCGATTTCGTTGTTCGAATTCGTTGTTCGATTTCGTTGTTCGATTTCGTTGTTCGATTTCGTTGTTCGTTTTCGTTGTTCGATATTGTTGTATGATTTCGTGGTTCGATTTCGTTGTTCGATTGCGTTGTTCCATTTCGTTGTTCTATTTCGTGGTTCGATTTCGTGGTTTCAGTTTGTTGTTCGATTTCGATTTCGCTGTTCGATTTCGAAGTTGGATTTCGTTGTTCTATTACGTTGTTCTAATTCGTTGTTCGATTTCGTTGTTCGATTTCGTTGTTCGATTCGTTATTCGATTTTGAAGTTCGATTTCGTTGTTCGATTTCGTTGTTCGATTTCGTTGTTCCATTTCGTTGTTCGATTTCGTTGTCCGATTCCGTTGTTCGATTTCGTTGTTTGTTTTCGTTGTTCGATTTCGTTGTTCGATTGCGTTGTTCCATTTCGTTGTTCTATTTCGTGGTTTGATTTCGTGGTTTCAGTTTGTTGTTCGATTTCGATTTCGCTGTTCGATTTCGAAGTTGGATTTTGTTGTCCTATTTCGTTGTTCTAATTCGTTGTTCGATTTCGTTGTTCGATTTCGTTGTTCGAATTCGTTGTTCGAATTCGTTGTTCGAATTCGTTGTTCGAATTCGTTGTTCGATTTCGTTGTTCGATTCGTTGTTCGATTTCGTTGTTCTAATTCGTTGTTCGATTTCGTTGTTCGATTTCGTTGTTCGATTTCGTTGTTCGATTTCGTTGTTCGATTGCGTTGTTCGATTTCGTTGTTCGATTTCGTTGTTCGATTTCGTTGTTCGATTTCGTTCGATTTCGTTGTTCGAATTCGTTGTTCGATTTCGTTGTTCGAATTCGTTGTTCGATTTCGTTGTTCGATTTCGTTGTTCGATTTCGTTGTTCGATTTCGTTGTTCGATTTCGTTGTTCGATTTCGTTGTTCGATTTCGTTGTTCGATTTCGTTGTTCGATTTTGAAGTTCGATTTCGTTGTTCAATTTCGTTGTTCGATTTCGTTGTTCGATTTCGTTGTTCGATTTCGTTGTTCGATATCGTTGTCCGATTCCGTTGTTCGATTTCGTTGTTCGTTTTCGTTGTTCGATATTGTTGTATGATTTCGTGGTTCGATTTCGTTGTTCGATTGCGTTGTTCCATTTCGTTGTTCTATTTCGTGGTTCGATTTCGTGGTTTCAGTTTGTTGTTCGATTTCAATTTCGCTGTTCGATTTCGAAGTTGGATTTCGTTGTTCAATTTCGTTGATCTAATTCGTTGTTCGATTTCGTTGTTCGATTTCGTTGTTCGATTTCGTTGTTCGATTTCGTTGTTCGATTCGTTATTCGATTTCGTTGTTCGATTTCGTTGTTCGATTTCGTTGTCCGATTCCGTTGTTCGATTTCGTTGTTCGATATTGTTGTATGATTTCGTGGTTCGATTTCGTTGTTCGATTTCGTTGTTCGATTCGTTATTCGATTTCGTTGTTCGATTTCGTTGTTCGATTTCGTTGTTCCATTTCGTTGTTCGATTTCGTTGTTCGATTTCGTTGTTCGATTTCGTTGTTCGATTTCGTTGTTCGATTTCGTTGTTAGATTTCGTTGTTCGTTGTTAGATTTCGTTGTTCGATTTCGTTGTTCGATTTCGAAGTTCGATTTCGTTGTTCGATTTCGTTGTTCGATTTCGTTGTTCGATTTCGTTGTTCGATTTTGTTGTTCGATTTCGTTGTTCGATTTCGTTGTTCGATTTCGTTGTTCGATTTCGAAGTTCGATTTCGTTTTTCGATTTTGTTGTTCGATGTCGTTGTTCGAATTCGTTGTTCGAATTCGTTGTTCGATTTCGTTGTTCGATTTCGTTGTTCGATTTCGTTGTTCGATTTCGTTGTTCGATTTTGTTGTTCGATTTCGTTGTTCGATTTCGTTGTTCGATTTCGTTGTTCGATTTCGTTGTTCGATTTCGTTGTTCGATTTTGAAGTTCGATTTCGTTGTTCGATTTCGTTGTTCGATTTCGTTGTTCGATTTCGTTGTTCGATATCGTTGTCCGATTTCGTTGTTCGATTTCGTTGTTCGTTTTCGTTGTTCGATATTGTTGTATGATTTTGAAGTTCGATTTCGTTGTTCGATTTCGTTGTTCGATTTCGTTGTTCGATTTCGTTGTTCGATATCGTTGTCCGATTCCGTTGTTCGATTTCGTTGTTCGTTTTCGTTGTTCGATATTGTTGTATGATTTCGTGGTTCGATTTCGTTGTTCGATTGCGTTGTTCCATTTCGTTGTTCTATTTCGTGGTTCGATTTCGTGGTTTCAGTTTGTTGTTCGATTTCGATTTCGTTGTTCGATTTCGTTGTTCGATTCGTTATTCGATTTCGTTGTTCGATTTCGTTGTTCGATTTCGTTGTTCCATTTCGTTGTTCGATTTCGTTGTTCGATTTCGTTGTTCGATTTCGTTGTTCGATTTCGTTGTTCGATTTCGTTGTTAGATTTCGTTGTTCGTTGTTAGATTTCGTTGTTCGATTTCGTTGTTCGATTTCGTTGTTCGATTTCGTTGTTAGATTTCGTTGTTCGTTGTTAGATTTCGTTGGTCGTTGTTAGATTTCGTTGTTCGATTTCGTTGTTCGATTTCGTTGTTCCATTTCGTTGTT
The DNA here is from genome assembly GCA_963243735.1 of Neocrepidodera transversa. NCBI lineage: Eukaryota > Metazoa > Arthropoda > Insecta > Coleoptera > Chrysomelidae > Neocrepidodera > Neocrepidodera transversa. The sequence continues at coordinate 39,953,009 of OY725337.1, read as the reverse complement.
CGATTTCGTTGTTCGATTTCGTTGTTCGATTTCGTTGTTCGATTTCGTTGTTCTAATTCGTTGTTCGATTTCGTTGTTCGATTTCGTTGTTCGATTTCGTTGTTCGATTCGTTATTCGATTTCGTTGTTCGATTTCGTTGTTCGATTTCGTTGTTCCATTTCGTTGTTCGATTTCGTTGTTCGATTTCGTTGTTCGATTTCGTTGTTCGATTTCGTTGTTCGATTTCGTTGTTAGATTTCGTTGTTCGTTGTTAGATTTCGTTGTTCGATTTCGTTGTTCGATTTCGTTGTTCGATTTCGTTGTTCGATTTCGTTGTTCGATTTCGTTGTTCGATTTCGTTGTTCGATTTTGTTGTTCGATTTCGTTGTTCGATTTCGTTGTTCGATTTCGTGGTTTCAGTTTGTTGTTCGATTTCGATTTCGCTGTTCGATTTCGAAGTTGGATTTCGTTGTTCTATTTCGTTGTTCTAATTCGTTGTTCGATTTCGTTGTTCGATTTCGTTGTTCGATTCGTTATTCGACTTCGTTGTTCGATTTCGTTGTTCGATTTCGTTGTTCGATTTCGTTGTTCGATCTCGTTGTCCGATTCCTTTGTTCGATTTCGTTGTTCGTTTTCGTTGTTCGATATTGTTGTATGATTTCGTGGTTCGATTTCGTTGTTCGATTGCGTCGTTCCATTTCGTTGTTCTATTTCGTGGTTCGATTTCGTGGTTTCAGTTTGTTGTTCGATTTCGATTTCGCTGTTCGATTTCGAAGTTGGATTTCGTTGTTCTATTTCGTTGTTCTTATTCGTTGTTCGATTTCGTTATTCGATTTCGTTGTTCGATTTCGTTGTTCGATTCGTTATTCGATTTCGTTGTTCGATTTCTTGTTCGATTTCGTTGTTCCATTACGTTATTCGATTTCGTTTTTCGATTTCGTTGTTAGATTTCGTTGTTCGTTGTTAGATTTTGTTGTTCGATTTCGTTGTCTGATTCCGTTGTTCGATTTCGTTGTTCGTTTTCGTTGTTCGATATTGTTGTATGATTTCGTGGTTCGATTTCGTTGTTCGATTGCGTCGTTCCATTTCGTTGTTCTATTTCGTGGTTCGATTTCGTGGTTTCAGTTTGTTGTTCGATTTCGATTTCGCTGTTCGATTTCGAAGTTGGATTTCGTTGTTCTATTTCGTGGTTCGATTTCGTGGTTTCAGTTTGTTGTTCGATTTCGATTTCGCTGTTCGATTTCGAAGTTGGATTTCGTTGTTCTATTTCGTTGTTCTTATTCGTTGTTCGATTTCGTTGTTCGATTTCGTTGTTCGATTTCGTTGTTCGATTTCGTTGTTCGATTCGTTATTCGATTTCGTTGTTCGATTTCTTGTTCGATTTCGTTGTTCCATTACGTTAATTCGATTTCGTTGTTCGATTTCGTTGTTAGATTTCGTTGTTCGTTGTTAGATTTCGTTGTTCGATTTCGTTGTCTGATTCCGTTGTTCGATTTCGTTGTTCGTTTTCGTTGTTCGATATTGTTGTATGATTTCGTGGTTCGATTTCGTTGTTCGATTTCGTTGTTCCATTTCGTTGTTCGATGTCGTTGTTCGAATTCGTTGTTCGATTTCGTTGTTCGATTTCGTTGTTCGATTTCGTTGTTCGATTTCGTTGTTCGATTTCGTTGTTGGATTTCGTTGTTCGATTTCGAAGTTCGATTTCGTTGTTCGATTCGTTATTCGATTTCGTTGTTCGATTTCGTTGTTCGATTTCGTTGTTCGATTTCGTTGTTCGATCTCGTTGTCCGATTCCTTTGTTCGATTTCGTTGTTCGTTTTCGTTGTTCGATATTGTTGTATGATTTCGTGGTTCGATTTCGTTGTTCGATTGCGTCGTTCCATTTCGTTGTTCTATTTCGTGGTTCGATTTGGTGGTTTCAGTTTGTTGTTCGATTTCGATTTCGCTGTTCGATTTCGAAGTTGGATTTCGTTGTTCTATTTCGTTGTTCTTATTCGTTGTTCGATTTCGTTGTTCGATTTCGTTGTTCGATTTCGTTGTTCGATTCGTTATTCGATTTCGTTGTTCGATTTCTTGTTCGATTTCGTTGTTCCATTACGTTATTCGATTTCGTTGTTCGATTTCGTTGTTCGATTTCGTTGTTAGATTTCGTTGTTCGTTGTTAGATTTCGTTGTTCGATTTCGTTGTCTGATTCCGTTGTTCGATTTCGTTGTTCGATTTCGTTGTTCCATTTCGTTGTTCGAGTTCGTTGTTCGATTTCGTTGTTCGATTTCGTTGTTCGATTTCGTTGTTCGAATTCGTTGTTCGAATTCGTTGTTCGAATTCGTTGTTCGAATTCGTTGTTCGAATTCGTTGTTCGATTTCGTTGTTCGATTTCGTTGTTCGATTTCGTTGTTCGATTTCGTTGTTCGATTTCGTTGTTCGATTTCGTTGTTCGATTTCGTTGTTCGATTTCGTTGTTCGATTTCGTTGTTCGATTTCGTTGTTCGATTTCGTTGTTCGATTTCGTTGTTCGATTTCGTTGTTCGATTTCGTTGTTCGATTTCGTTGTTCGATTTCGTTGTTCGATTTCGTTGTTCGATTTCGTTGTTCGATTTCGTTGTTCGATTTCGTTGTTAGATTTCGTTGTTCGTTGTTAGATTTCGTTGTTCTTTGTTCGATTTCGTGGTTCGATTTCGTTGTTCGATTTCGTTGTTCGATTTCGTTGTTCGATTTCGTTGTTCGATTTCGTTGTTCGATTTCGTTGTTCGATTTCGTTGTTCGATTTCGTTGTTCGAATTCGTTGTTCGATTTCGTTGTTCGATTTCGTTGTTCGATTACGTTGTTCGATTTCGTTGTTCGATTTCGTTGTTCGATTTCGTTGTTCGATTTCGTTGTTCGATTTCGTTGTTCGATTTCGTTGTTCGATTTCGTTGTTCGATTTCGTTGTTCGATTTCGTTGTTCGATTTCGTTGTTCGAATTCGTTGTTCGAATTCGTTGTTCGATTTCTTTGTTCGATTTCGTTGTTCGATTTCGAAGTTCGATTTCGTTGTTCGATTTCGTTGTTCGATTTCGTTGTTCGATTTCGTTGTTCGATTTCGTTCGATTTCGTTGTTCGAATTCGTTGTTCGATTTCGTTGTTCGATTTCGTTGTTCGAATTCGTTGTTCGATTTCGTTGTTCGATTTCGTTGTTCGATTTCGTTGTTCGATTTCGTTGTTCGATTTCGTTGTTTGAATTCGTGTTCGATTTCGTTGATCGATTTCGTTGTTCGATTTTCTTTGTTCGATTTGATTGTTCGATTTCGTTGATCGATTTCGTTTTTCGATTTCGTTGTTCGATTTCGTTGTTCGATTTCATTGTTCGATTTCGTGGTTCGAATTCGTTGTTCGAATTCGTTGTTAGATTTCGTTGTTCGTTGTTAGATTTCGTTGTTCTTTGTTCGATTTCGTGGTTCGAATTCGTTGTTCGATTTCGTTGTTCGATTTCGTTGTTCGATTTCTTTGTTCGATTTCGTTGTTCGATGTCGTTGTTCGAATTCGTTGTTCGAATTCTTTGTTCGATTTCGTTGTTCGATTTCGTTGTTCGATTTCGTTGTTCGATTTCGTTGTTCGATTTCGAAGTTCGATTTCGTTCGATTTCGTTGTTCGATTTCGTTGTTCGATTTCGTTGTTCGATTTCGTTGTTCGATTTCGTTGTTCGATTTCGTTGTTCGATTTCGTTGTTCGATTTCGTTGTTCGATTTCGTTGTCCGATTCCGTTGTTCGATTTCGTTGTTCGTTTTCGTTGTTCGATATTGTTGTATGATTTCGTGGTTCGATTTCGTTGTTCGATTGCGTTGTTCCATTTCGTTGTTCTATTTCGTGGTTCGATTTCGTGGTTTCAGTTTGTTGTTCGATTTCGATTTCGCTGTTCGATTTCGAAGTTGGATTTCGTTGTTCTATTTCGTTGTTCTAATTCGTTGTTCGATTTCGTTGTTCGATTTCGTTGTTCGATTCGTTATTCGATTTCGTTGTTCGATTTCGTTGTTCGATTTCGTTGTTCGATTTCGTTGTTCGATCTCGTTGTCCGATTCCTTTGTTCGATTTCGTTGTTCGTTTTCGTTGTTCGATATTGTTGTATGATTTCGTGGTTCGATTTCGTTGTTCGATTGCGTCGTTCCATTTCGTTGTTCTATTTCGTGGTTCGATTTCGTGGTTTCAGTTTGTTGTTCGATTTCGATTTCGCTGTTCGATTTCGAAGTTGGATTTCGTTGTTCTATTTCGTTGTTCTTATTCGTTGTTCGATTTCGTTGTTCGATTTCGTTGTTCGATTTCGTTGTTCGATTTCGTTGTTCGATTCGTTATTCGATTTCGTTGTTCGATTTCTTGTTCGATTTCGTTGTTCCATTACGTTATTCGATTTCGTTGTTCGATTTCGTTGTTAGATTTCGTTGTTCGTTGTTAGATTTTGTTGTTCGATTTCGTTGTCTGATTCCGTTGTTCGATTTCGTTGTTCGTTTTCGTTGTTCGATATTGTTGTATGATTTCGTGGTTCGATTTCGTTGTTCGATTGCGTCGTTCCATTTCGTTGTTCTATTTCGTGGTTCGATTTCGTGGTTTCAGTTTGTTGTTCGATTTCGATTTCGCTGTTCGATTTCGAAGTTGGATTTCGTTGTTCTATTTCGTTGTTCTTATTCGTTGTTCGATTTCGTTGTTCGATTCGTTAATCGATTTCGTTGTTCGATTTCTTGTTCGATTTCGTTGTTCCATTACGTTATTCGATTTCGTTGTTCGATTTCGTTGTTAGATTTCGTTGTTCGTTGTTAGATTTCGTTGTTCGATTTCGTTGTCTGATTCCGTTGTTCGATTTCGTTGTTCGTTTTCGTTGTTCGATATTGTTGTATGATTTCGTGGTTCGATTTCGTTGTTCGATTTCGTTGTTCCATTTCGTTGTTCGATGTCGTTGTTCGAATTCGTTGTTCGATTTCGTTGTTCGATTTCGTTGTTCGATTTCGTTGTTCGATTTCGTTGTTCGATTTCGTTGTTGGATTTCGTTGTTCGATTTCGAAGTTCGATTTCGTTGTTCGATTCGTTATTCGATTTCGTTGTTCGATTTCGTTGTTCGATTTCGTTGTTCGATTTCGTTGTTCGATTTCGTTGTTCGATCTCGTTGTCCGATTCCTTTGTTCGATTTCGTTGTTCGTTTTCGTTGTTCGATATTGTTGTATGATTTCGTGGTTCGATTTCGTTGTTCGATTGCGTCGTTCCATTTCGTTGTTCTATTTCGTGGTTCGATTTCGTGGTTTCAGTTTGTTGTTCGATTTCGATTTCGCTGTTCGATTTCGAAGTTGGATTTCGTTGTTCTATTTCGTTGTTCTTATTCGTTGTTCGATTTCGTTGTTCGATTTCGTTGTTCGATTTCGTTGTTCGATTTCGTTGTTCGATTTCGTTGTTCGATTTCGTTGTTCGATTTCGTTGTTCGATTTCGTTGTTCGATTTCGTTGTTCGATTTCGTTGTTCGATTTCGTTGTTCGATTTCGTTGTTAGATTTCGTTGTTCGTTGTTAGATTTCGTTGTTCTTTGTTCGATTTCGTGGTTCGATTTCGTTGTTCGATTTCGTTGTTCGATTTCGTTGTTCGATTTCGTTGTTCGATTTCGTTGTTCGATTTCGTTGTTCGATTTCGTTGTTCGATTTCGTTGTTCGAATTCGTTGTTCGATTTCGTTGTTCGATTTCGTTGTTCGATTACGTTGTTCGATTTCGTTGTTCGATTTCGTTGTTCGATTTCGTTGTTCGATTTCGTTGTTCGATTTCGTTGTTCGATTTCGTTGTTCGATTTCGTTGTTCGATTTCGTTGTTCGATTTCGTTGTTCGATTTCGTTGTTCGAATTCGTTGTTCGAATTCGTTGTTCGATTTCTTTGTTCGATTTCGTTGTTCGATTTCGAAGTTCGATTTCGTTGTTCGATTTCGTTGTTCGATTTCGTTGTTCGATTTCGTTGTTCGATTTCGTTCGATTTCGTTGTTCGAATTCGTTGTTCGATTTCGTTGTTCGATTTCGTTGTTCGAATTCGTTGTTCGATTTCGTTGTTCGATTTCGTTGTTCGATTTCGTTGTTCGATTTCGTTGTTCGATTTCGTTGTTTGAATTCGTGTTCGATTTCGTTGATCGATTTCGTTGTTCGATTTTCTTTGTTCGATTTGATTGTTCGATTTCGTTGATCGATTTCGTTTTTCGATTTCGTTGTTCGATTTCGTTGTTCGATTTCATTGTTCGATTTCGTGGTTCGAATTCGTTGTTCGAATTCGTTGTTAGATTTCGTTGTTCGTTGTTAGATTTCGTTGTTCTTTGTTCGATTTCGTGGTTCGAATTCGTTGTTCGATTTCGTTGTTCGATTTCGTTGTTCGATTTCTTTGTTCGATTACGTTGTTCGATGTCGTTGTTCGAATTCGTTGTTCGAATTCTTTGTTCGATTTCGTTGTTCGATTTCGTTGTTCGATTTCGTTGTTCGATTTCGTTGTTCGATTTCGAAGTTCGATTTCGTTCGATTTCGTTGTTCGATTTCGTTGTTCGATTTCGTTGTTCGATTTCGTTGTTCGATTTCGTTGTTCGATTTCGTTGTTCGATTTCGTTGTTCGATTTCGTTGTTCGATTTCGTTGTCCGATTCCGTTGTTCGATTTCGTTGTTCGTTTTCGTTGTTCGATATTGTTGTATGATTTCGTGGTTCGATTTCGTTGTTCGATTGCGTTGTTCCATTTCGTTGTTCTATTTCGTGGTTCGATTTCGTGGTTTCAGTTTGTTGTTCGATTTCGATTTCGCTGTTCGATTTCGAAGTTGGATTTCGTTGTTCTATTTCGTTGTTCTAATTCGTTGTTCGATTTCGTTGTTCGATTTCGTTGTTCGATTTCGTTGTTCGAATTCGTTGTTCGAATTCGTTGTTCGATTTCTTTGTTCGATTTCGTTGTTCGATTTCGAAGTTCGATTTCGTTGTTCGATTTCGTTGTTCGATTTCGTTGTTCGATTTCGTTGTTCGATTTCGTTCGATTTCGTTGTTCGAATTCGTTGTTCGATTTCGTTGTTCGATTTCGTTGTTCGAATTCGTTGTTCGATTTCGTTGTTCGATTTCGTTGTTCGATTTCGTTGTTCGTTTTCGTTGTTCGATATTGTTGTATGATTTCGTGGTTCGATTTCGTTGTTCGATTGCGTTGTTCCATTTCGTTGTTCTATTTCGTGGTTTGATTTCGTGGTTTCAGTTTGTTGTTCGATTTCGATTTCGCTGTTCGATTTCGAAGTTGGATTTTGTTGTCCTATTTCGTTGTTCTAATTCGTTGTTCGATTTCGTTGTTCGATTTCGTTGTTCGAATTCGTTGTTCGAATTCGTTGTTCGAATTCGTTGTTCGAATTCGTTGTTCGATTTCGTTGTTCGATTCGTTGTTCGATTTCGTTGTTCTAATTCGTTGTTCGATTTCGTTGTTCGATTTCGTTGTTCGATTTCGTTGTTCGATTTCGTTGTTCGATTGCGTTGTTCGATTTCGTTGTTCGATTTCGTTGTTCGATTTCGTTGTTCGATTTCGTTCGATTTCGTTCTTCGAATTCGTTGTTCGATTTCGTTGTTCGAATTCGTTGTTCGATTTCGTTGTTCGATTTCGTTGTTCGATTTCGTTGTTCGATTTCGTTGTTCGATTTCGTTGTTCGATTTCGTTGTTCGATTTCGTTGTTCGATTTTGAAGTTCGATTTCGTTGTTCAATTTCGTTGTTCGATTTCGTTGTTCGATTTCGTTGTTCGATTTCGTTGTTCGATATCGTTGTCCGATTCCGTTGTTCGATTTCGTTGTTCGTTTTCGTTGTTCGATATTGTTGTATGATTTCGTGGTTCGATTTCGTTGTTCGATTGCGTTGTTCCATTTCGTTGTTCTATTTCGTGGTTCGATTTCGTGGTTTCAGTTTGTTGTTCGATTTCAATTTCGCTGTTCGATTTCGAAGTTGGATTTCGTTGTTCAATTTCGTTGATCTAATTCGTTGTTCGATTTCGTTGTTCGATTTCGTTGTTCGATTTCGTTGTTCGATTCGTTATTCGATTTCGTTGTTCGATTTCGTTGTTCGATTTCGTTGTTCGATTTCGTTGTTCGATTTCGTTGTCCGATTCCGTTGTTCGATTTCGTTGTTCGTTTTCGTTGTTCGATATTGTTGTATGATTTCGTGGTTCGATTTCGTTGTTCGATTTCGTTGTTCGATTCGTTATTCGATTTCGTTGTTCGATTTCGTTGTTCGATTTCGTTGTTCCATTTCGTTGTTCGATTTCGTTGTTCGATTTCGTTGTTCGATTTCGTTGTTCGATTTCGTTGTTCGATTTCGTTGTTCGATTTCGTTGTTAGATTTCGTTGTTCGTTGTTAGATTTCGTTGTTCGATTTCGTTGTTCGATTTCGAAGTTCGATTTCGTTGTTCGATTTCGTTGTTCGATTTCGTTGTTCGATTTCGTTGTTCGATTTTGTTGTTCGATTTCGTTGTTCGATTTCGTTGTTCGATTTCGTTGTTCGATTTCGAAGTTCGATTTCGTTTTTCGATTTCGTTGTTCGATTTCGTTGTTCGTTTTCGTTGTTCGATATTGTTGTATGATTTCGTGGTTCGATTTCGTTGTCCGATTCCGTTGTTCGATTTCGTTGTTCGTTTTCGTTGTTCGATATTGTTGTATGATTTCGTGGTTCGATTTCGTTGTTCGATTTCGTTGTTCGATTCGTTATTCGATTTCGTTGTTCGATTTCGTTGTTCGATTTCGTTGTTCGATTTCGTTGTTCGATTTCGTTGTTCCATTTCGTTGTTCGATTTCGTTGTTCGATTTCGTTGTTCGATTTCGTTGTTCGATTTCGTTGTTCGATTTCGTTGCTAGATTTCGTTGTTCGTTGTTAGATTTCGTTGTTCGATTGCGTCGTTCCATTTCGTTGTTCTATTTCGTGGTTCGATTTGGTGGTTTCAGTTTGTTGTTCGATTTCGATTTCGCTGTTCGATTTCGAAGTTGGATTTCGTTGTTCTATTTCGTTGTTCTTATTCGTTGTTCGATTTCGTTGTTCGATTTCGTTGTTCGATTTCGTTGTTCGATTCGTTATTCGATTTCGTTGTTCGATTTCTTGTTCGATTTCGTTGTTCCATTACGTTATTCGATTTCGTTGTTCGATTTCGTTGTTCGATTTCGTTGTTAGATTTCGTTGTTCGTTGTTAGATTTCGTTGTTCGATTTCGTTGTCTGATTCCGTTGTTCGATTTCGTTGTTCGATTTCGTTGTTCCATTTCGTTGTTCGAGTTCGTTGTTCGATTTCGTTGTTCGATTTCGTTGTTCGATTTCGTTGTTCGAATTCGTTGTTCGAATTCGTTGTTCGAATTCGTTGTTCGAATTCGTTGTTCGAATTCGTTGTTCGATTTCGTTGTTCGATTTCGTTGTTCGATTTCGTTGTTCGATTTCGTTGTTCGATTTCGTTGTTCGATTTCGTTGTTCGATTTCGTTGTTCGATTTCGTTGTTCGATTTCGTTGTTCGATTTCGTTGTTCGATTTCGTTGTTCGATTTCGTTGTTCGATTTCGTTGTTCGATTTCGTTGTTCGATTTCGTTGTTCGATTTCGTTGTTCGATTTCGTTGTTCGATTTCGTTGTTCGATTTCGTTGTTCGATTTCGTTGTTAGATTTCGTTGTTCGTTGTTAGATTTCGTTGTTCTTTGTTCGATTTCGTGGTTCGATTTCGTTGTTCGATTTCGTTGTTCGATTTCGTTGTTCGATTTCGTTGTTCGATTTCGTTGTTCGATTTCGTTGTTCGATTTCGTTGTTCGATTTCGTTGTTCGAATTCGTTGTTCGATTTCGTTGTTCGATTTCGTTGTTCGATTACGTTGTTCGATTTCGTTGTTCGATTTCGTTGTTCGATTTCGTTGTTCGATTTCGTTGTTCGATTTCGTTGTTCGATTTCGTTGTTCGATTTCGTTGTTCGATTTCGTTGTTCGATTTCGTTGTTCGATTTCGTTGTTCGAATTCGTTGTTCGAATTCGTTGTTCGATTTCTTTGTTCGATTTCGTTGTTCGATTTCGAAGTTCGATTTCGTTGTTCGATTTCGTTGTTCGATTTCGTTGTTCGATTTCGTTGTTCGATTTCGTTCGATTTCGTTGTTCGAATTCGTTGTTCGATTTCGTTGTTCGATTTCGTTGTTCGAATTCGTTGTTCGATTTCGTTGTTCGATTTCGTTGTTCGATTTCGTTGTTCGATTTCGTTGTTCGATTTCGTTGTTTGAATTCGTGTTCGATTTCGTTGATCGATTTCGTTGTTCGATTTTCTTTGTTCGATTTGATTGTTCGATTTCGTTGATCGATTTCGTTTTTCGATTTCGTTGTTCGATTTCGTTGTTCGATTTCATTGTTCGATTTCGTGGTTCGAATTCGTTGTTCGAATTCGTTGTTAGATTTCGTTGTTCGTTGTTAGATTTCGTTGTTCTTTGTTCGATTTCGTGGTTCGAATTCGTTGTTCGATTTCGTTGTTCGATTTCGTTGTTCGATTTCTTTGTTCGATTTCGTTGTTCGATGTCGTTGTTCGAATTCGTTGTTCGAATTCTTTGTTCGATTTCGTTGTTCGATTTCGTTGTTCGATTTCGTTGTTCGATTTCGTTGTTCGATTTCGAAGTTCGATTTCGTTCGATTTCGTTGTTCGATTTCGTTGTTCGATTTCGTTGTTCGATTTCGTTGTTCGATTTCGTTGTTCGATTTCGTTGTTCGATTTCGTTGTTCGATTTCGTTGTTCGATTTCGTTGTCCGATTCCGTTGTTCGATTTCGTTGTTCGTTTTCGTTGTTCGATATTGTTGTATGATTTCGTGGTTCGATTTCGTTGTTCGATTGCGTTGTTCCATTTCGTTGTTCTATTTCGTGGTTCGATTTCGTGGTTTCAGTTTGTTGTTCGATTTCGATTTCGCTGTTCGATTTCGAAGTTGGATTTCGTTGTTCTATTTCGTTGTTCTAATTCGTTGTTCGATTTCGTTGTTCGATTTCGTTGTTCGATTTCGTTGTTCGAATTCGTTGTTCGAATTCGTTGTTCGATTTCTTTGTTCGATTTCGTTGTTCGATTTCGAAGTTCGATTTCGTTGTTCGATTTCGTTGTTCGATTTCGTTGTTCGATTTCGTTGTTCGATTTCGTTCGATTTCGTTGTTCGAATTCGTTGTTCGATTTCGTTGTTCGATTTCGTTGTTCGAATTCGTTGTTCGATTTCGTTGTTCGATTTCGTTGTTCGATTTCGTTGTTCGTTTTCGTTGTTCGATATTGTTGTATGATTTCGTGGTTCGATTTCGTTGTTCGATTGCGTTGTTCCATTTCGTTGTTCTATTTCGTGGTTCGATTTCGTGGTTTCAGTTTGTTGTTCGATTTCGATTTCGCTGTTCGATTTCGAAGTTGGATTTCGTTGTTCTATTACGTTGTTCTAATTCGTTGTTCGATTTCGTTGTTCGATTTCGTTGTTCGATTCGTTATTCGATTTTGAAGTTCGATTTCGTTGTTCGATTTCGTTGTTCGATTTCGTTGTTCCATTTCGTTGTTCGATTTCGTTGTCCGATTCCGTTGTTCGATTTCGTTGTTTGTTTTCGTTGTTCGATTTCGTTGTTCGATTGCGTTGTTCCATTTCGTTGTTCTATTTCGTGGTTTGATTTCGTGGTTTCAGTTTGTTGTTCGATTTCGATTTCGCTGTTCGATTTCGAAGTTGGATTTTGTTGTCCTATTTCGTTGTTCTAATTCGTTGTTCGATTTCGTTGTTCGATTTCGTTGTTCGAATTCGTTGTTCGAATTCGTTGTTCGAATTCGTTGTTCGAATTCGTTGTTCGATTTCGTTGTTCGATTCGTTGTTCGATTTCGTTGTTCTAATTCGTTGTTCGATTTCGTTGTTCGATTTCGTTGTTCGATTTCGTTGTTCGATTTCGTTGTTCGATTGCGTTGTTCGATTTCGTTGTTCGATTTCGTTGTTCGATTTCGTTGTTCGATTTCGTTCGATTTCGTTGTTCGAATTCGTTGTTCGATTTCGTTGTTCGAATTCGTTGTTCGATTTCGTTGTTCGATTTCGTTGTTCGATTTCGTTGTTCGATTTCGTTGTTCGATTTCGTTGTTCGATTTCGTTGTTCGATTTCGTTGTTCGATTTCGTTGTTCGATTTCGTTGTTCGATTTTGAAGTTCGATTTCGTTGTTCAATTTCGTTGTTCGATTTCGTTGTTCGATTTCGTTGTTCGATTTCGTTGTTCGATATCGTTGTCCGATTCCGTTGTTCGATTTCGTTGTTCGTTTTCGTTGTTCGATATTGTTGTATGATTTCGTGGTTCGATTTCGTTGTTCGATTGCGTTGTTCCATTTCGTTGTTCTATTTCGTGGTTCGATTTCGTGGTTTCAGTTTGTTGTTCGATTTCAATTTCGCTGTTCGATTTCGAAGTTGGATTTCGTTGTTCAATTTCGTTGATCTAATTCGTTGTTCGATTTCGTTGTTCGATTTCGTTGTTCGATTTCGTTGTTCGATTTCGTTGTTCGATTCGTTATTCGATTTCGTTGTTCGATTTCGTTGTTCGATTTCGTTGTCCGATTCCGTTGTTCGATTTCGTTGTTCGTTTTCGTTGTTCGATATTGTTGTATGATTTCGTGGTTCGATTTCGTTGTTCGATTTCGTTGTTCGATTCGTTATTCGATTTCGTTGTTCGATTTCGTTGTTCGATTTCGTTGTTCCATTTCGTTGTTCGATTTCGTTGTTCGATTTCGTTGTTCGATTTCGTTGTTCGATTTCGTTGTTCGATTTCGTTGTTAGATTTCGTTGTTCGTTGTTAGATTTCGTTGTTCGATTTCGTTGTTCGATTTCGAAGTTCGATTTCGTTGTTCGATTTCGTTGTTCGATTTCGTTGTTCGATTTCGTTGTTCGATTTTGTTGTTCGATTTCGTTGTTCGATTTCGTTGTTCGATTTCGTTGTTCGATTTCGAAGTTCGATTTCGTTTTTCGATTTTGTTGTTCGATGTCGTTGTTCGAATTCGTTGTTCGAATTCGTTGTTCGATTTCGTTGTTCGATTTCGTTGTTCGATTTCGTTGTTCGATTTCGTTGTTCGATTTTGTTGTTCGATTTCGTTGTTCGATTTCGTTGTTCGATTTCGTTGTTCGATTTCGTTGTTCGATTTCGTTGTTCGATTTTGAAGTTCGATTTCGTTGTTCGATTTCGTTGTTCGATTTCGTTGTTCGATTTCGTTGTTCGATATCGTTGTCCGATTTCGTTGTTCGATTTCGTTGTTCGTTTTCGTTGTTCGATATTGTTGTATGATTTTGAAGTTCGATTTCGTTGTTCGATTTCGTTGTTCGATTTCGTTGTTCGATTTCGTTGTTCGATATCGTTGTCCGATTCCGTTGTTCGATTTCGTTGTTCGTTTTCGTTGTTCGATATTGTTGTATGATTTCGTGGTTCGATTTCGTTGTTCGATTGCGTTGTTCCATTTCGTTGTTCTATTTCGTGGTTCGATTTCGTGGTTTCAGTTTGTTGTTCGATTTCGATTTCGTTGTTCGATTTCGTTGTTCGATTCGTTATTCGATTTCGTTGTTCGATTTCGTTGTTCGATTTCGTTGTTCCATTTCGTTGTTCGATTTCGTTGTTCGATTTCGTTGTTCGATTTCGTTGTTCGATTTCGTTGTTCGATTTCGTTGTTAGATTTCGTTGTTCGTTGTTAGATTTCGTTGTTCGATTTCGTTGTTCGATTTCGTTGTTCGATTTCGTTGTTAGATTTCGTTGTTCGTTGTTAGATTTCGTTGGTCGTTGTTAGATTTCGTTGTTCGATTTCGTTGTTCGATTTCGTTGTTCCATTTCGTTGTTCGATTTCGTTGTTCGATTTCGTTGTTCGATTTCGTTGTTCGATTTCGTTGTTCTAATTCGTTGTTCGATTTCGTTGTTCGATTTCGTTGTTCGATTTCGTTGTTCGATTCGTTATTCGATTTCGTTGTTCGATTTCGTTGTTCGATTTCGTTGTTCCATTTCGTTGTTCGATTTCGTTGTTCGATTTCGTTGTTCGATTTCGTTGTTCGATTTCGTTGTTCGATTTCGTTGTTAGATTTCGTTGTTCGTTGTTAGATTTCGTTGTTCGATTTCGTTGTTCGATTTCGTTGTTCGATTTCGTTGTTCGATTTCGTTGTTCGATTTCGTTGTTCGATTTCGTTGTTCGATTTTGTTGTTCGATTTCGTTGTTCGATTTCGTTGTTCGATTTCGTGGTTTCAGTTTGTTGTTCGATTTCGATTTCGCTGTTCGATTTCGAAGTTGGATTTCGTTGTTCTATTTCGTTGTTCTAATTCGTTGTTCGATTTCGTTGTTCGATTTCGTTGTTCGATTCGTTATTCGACTTCGTTGTTCGATTTCGTTGTTCGATTTCGTTGTTCGATTTCGTTGTTCGATCTCGTTGTCCGATTCCTTTGTTCGATTTCGTTGTTCGTTTTCGTTGTTCGATATTGTTGTATGATTTCGTGGTTCGATTTCGTTGTTCGATTGCGTCGTTCCATTTCGTTGTTCTATTTCGTGGTTCGATTTCGTGGTTTCAGTTTGTTGTTCGATTTCGATTTCGCTGTTCGATTTCGAAGTTGGATTTCGTTGTTCTATTTCGTTGTTCTTATTCGTTGTTCGATTTCGTTGTTCGATTTCGTTGTTCGATTTCGTTGTTCGATTCGTTATTCGATTTCGTTGTTCGATTTCTTGTTCGATTTCGTTGTTCCATTACGTTATTCGATTTCGTTTTTCGATTTCGTTGTTAGATTTCGTTGTTCGTTGTTAGATTTTGTTGTTCGATTTCGTTGTCTGATTCCGTTGTTCGATTTCGTTGTTCGTTTTCGTTGTTCGATATTGTTGTATGATTTCGTGGTTCGATTTCGTTGTTCGATTGCGTCGTTCCATTTCGTTGTTCTATTTCGTGGTTCGATTTCGTGGTTTCAGTTTGTTGTTCGATTTCGATTTCGCTGTTCGATTTCGAAGTTGGATTTCGTTGTTCTATTTCGTGGTTCGATTTCGTGGTTTCAGTTTGTTGTTCGATTTCGATTTCGCTGTTCGATTTCGAAGTTGGATTTCGTTGTTCTATTTCGTTGTTCTTATTCGTTGTTCGATTTCGTTGTTCGATTTCGTTGTTCGATTTCGTTGTTCGATTTCGTTGTTCGATTCGTTATTCGATTTCGTTGTTCGATTTCTTGTTCGATTTCGTTGTTCCATTACGTTAATTCGATTTCGTTGTTCGATTTCGTTGTTAGATTTCGTTGTTCGTTGTTAGATTTCGTTGTTCGATTTCGTTGTCTGATTCCGTTGTTCGATTTCGTTGTTCGTTTTCGTTGTTCGATATTGTTGTATGATTTCGTGGTTCGATTTCGTTGTTCGATTTCGTTGTTCCATTTCGTTGTTCGATGTCGTTGTTCGAATTCGTTGTTCGATTTCGTTGTTCGATTTCGTTGTTCGATTTCGTTGTTCGATTTCGTTGTTCGATTTCGTTGTTGGATTTCGTTGTTCGATTTCGAAGTTCGATTTCGTTGTTCGATTCGTTATTCGATTTCGTTGTTCGATTTCGTTGTTCGATTTCGTTGTTCGATTTCGTTGTTCGATCTCGTTGTCCGATTCCTTTGTTCGATTTCGTTGTTCGTTTTCGTTGTTCGATATTGTTGTATGATTTCGTGGTTCGATTTCGTTGTTCGATTGCGTCGTTCCATTTCGTTGTTCTATTTCGTGGTTCGATTTGGTGGTTTCAGTTTGTTGTTCGATTTCGATTTCGCTGTTCGATTTCGAAGTTGGATTTCGTTGTTCTATTTCGTTGTTCTTATTCGTTGTTCGATTTCGTTGTTCGATTTCGTTGTTCGATTTCGTTGTTCGATTCGTTATTCGATTTCGTTGTTCGATTTCTTGTTCGATTTCGTTGTTCCATTACGTTATTCGATTTCGTTGTTCGATTTCGTTGTTCGATTTCGTTGTTAGATTTCGTTGTTCGTTGTTAGATTTCGTTGTTCGATTTCGTTGTCTGATTCCGTTGTTCGATTTCGTTGTTCGATTTCGTTGTTCCATTTCGTTGTTCGAGTTCGTTGTTCGATTTCGTTGTTCGATTTCGTTGTTCGATTTCGTTGTTCGAATTCGTTGTTCGAATTCGTTGTTCGAATTCGTTGTTCGAATTCGTTGTTCGATTTCGTTGTTCGATTTCGTTGTTCGATTTCGTTGTTCGATTTCGTTGTTCGATTTCGTTGTTCGATTTCGTTGTTCGATTTCGTTGTTCGATTTCGTTGTTCGATTTCGTTGTTCGATTTCGTTGTTCGATTTCGTTGTTCGATTTCGTTGTTCGATTTCGTTGTTCGATTTCGTTGTTCGATTTCGTTGTTCGATTTCGTTGTTCGATTTCGTTGTTCGATTTCGTTGTTCGATTTCGTTGTTCGATTTCGTTGTTAGATTTCGTTGTTCGTTGTTAGATTTCGTTGTTCTTTGTTCGATTTCGTGGTTCGATTTCGTTGTTCGATTTCGTTGTTCGATTTCGTTGTTCGAATTCGTTGTTCGATTTCGTTGTTCGATTTCGTTGTTCGATTACGTTGTTCGATTTCGTTGTTCGATTTCGTTGTTCGATTTCGTTGTTCGATTTCGTTGTTCGATTTCGTTGTTCGATTTCGTTGTTCGATTTCGTTGTTCGATTTCGTTGTTCGATTTCGTTGTTCGAATTCGTTGTTCGAATTCGTTGTTCGATTTCTTTGTTCGATTTCGTTGTTCGATTTCGAAGTTCGATTTCGTTGTTCGATTTCGTTGTTCGATTTCGTTGTTCGATTTCGTTGTTCGATTTCGTTCGATTTCGTTGTTCGAATTCGTTGTTCGATTTCGTTGTTCGATTTCGTTGTTCGAATTCGTTGTTCGATTTCGTTGTTCGATTTCGTTGTTCGATTTCGTTGTTCGATTTCGTTGTTCGATTTCGTTGTTTGAATTCGTGTTCGATTTCGTTGATCGATTTCGTTGTTCGATTTTCTTTGTTCGATTTGATTGTTCGATTTCGTTGATCGATTTCGTTTTTCGATTTCGTTGTTCGATTTCGTTGTTCGATTTCATTGTTCGATTTCGTGGTTCGAATTCGTTGTTCGAATTCGTTGTTAGATTTCGTTGTTCGTTGTTAGATTTCGTTGTTCTTTGTTCGATTTCGTGGTTCGAATTCGTTGTTCGATTTCGTTGTTCGATTTCGTTGTTCGATTTCTTTGTTCGATTTCGTTGTTCGATGTCGTTGTTCGAATTCGTTGTTCGAATTCTTTGTTCGATTTCGTTGTTCGATTTCGTTGTTCGATTTCGTTGTTCGATTTCGTTGTTCGATTTCGAAGTTCGATTTCGTTCGATTTCGTTGTTCGATTTCGTTGTTCGATTTCGTTGTTCGATTTCGTTGTTCGATTTCGTTGTTCGATTTCGTTGTTCGATTTCGTTGTTCGATTTCGTTGTTCGATTTCGTTGTCCGATTCCGTTGTTCGATTTCGTTGTTCGTTTTCGTTGTTCGATATTGTTGTATGATTTCGTGGTTCGATTTCGTTGTTCGATTGCGTTGTTCCATTTCGTTGTTCTATTTCGTGGTTCGATTTCGTGGTTTCAGTTTGTTGTTCGATTTCGATTTCGCTGTTCGATTTCGAAGTTGGATTTCGTTGTTCTATTTCGTTGTTCTAATTCGTTGTTCGATTTCGTTGTTCGATTTCGTTGTTCGATTCGTTATTCGATTTCGTTGTTCGATTTCGTTGTTCGATTTCGTTGTTCGATTTCGTTGTTCGATCTCGTTGTCCGATTCCTTTGTTCGATTTCGTTGTTCGTTTTCGTTGTTCGATATTGTTGTATGATTTCGTGGTTCGATTTCGTTGTTCGATTGCGTCGTTCCATTTCGTTGTTCTATTTCGTGGTTCGATTTCGTGGTTTCAGTTTGTTGTTCGATTTCGATTTCGCTGTTCGATTTCGAAGTTGGATTTCGTTGTTCTATTTCGTTGTTCTTATTCGTTGTTCGATTTCGTTGTTCGATTTCGTTGTTCGATTTCGTTGTTCGATTTCGTTGTTCGATTCGTTATTCGATTTCGTTGTTCGATTTCTTGTTCGATTTCGTTGTTCCATTACGTTATTCGATTTCGTTGTTCGATTTCGTTGTTAGATTTCGTTGTTCGTTGTTAGATTTTGTTGTTCGATTTCGTTGTCTGATTCCGTTGTTCGATTTCGTTGTTCGTTTTCGTTGTTCGATATTGTTGTATGATTTCGTGGTTCGATTTCGTTGTTCGATTGCGTCGTTCCATTTCGTTGTTCTATTTCGTGGTTCGATTTCGTGGTTTCAGTTTGTTGTTCGATTTCGATTTCGCTGTTCGATTTCGAAGTTGGATTTCGTTGTTCTATTTCGTTGTTCTTATTCGTTGTTCGATTTCGTTGTTCGATTTCGTTGTTCGATTCGTTAATCGATTTCGTTGTTCGATTTCTTGTTCGATTTCGTTGTTCCATTACGTTATTCGATTTCGTTGTTCGATTTCGTTGTTAGATTTCGTTGTTCGTTGTTAGATTTCGTTGTTCGATTTCGTTGTCTGATTCCGTTGTTCGATTTCGTTGTTCGTTTTCGTTGTTCGATATTGTTGTATGATTTCGTGGTTCGATTTCGTTGTTCGATTTCGTTGTTCCATTTCGTTGTTCGATGTCGTTGTTCGAATTCGTTGTTCGATTTCGTTGTTCGATTTCGTTGTTCGATTTCGTTGTTCGATTTCGTTGTTCGATTTCGTTGTTGGATTTCGTTGTTCGATTTCGAAGTTCGATTTCGTTGTTCGATTCGTTATTCGATTTCGTTGTTCGATTTCGTTGTTCGATTTCGTTGTTCGATTTCGTTGTTCGATTTCGTTGTTCGATCTCGTTGTCCGATTCCTTTGTTCGATTTCGTTGTTCGTTTTCGTTGTTCGATATTGTTGTATGATTTCGTGGTTCGATTTCGTTGTTCGATTGCGTCGTTCCATTTCGTTGTTCTATTTCGTGGTTCGATTTCGTGGTTTCAGTTTGTTGTTCGATTTCGATTTCGCTGTTCGATTTCGAAGTTGGATTTCGTTGTTCTATTTCGTTGTTCTTATTCGTTGTTCGATTTCGTTGTTCGATTTCGTTGTTCGATTTCGTTGTTCGATTTCGTTGTTCGATTTCGTTGTTCGATTTCGTTGTTCGATTTCGTTGTTCGATTTCGTTGTTCGATTTCGTTGTTCGATTTCGTTGTTCGATTTCGTTGTTCGATTTCGTTGTTAGATTTCGTTGTTCGTTGTTAGATTTCGTTGTTCTTTGTTCGATATCGTGGTTCGATTTCGTTGTTCGATTTCGTTGTTCGATTTCGTTGTTCGATTTCGTTGTTCGATTTCGTTGTTCGATTTCGTTGTTCGATTTCGTTGTTCGATTTCGTTGTTCGAATTCGTTGTTCGATTTCGTTGTTCGATTTCGTTGTTCGATTACGTTGTTCGATTTCGTTGTTCGATTTCGTTGTTCGATTTCGTTGTTCGATTTCGTTGTTCGATTTCGTTGTTCGATTTCGTTGTTCGATTTCGTTGTTCGATTTCGTTGTTCGATTTCGTTGTTCGATTTCGTTGTTCGAATTCGTTGTTCGAATTCGTTGTTCGATTTCTTTGTTCGATTTCGTTGTTCGATTTCGAAGTTCGATTTCGTTGTTCGATTTCGTTGTTCGATTTCGTTGTTCGATTTCGTTGTTCGATTTCGTTCGATTTCGTTGTTCGAATTCGTTGTTCGATTTCGTTGTTCGATTTCGTTGTTCGAATTCGTTGTTCGATTTCGTTGTTCGATTTCGTTGTTCGATTTCGTTGTTCGATTTCGTTGTTCGATTTCGTTGTTTGAATTCGTGTTCGATTTCGTTGATCGATTTCGTTGTTCGATTTTCTTTGTTCGATTTGATTGTTCGATTTCGTTGATCGATTTCGTTTTTCGATTTCGTTGTTCGATTTCGTTGTTCGATTTCATTGTTCGATTTCGTGGTTCGAATTCGTTGTTCGAATTCGTTGTTAGATTTCGTTGTTCGTTGTTAGATTTCGTTGTTCTTTGTTCGATTTCGTGGTTCGAATTCGTTGTTCGATTTCGTTGTTCGATTTCGTTGTTCGATTTCTTTGTTCGATTACGTTGTTCGATGTCGTTGTTCGAATTCGTTGTTCGAATTCTTTGTTCGATTTCGTTGTTCGATTTCGTTGTTCGATTTCGTTGTTCGATTTCGTTGTTCGATTTCGAAGTTCGATTTCGTTCGATTTCGTTGTTCGATTTCGTTGTTCGATTTCGTTGTTCGATTTCGTTGTTCGATTTCGTTGTTCGATTTCGTTGTTCGATTTCGTTGTTCGATTTCGTTGTTCGATTTCGTTGTCCGATTCCGTTGTTCGATTTCGTTGTTCGTTTTCGTTGTTCGATATTGTTGTATGATTTCGTGGTTCGATTTCGTTGTTCGATTGCGTTGTTCCATTTCGTTGTTCTATTTCGTGGTTCGATTTCGTGGTTTCAGTTTGTTGTTCGATTTCGATTTCGCTGTTCGATTTCGAAGTTGGATTTCGTTGTTCTATTTCGTTGTTCTAATTCGTTGTTCGATTTCGTTGTTCGATTTCGTTGTTCGATTCGTTATTCGATTTCGTTGTTCGATTTCGTTGTTCGATTTCGTTGTTCGATTTCGTTGTTCGATCTCGTTGTCCGATTCCTTTGTTCGATTTCGTTGTTCGTTTTCGTTGTTCGATATTGTTGTATGATTTCGTGGTTCGATTTCGTTGTTCGATTGCGTCGTTCCATTTCGTTGTTCTATTTCGTGGTTCGATTTCGTGGTTTCAGTTTGTTGTTCGATTTCGATTTCGCTGTTCGATTTCGAAGTTGGATTTCGTTGTTCTATTTCGTTGTTCTTATTCGTTGTTCGATTTCGTTGTTCGATTTCGTTGTTCGATTTCGTTGTTCGATTTCGTTGTTCGATTCGTTATTCGATTTCGTTGTTCGATTTCTTGTTCGATTTCGTTGTTCCATTACGTTATTCGATTTCGTTGTTCGATTTCGTTGTTAGATTTCGTTGTTCGTTGTTAGATTTTGTTGTTCGATTTCGTTGTCTGATTCCGTTGTTCGATTTCGTTGTTCGTTTTCGTTGTTCGATATTGTTGTATGATTTCGTGGTTCGATTTCGTTGTTCGATTGCGTCGTTCCATTTCGTTGTTCTATTTCGTGGTTCGATTTCGTGGTTTCAGTTTGTTGTTCGATTTCGATTTCGCTGTTCGATTTCGAAGTTGGATTTCGTTGTTCTATTTCGTTGTTCTTATTCGTTGTTCGATTTCGTTGTTCGATTTCGTTGTTCGATTCGTTAATCGATTTCGTTGTTCGATTTCTTGTTCGATTTCGTTGTTCCATTACGTTATTCGATTTCGTTGTTCGATTTC